>CM056054.1:214943096-215418096 GCA_029574335.1 Rana kukunoris | reverse complement strand
TCTTTTTTTCTCTGCCTTGTTTATGGATTTTTTTTTTTCAGGGGCCAATTATCCAAAATCCAGGGATGAGTTTAGTTTTCTAACCCCGCTGGATGATTCCAAATCTGAAAGATAAAAGAAATATGATCTGCTGTGAAATACAATCATATCTTCTGGGCAAACATTGAAATAATGACTAATTCTAGGGAAGGGGGGGGGGGGGGCTCAGTGTTGTGCTTGGCTCCCAGCTGTATATGCACAGAGCCCACAGCTGGGGGGGGGGGGGGGGGGAGGCTGGCACTCTCCATCTCTATGGGTGAGGTCACATCTGTGGGGCACAGGGACACCAGAGAGATGATCAAACTTTTTGCGAAAATTCAAAGTCTTGGAAATGTAATCATAAATGAAAAGGAAGCTAAGACTCCAAATCTATTATGTTCATCATCTCACGATCTGAGAACACCTTGTGCTTGCCTGCTTTTAATGCAGGAAAGGAATTCCTGAACATGCCCATCTCCAATTTATTGCTTCCCTATAAACAGAAAGCCCAAAGTAAAAAAGCATCAGTAGTAACAAAATCTGAGTGGCGAGTAGCAAATTATTTATTTAGACTTAATGGCACTACGAAATTGGAAAAGGGCTGTGTGTTTTTGGGCATTGCAGCAATGCACACAATTTTGTGCAAATTCCTGCAACACAAAAATGTCCACCTAAAGAGGGGTAATGAATTAAAATTCAAGGAGGTCCGTTTGCTAAAAGTTTCTTCCAGCCGAGGTCTGAATTGCTCCCTAATATAACATAAAAGTAGGCCAATCACATTTGCATTTCAAGTAAAAAACAAACAATAATAAAACACCTTACATCTGGTGTCTTCATCAGAGTCCCCCCTTACAGCTGGTGTCCCCAACAGAGTGCCCCCTATACATCTGGTGTCCCCATCAGAGTGCCCCATTATACATCTGGTGTCCCCAGCAGAGTGCCCCCCTATACATTTGGTGTCCCCATCAGAGTGCCCCCTATGCATCTCATATCCGCATCAGAATGCTCCCTATACATCTCATATGCCCATCAGAGTGCCCCCTATACATCTGGTGTCCCCATCAGAGTGCCTCCCTATACATTTGATATCCCCACCAGAGTGCCCCCCACACATCAGATTTCCCTCAACACATCACAATCCCCCCCTTACATCATGTGTCGCCATCAGAGTGCCCCCTATACATATGGTGTCCCCATCAGAGTGCCCCCCTATACAACTGGTGGCTCCATCAGAGTGCCCCCCTATAATCTGGTGACCCCATCAGAGTGCCTCCCTTTACTACTGACATCCTAATCAGAGTGCCTCCCTATACATTTGATATCCCCACCATACATTAGATATGCCTCAACACATCACAATAGCCCCTTATATCAGATGTCCCCATCAGAGTGCACCCCCTATACATCTGGTGTACCATGAGAGTGTCCCCTATACATCTGGTGCCACCATCAGAGTGCCCCCTATAATCTGGTGACCCCACCAGAGTGCCTCCCTATACATCTGGTGTCCCCATCAGAGTGCCCTCCTATACATCTGATGTCTCCATCAGAGTGTCCCCCCTATACATCTGGTGTCTCCATCAGATTGCCCCCCTATAATCTGGTGACCCCATCAGATTGCCTCCCTATACAACTGGCATCCTAACCAGAGTACCCCCCTATACATTTAATATCCCCACCATACATTTGATATCCCTCAACACATCAAAATAGCTCCTTATATCAGGTGTCCCCATCAGAGTGCCCCCCCCCTATACATCTGGTGTACCATGAGAGTGTCCCTTATACATCTGGTGCCACCATAAGAGTGCCCCTATACATCTTGTTGTCCCATCAGAGTGCCCCCCTATACATCCGGTGTATCCATCAGAGTGCCTCCCTATACATCTGGTGTCCCTATCAGATTTCCCCCCCTATACATCTGGTGTCCCTATCAGAGTGCTCCCCTATACATCTGGTGTCCCCATCAGAGGGCCTCTCTCTATAAATCTGATGTCCCTATCAGAGTGCACCCCTATACATCCGATGTCCCTCCACTCATCACAATTCCCATTTACATCAGGTGCCCCAGGTGTCCCTCCACACATCAAAGCTGTCCCCCCTCCCCCTTTCCCTCTGTACTCACAGATAACAAATTGCAGAGAAATAAGCCCCACCTTCCTCTCTCCAATTTCCAGACAGTCTTCCCTCCCCTGCAGTGCCACGCTGAGACTCAGGTGAGTTCTCAGTGTCAGCTCTCTATCGCCCCCTGCAGGCTGCAGGGACGGGAATGCCAAAATAGGAAGTCTGCTTGGACTGATTGCAAACAATACAATCTGCTTATTATTGACTTTTATTTTATTTTATTATTGCAGCAGTTGTCATCAAAGCTGTCCACAGACATGAGATGACACTCATCAAATCCAGACAATGTTCTTATGTCTAAGGCTGGTCCCCAATCCTGACTGCTGATTGCTGTCATGGGGGGGACTAATGATCAGGTGGTTTGGATAAATTGCCCATCACAATGGTTCCTAAAGTGGTTGTAAACCTCAGACATGAAATAGAAACAACGCATATCACTCTGTGTAGTGTGTACTTGTCTTAATCCAGAGCACTAAGTGTCATTTCTGTCTGCTGCCTCATTCCTCTGCTATCAGCATGAATACTTTCTGACCTGTTTTCCTGACACCAAGAGAAAAAAGGCGGCAGGGGAGGGAGCTCCAGCTGATTGACAGCCTCAAAAAATTTACAGTATATTCGATGACTTGTTGTTCATAAAAACTTCAACATTTTGCCTGCTTTTAACATTTGATTTTGGAATAAATGTAATCGTAAACCACATACAGTGTTAGAAATGTGTTCGTTGAAGAAAATGTTTCTATCCTTTTCTTTTGAATTTTCTTATCACTGTAATTGAAAGCGAACCTTACTAACAATTAGAAAATAGAATAAATGTTCTTAGCTGCTTCCGGACCAGTCACTGCAGTTATACTGAGGCAGGCTGGCTCCGCTGCATGAGCCGTCGTAGCTGTGCGCGTGCCCCCAATGCGAGTGTCCGGCGGTCGCGATGACAGCCGGACACCCGCAATTGCTTGTTACAGAACTAGAAGATGTATGTGTAAACACACAAATTCCGGTTCTCTCAGGGGGCGAGGAGACTGATCGTGTATGAACACTGATCAATTTCTTCCCCAAGTCAGTCCCATCCCTCCTACAGTTAGAACACACATTAGGGAACACAGTTAATCACCCCCTATTGTTAACTCCTTCCCTGCCAGTGACATTTATACAGTAATCAGTGCATTTTATGGCACTAATTGCTGTATAACTGGTCCCAAAAATGTGTCAAAAGTGTCCGATTTGTCCGCCGCAATATCACTGTCCCGATAAAAATCACTGATTGCGGTCATTACTAGTAAAAAAAAAACAATAATAATTAAAATTTCATAAATCTATCCCCTATTTTGTAGATAACTCTTGCGCAAACCAATCAATATATACGCTTATTGCGATTTTTACCAAAAATATGTAGAGAAATACATATTGGCCTAAACTGAGAAAAAAAATATTTAAAAAATAAAATAAAAAAATTGGGATATTTATTATAAGATATAAAAGATATTGTGGGTTTTTTTTCAGAATTGTCGCTCTTCTTTTGTTTATAGCGCAAAAAATAAAAACCGCAGAGGTGATCAAATACCACCAAAAGAAAGCTCTATTTGTGGGAAAAAAAAGGACGTAAATTTTGTTTGGGTACAACGACGCAGTGCCGTATCGCAAAAGATGGCCTGGTCATTGAGCAGCCAAATCTTCCGGGGCTGAAGTAGTTAAAAGGAAAATGTTAAAAAATAAACTCTACTAGTGTATGGCTGAGTTTGGGCCCCAATAGACTTCAATAGGAGTGCCTTAAAATTTTGAGGAAATGCTCATAATAATCGTTTTTCAAATGCCAGGCTTTCCTAGTGTTATGCCTGTGGGGTTGCGCCCTTTTCAGATTGGGTGCAATGCCAGCACAGACTCTTGGAAAGCAGAAGGGTGGCCATTAAAATCCTCAGCACCAAGCACATGATGCTCTTAATCCAGTCCTGCCCACCAGGGTCCTGACTTCTGACCCATCTTGCTATGGGGTCACTCGAGCAGGATCACTCTTAACCTCTTCAGGTCCGCGCTATTAACAGAATACGTGAACAGCGCGGACCTGAGGCGCCGGGGTCACGTCTTTGGACGTGATTTGCTTGTAATTACCCTGTGGCGCGCGGCGGGGAAAAACAGTCCCGACGCATCACCGAGGACCCGATGCGTGTACCCGGCGGCCGCGATGTCCGTCAGGTACACGCGATCGTCGGTGAGACAGCAGGGACATGGAGCTCTGAGTGTAAACACAGAGCTTCACGTCCTGTCAGTGAGGTGACAGATGCTGTTTCTCTTGTACATAGGGAGACAGCATCGGTCACCTCCCCCAGTCACCCCCCTCCCCCCACACAGTTAGAACACACCCAGGCAATACATTTAACCTCTTCCTCACCCCCTAGTGTTAACCCCTTCAATGCCAGTCACATTTATACAGTAATTAGTGCATTTTTATAGCACTGGTCGCTGTATAAATGTGAATGGCGCCAAAAATGTGTCAAAAGTGTCCGATGTGTCCGTCGCAATATCGCAGTCCCAATAAAAATCGCAGATCGCCGCCATTACTAGTAAAAAAAATATATAAAAAAAAATCATAATTATGTCCCCTATTTTGTAGGTGCTATAACTTTTGCGCAAAGCAGTCACTTCTTGTGATTTTTTTTTTTTTTTTTTACAAAAATACGTAGAAGAATACGTATCGACCTTAACTGAGAAAAAAAAATATAAAAAAAAAAAAAAAATGGGATATTTATTATAGCAACAAGTAAAAAATATATATATATTTTTAAATTGTCGCTCTTTTTTTCATTATAACGCAAAAAATAAAAACCGCACAGGCGATCAAATACCACCAAAAGAAAGCTCTATTTGTGGGGAAAAAAAAGGACGCCAATTTTGTTTGGGTGCCACGTCGCACGACCGCGCAATTGTCAGTTCAAGCGACGCAGTGCCGGAAGCTGAAATTTCGCTTGGGCACGAAGGGGGTTTATGTGCTCAGTAAGCAAGTGGTTAAGCTGCGCTCCTATAAATCATACACAGAGCCTGGCTTGGACCCGCCCCCTGCTCTCTCCTCATTGGCTCACTGAATGTGATTGACAGCAGCAGGGCAATCAAGTTGATTCCATCCACATTGGAAAATGATTCTCATGTCTGGCACAAGCAGATGGCTGTAGGTATCTCCAGCCCAAAATCTTCAGGTGAGCAATAGACTGTCTGTGTTGTATATGTACAGCCATTTGCTATTCTTAGGCATAAACATGTATACTCAGCCATCCAGGTATGTATGGTGTTATCCGATAGACAGATATCTACTACCACCTCAAGACAGAGACCAACCAGAGGAAGAAACTACCAACTTTATATTTGCATTTAACATATATAGATTAAAAAATGGAATGGAAAAAAAAAAAAAATATCAGTGCTACACAAAAATGACTTTGAATTGACTTTTAATAACGGTGCACTGTGCAGCTGTCAGCAACCTCAGGAGGGAAGCTAAAGACAGTTTTTATGTTTATTCTTGGCTGACATAAGTTCAGTATCGGTTGCAAAGGTGGATACTGAAATATATAAGAAATTGTCCTGTGAAATCCTGGGCTAAATGTAAAATAATGTAAAATAAAGCGTTTATAAAAATAAGATGGTATATATATATATATATATATATATATATATATATATATATATATATATATATATATATATATATACAGGGCTTTTTTTCTGGGGGAACTTGGGGGAACTCAGTTCCACCACCTTTGGCTCAGACCCTTTGGTGCCCGCTCACCACAATCACTTGTAAACACAGAAGTCTGGTTTCTGTGTTTACAAGTGACAGCTTTGTAACCCCCTGAACTCTGCACTCTGTATGTAATGCAATTCTGGTATTTAATGCCCCTTTAAGACCCTTCTACTGTTTGTGAAATCTGAACGGGTCGTGGTTGAGTTCCTGTACCTATTTTCTGAGAAAAAAAGCTCTGTATATATATATATATATATATATATATATATATATATATATATATATGTGTGTATAAATAAAAAAAATATATATATATATATAAACTTATATATTTTATATATATATATATATATATATATATATATATATATATATATATATATATATATATATATATATATATATATATATATATATATATATATATATATATATATATAACAGGCAGTACAGTGCTGATTGGCCTTCTGCTGATAACATGCACCCTCCCAAGAAAAAAAAAAAAAAAACTCTCTAGCAATACACACCAAACTGAGCATGTGCAGAGTGCCTCTAAAGGCTGTCTTATCAGCAGATGGATTGGGACAGTGGAAAAAGGGGAGGATCAGAGAAGACAGTATCAAACAGTCCTTTTACACGATGCAGACAATTTACTGTTGTGGGTTTAGTAACACTTTAACCTTCAAAGTGCCAACTCACCATGCTGCAGTCATGGGCATTAGACACAGTTGCAGGGCAGTTATGGCACAGCCCTATTCACTTTAATAGGTTGCATTTGCCGACCTGCCAAATGCAACATTCAATTAAATGTTTGCCCTGAGCAGCTGCATTTCTAAGGCCTGATTCACACCTTTGCAGGTTGTATTTTGCATTTTTTAATACATATCTTTAAACCATTGAAGTCTATGGAACCAAAAAACAGAAATGTCCTCGATGGCCGCAGGGTACCCGTGTTCGGCAGTGACAGAACACGGATGTGGAGCTCTGTGTGTAAACACAGAGCTCCACGTCCTGTCAGGGGAGAGAGGAGACATATGCTGTGTCCCTTGTACATAGGGACACAGCATCGGTCACCTCCCCTAGTCAGTCCCCTCCCCCAACTGTAAGAATCACTCCCTACGGAACACATTTAACCCCTTCCTCGCCCCTAGTATTAACCCCTTCCATGCCAGTCACATTTATACAGTAAACAGTGCCGTTTTATAGCACTGTTCGCTGTATAAATGTGAATGGTCCTAAAAATGTGTCAAAAGTGTCCGATGTGTCCACCATAATGTCGCAGTCCCAATAAAAATCGCAGATCGCCGCCATTACTAGTAAAAAAAAAAACGGAAAACAGGTCTCAGACCTGCTTCTGGTTGGCCGGATTGAGGATCAGTGTTTCAATAGCTAATATTAATTTGCTGTTGTAACACTCTGCGCCATGAGCCTTCCCTATTTTGCAGCCTATTTGAGCCTCTGGCTCTAGGAAAGGAAACAGAAAATATCGGTGCTACAAGAGACACCAAAAAGGGTCGGACTTTAAAGGCATATATAACAATATGTAAATTTTGAGAAAATATATAAAAATGTATTAGAAAAAATTATATAGTATGGTCACATAAATGTACAATATGGTTAAAAATCATATAGGATGATAAAATATACATAGTGAGACCTTGAATATTGATACGTTTAACCGTTAGGCTTCTTCAAGGATATGGGCAAGGTTCAGAGAAGAAAACAAAGTCTCACTATCTGGAATGAGATTATACATAACCACACATAATATTAACAGTCCCATGAAACAACAAAAACAGAAGATACAGACAGACCAGGAGGATACCTCAAAGTGAACTTGTCCTAGTGTATGAGGGTCCAGTGGACAGAGGGTTCTTAGATATTTAACCACTTCCCTGCCAAAGACGTCATATGACGTCCTGGACTTCAAGTGGGGATATCGGAAATATGCCTGCAGCTACAGGCATCATTTCAGATATCCATCTCTTCAGCTGGCGATTCTGTGCACCATAAGAATGATCATCCCCTGCTTGACCATTCTTATAGGTGACGGGAGACCCGGAGAAACGATCTGCCGCCGCCGGATGGGAGGCATAGAGATCTCTGACTAGTGTTGAGCGGAATACGTCATATTCGATTTCGTGATATTGCGCGAATATATAGTTAATATATATAATAATTTTTGCGAAATTTCGCTAATGCGAAAATGATTGCGAAATTCTCATAAACGGAGATCATTTCCTGTATTACTAAACTAATATGCACTAAACACTAACTCTACTTAAAAGAAAGGAGAATAAGGGGGAAAAGAAGGGCAGGGAAGATAATCGCGCAATATTCCTATTGCACGATTATCTTCTCCGCCCTTCTTTTGCATCAGAGCCAATCAGAATAACTTGAATATTCGGCAAAAGGAATATCGCGCAATTATTCGAGTTATTCGAGTTATTCTGATTGGCTCTGATGCAAAAGAAGGGCGGAGAAGATAATCGCGCAATATTCCGTTTGCCGAATATTCGAGTTATTCTGATTGGCTCTGATGCAAAAGAAGGGCGGAGAAGATAATCGCGCAATATTCCGTTTGCCGAATATTCGAGTTATTCTGATTGGCTCTGATGCAAAAGAAGGGCGCATCAGAGCCAATCAGAATAACTTGAATATTCGTCAAAAGGAATATTGCGCGATTATCTTCTCCGCCCTTCTTTTGCATCAGAGCCAATCAGAATAACTCGAATATTCGGCAAAAGGAATATCGCGCAATATTCCTTTTGCCGAATATTCGAGTTATTCTGATTGGCTCTGATGCAAAAGAAGGGCCGAGTAGCTGATGCGATTCTTTTATGTTGCCGAAAATTCGCAATGCGATTTTTCGGCAACATAAAAGAATCGCATCAGCTACTCGGCCCAGGGTCTCTCTCTAATCATACCAGCAATGCTTTTAGACGTCGATGGAGATCACTAGGATGTGATCTGTTTTAAAAATAAATTTGAAAAAATATTAATATTCGCCATAGCGAATATTCGCCGCAATATTCGAGTTATTCGCGAATACTCGAATATGCAATATTCGTAGCGAATATTCGCAATGCGAATATTCGTGAGCAACACTACTGGTGACCACATGGTCACCAGTCATCTCTATGATCGTCGAAGGCCTGGGAGTGATGTTATGACATTACTAGTAAAAATAAAAAAAAAATAAAAATTCAGAATTCTATCCCCTATTTTGTAGCCGCTATAACTTTTGCGCAAACCAATCACTATACGCTTATTGCGATTTTTTTCCCAAAATATGTAGAAAAATATGTATCGGCCTAAACTGAGAAATTAAAAAAAAAAAAAAAAAATAGGATATTTTTTATAGCAAAAAGTTAATTTCTTTTTTTTTTTTCAAAATTGTTGCTATTTTTTGTTTATAGCGCAAAAAATAAAAAACACAGAGGTGATCAACTACCACCAAAAGAAAGCTCTATTTGTGGGAAAAAAAGGACATCAATTTTGTTTGGGAGCCACGTCGCATGACCGCGCAATTTTTATTTAAAACGACGCAGTGCCAAAAGCTGAAATTTCGCCTGGGCAGGAGGGGGTATATGTGCCCAATAAGCAAGTGGTTAAGGCAAATAAAATGCATCATGGATGTGTGTATCACCATGGATGTGTGTATCACCATGGATGTGTGTATCACCATGGCTGTGTGTATCATCATGGCTGTGTGTATCATCATGGATGTGTGTATCACCATGGATGTGTGTATCACCATGGCTGTGTGTATCACCATGGATGTGTGTATCACCATGGATGTGTGTATCACCATGGCTGTGTGTATCATCATGGCTGTGTGTATCATCATGGATGTGTGTATCACCATGGATGTGTGTATCACCATGGCTGTGTGTATCACCATGGATGTGTGTATCACCATGGATGTGTGTATCACCATGGATGTGTGTATCACCATGGATGTGTGTATCACCATGGCTGTGTGTATCATCATGGATGTGTGTATCATCATGGATGTGTGTATCACCATGGATGTGTGTATCACCATGGATGTGTGTATCACCATGGATGTGTGTATCACCATGGCTGTGTGTATCATCATGGATGTGTGTATCACCATGGCTGTGTGTATCATCATGGATGTGTGTATCATCATGGATGTGTGTATCACCATGGATGTGTGTATCACCATGGATGTGTGTATCACCATGGCTGTGTGTATCATCATGGATGTGTGTATCACCACGGATGTGTGTATCACCATGGCTGTGTGTATCACCATGGCTGTGTGTATCATCATGGATGTGTGTATCACCATGGATGTGTGTATCACCATGGATGTGTGTATCACCATGGCTGTGTGTATCATCATGGATGTGTGTATTATCGTGGATGTGTGTATCTCCATGGATGTGTGTATCATCATGGCTGTGTGTATAGGGTTGCCACCTGTCTGGTTTTGACCCGGACAGTCTGGGTTTGGACACTTGTGCCCGGTTTTCAAGCCACCTGAAACCCGAGCACATATATCCTAGAGTGGCGCAACCCAATTCCCGCGCCCGCCATCAGTATTACACAGCAATATCACACACAGTAATGCCTGTGTGCTCTGCCTCCGAGCCAAGCTCAGCCTGTGATTGGCTCAATAGTTCACATGTGGACAGCGCACACGCGATACGAGGGTCTGTGATTGGAGGCGGGGCTGGACTGTGGGTGCTCTGCTATGTCTCATCACTGAGGTATTTTTCTCATCTGCGGTGACCGTCCACTGTCAGCTAATACCCCCTGTCAGACACTCCCCTTCTGTTAGCCAACCCCTGTCATCTACCTACTCTCAGTCAGCTACCCCCCTCCTGCCAGCTACCCCCCCATCTGTCAGCTACTCCCCCCCCTGTCAGCTACTCCCCCCTCTGTCAGCTCCCCCTCTCAGTCAGCTACTCCCCCTCTCAGTCAGCTACCCCCTCTCAGTCAGCTACCCCTTCTTGTCAGCTACCCCTCTCAGTCAGCTACTCCCCTTCCCTCTGTTAGCCAACCCCCTGTCAGCTACCCTCCCAAATGTCAGCTACCCCCCTGTCAGCTACCCCCCCGTCAGCTACCCCCCTGTCAGCTACCCCCCTCCTGTCAGCTACCCCTCTCCTGTCAGCTACCCCTCTCCTGTCAGCTACCCTCTCCTGTCAGCTACCCCTCTCAGTCAGCTACTCCTCCCCTCTGTTAGCCAACCCCCCATCAGCTACCCCTCCAAATGTCAGCTACCCCCCTGTCAGCTACCCCCCTCCTGCCAGCTACCCCTCTCCTGTGAGCTACCCCCCTCCTGTCAGCTACCCCTCTTCTGTCAGCTACCCCTCTCCTGTCAGCTACCCCCCTCCTGTCAGCTACTCCCCCCCACCTCTGTCAGCTACCCCTCTCAGTCAGCTACTCCCCCCCTCAGTCAGCTACTCCCCCCTCAATCAGCTACTCCCCCCTCAGTCAGCTACTCCCCCCCTCAGTCAGCTACCCCTCTCAGTCAGCTACTCCCCCCCATCTGTCAGCTACCCCCCCAGTCAGCTACCCCCCCTCAGTTAGCTACTCCCACCCCCTCAGTCAGCTACTCCCCCCTTCCACTGTCAGCTACCCCCTCCACTGTCAGCTACCCTCCTCCACTGTAAGCTACCCCCTCCAATGTCAGCTTCAACCCCTCCACTCTCAGTCACCCCCCTCTCTGTCAGACACTCCCACCTTCAGCTACCGTTCCTCTCTGTAAGTCACCCCCTTCTCTGTCAGACACTCCCCACCGTCAGCTATCCTTCCTCTCTGTAAGTCACCCCCCTCTCTGCCAGACACTCCCCCCGTCAGCTACCCTTTCTCTTTGCAAACCACCCCCCTCTCTCTGTTAGGCCACCCCCTTCTCTCTCCCACCCCTCCCCTCTCTCTCTCTCACCCCACTCCCAATCCCCTCCCCTCTCTCTCACACCCCCACCTCTTTCTCACCCCCTCTCTATCCTGCCTCCTCACCCCCTTACCTCCTCCTCTCACACTTCCTCACCTCGCCCCCCCCCACCTCTCCCCCCCATGGTTCCTAACAGCGGCCCTGTGAGTGAGTGCACAAGTTCGGATGTGTTTTGATTCCTGTGTCACTGATGGGGGGGGGGGTTCCCTGATCTATTAGAGGTCTCTAAGGGGGGTGCTCTTATAAGAGGACCTAATGGGGTCCTCTATGGGGGACCCCTAAATTATGGAGGGGTAACACTGACCCGTATTTTATGAATGTGGGTGACAATGACCCCTGTGTTATAGGAGGTAACACCGTCCAATAAAGTGTGCTGCATTATTGCTCTCCTTAGTGCACCCAAAGGTGTATACTATAAAAAAATTGCTATGCACCGCTAAAGTGTTCGGGTTTGGCTTGAAGAAAAGGTGGCAACCCTATGTGTGTATCATCATGGCTGTGTGTATCATCATGGCTGTGTGTATCACCATGGATGTGTGTATCATCATGGCTGTGTGTATCATCATGGCTGTGTGTATCACCATGGATGTGTGTATCACCATGGATGTGTGTATCACCATGGATGTGTGTATCACCATGGATGTGTGTATCACCATGGATGTGTGTATCATCATGGATGTGTGTATCACCATGGATGTGTGTATCATCATGGATGTGTGTATCACCATGGATGTGTGTATCATCATGGATGTGTGTATCACCATTGATGTGTGTATCATCATGGATGTGTGTATCACCATGGATGTGTGTATCATCATGGCTGTGTGTATCACCATGGATGTGTGTATCACCATGGATGTGTGTATCATCATGGATGTGTGTATCACCATGGATGTGTGTATTATCATGGATGTGTGTATTATCATGGATGTGTGTATCATCATGGATGTGTGTATCACCATGGATGTGTGTATCACCATGGATGTGTGTATCACCATGGATGTGTGTATCACCATGGATGTGTGTATCATCATGGATGTGTGTATCACCATGGATGTGTGTATCATCATGGATGTGTGTATCACCATTGATGTGTGTATCATCATGGATGTGTGTATCACCATGGATGTGTGTATCATCATGGATGTGTGTATCACCATGGATGTGTGTATCACCATGGATGTGTGTATCATCATGGATGTGTGTATCATCATGGATGTGTGTATTATCATGGATGTGTGTATTATCATGGATGTGTGTATCATCATGGATGTGTGTATCATCATGGATGTGTGTATTATCATGGATGTGTGTATCACCGTGGATGTGTGTATCATCATGGATGTGTGTATCACCATGGATGTGTGTATCACCATGGATGTGTGTATCATCATGGATGTGTGTATCACCATGGATGTGTGTATCATCATGGATGTGTGTATCATCATGGATGTGTGTATCACCATGGATGTGTGTATCATCATGGATGTGTGTATCATCATGGATGTGTGTATCACCATGGATGTGTGTATCATCATGGATGTGTGTATCATCATGGATGTGTGTATCACCATGGATGTGTGTATCATCATGGATGTGTGTATCACCATGGATGTGTGTATCATCATGGATGTGTGTATCATCATGGATGTGTGTATCATCATGGATGTGTGTATCATCATGGATGTGTGTATCACCATGGATGTGTGTATTATCATGGATGTGTGTATCATCATGGATGTGTGTATATCATGGATGTGTGTATCATCATGGATGTGTGTATCACCATGTGTGATGGATGTGTGTATCACCATGGATGTGTGTATCACCATGGATGTGTGTATCATCATGGATGTGTGTATCACCATGGATGTGTGTATCATCATGGATATGTGTATCATCATGGATGTGTGTATCACCATGGATGTGTGTATCATCATGGATGTGTGTATCACCATGGATGTGTGTATCACCATGGATGTGTGTATCATCATGGATGTGTGTATCATCATGGATGTGTGTATCACCATGGATGTGTGTATCACCATGGATGTGTGTATCATCATGGATGTGTGTATCATCATGGATGTGTGTATCACCATGGATGTGTGTATCACCATGGATGTGTGTATCATGGAAAACAACTTTTACAGACAGTTGAGTTGTAAGCTTATTTTGAAGATCTGGAACCTTCTCAGGTTGTCTTTCAGCACCAGGAAATCTCCTCCAGTAATTAGGGGGGAAGTGTGCAGACCCCCCTTCCAGGACAGCTCCTCATTCTGTCTATGATGCTGAGTAGGAAGTCCTCTTGTTGGTGAGTAAATAGCGATTGTCATCATTTCCACTTCTCCAATCCATGATGTCACACCGAGACTGGAACCTGCCGGAGAGAGGAAGTGTGACCATGGAGTAGCATGCAGACAAAGATCTGTGCACTCCAGGAAATCCAATCCCTGAGCATATGCCGGGATCAATAGGCCGGGATCCAGGATCATCCCAGACATTCTGATCCCCAGACCCCTATAAGAGGCAGGAGGGAGATGATAATGTCAGACCAGACAGAAGGTGTCTGAGAGCAGCTGGTGCTTCATATGTGAGGACTCACAAGGGAATCCCGGGGCCATTCCAGACAATCACTGCCCTGTGTATGCCTAGTTCTACCCACTGCACCGTGCATTCATATTTATACCCACTGCACCGTGCATTCATATTCATACCCACTGCACCGTGCATTCATATTCATACCCACTGCACCGTGCATTCATATTCATACCCACTGCACCGTGCATTCATATTCATACCCACTGCACCGTGCATGCATATTCATACCCACTGCACCGTGCATTCATATTCATACCCACTGCACCGTGCATTCATATTCATACCCACTGCACCGTGCATTCATATTCATACCCACTGCACCGTGCATGCATATTCATACCCACTGCACCGTGCATTCATATTTCTACCCAGTGCACCGTGCATTCATATTTCTACCCACTGCACCGTGCATTCATATTCATACCCACTGCACCGTGCATTCATATTCATACCCACTGCACCGTGCATTCATATTCATACCCACTGCACCGTGCATGCATATTCATACCCACTGCACCGTGCATTCATATTTCTACCCAGTGCACCGTGCATTCATATTTCTACCCACTGCACCGTGCATTCATATTCATACCCACTGCACCGTGCATTCATATTCATACCCACTGCACCGTGCATTCATATTCATACCCACTGCACCGTGCATTCATATTCATACCCACTGCACCGTGCATTCATATTCATACCCACTGCACCGTGCATTCATATTCATACCCACTGCACCGTGCATTCATATTCATACCCACTGCACCGTGAACGCATATTCATACCCACTGCACCGTGCATTCATATTTCTACCCAGTGCACCGTGCATTCATATTTCTACCCACTGCACCGTGCATTCATATTCATACCCACTGCACCGTGCATTCATATTCATACCCACTGCACCGTGCATTCATATTCATACCCACTGCACCGTGCATTCATATTCATACCCACTGCACCGTGCATTCATATTCATACCCACTGCACCGTGCATGCATATTCATACCCACTGCACCGTGCATTCATATTCATACCCACTGCACCGTGCATTCATATTCATACCCACTGCACCGTGCATTCATATTTATACCCACTGCACCATGCATTCATATTCATACCCACTGCACCGTGCATTCATATTCATACCCACTGCACCGTGCATTCATATTTATACCCACTGCACCATGCATTCATATTCATACCCACTGCACCGTGCATTCATATTCATACCCACTGCACCGTGCATTCATATTCATACCCACTGCACCGTGCATTCATATTTATACCCACTGCACCATGCATTCATATTCATACCCACTGCACCGTGCATTCATATTCATACCCACTGCACCGTGCATTCATATTTATACCCACTGCACCATGCATTCATATTCATACCCACTGCACCGTGCATTCATATTTATACCCACTGCACCATGCATTCATATTCTTACCCACTGCACCGTGCATTCATATTTATACCCACTGCACTGTATATACATATTTCTACCCACTGCACTGCGCATTCATATTTATACTTACTGCACTGAATACGTCTATCACTCCTAATGGCATCATGTACTACTATCTGTTCCCACTGGGGTTGATTTACTAAAGGCAAATAGACTTTGCACTCTGCAAGTACAATTGCTCCAGAGCTTAGTAAATGAGGTAAAGCTTCACTTTGCAAAGAATACCCAATCACATGATAAAAAAAACAATTATTACGGCATTATTGCTGGCACATGATTGGATGATGAAAGTCAGAAGAGCTTCTGCTCATTTACTAAGCTCTGGAGCAACTGCACTTGCAAAGTGCCCAGTTTATTTGCCTTCAGTAAATCAACCCTACAAACTGCCTTGTGAACTCCTACTTCTACCCACTGCACCTGGTATTTCCAACTTGTACCCACTGCACCGTGCATTCATATTTATACCCACTGTGCGTAAACTCTTTTTCTACCCAGTATAGTGGGGTTAATTTACTAACGGCAAATAGATTGTGCACTTTGCAAGAATGGTGGCATTCTGCAAATGCAGTTTCTCCAGAGCTTAGTCAATTTTTCTGCAACGGCAGCCTTTCAAAGCCCATCAGTGCAGCCTTATTAGTGCCAATCAGTACAGCCTCATCAGTACAGCCTCATCAGTGCCCATCAATGCAGCCTCATCAGTTCCCATCAGTACAGCCTCGTCAGTGCCCATCAGTACAGCCTCATCACTGACCAACAGTGCTGACTCATTAGTGCCCATCAGTGCAGCCTCATCAGTGTCCATCAGTGCAGCCTCATCAGCGCACATCAGTGCAGCCTCATTAGTGCCCATCAGTGCAACCTCATCAGTGCAGCCTCATCACTGCAGCCTCATCAGTGTCCATCAGTGCAGCCTCATCAGCGCACATCAGTGCAGCCTCATTAGTGCCCATCAGTGCAACCTCATCAGTGCCCATTGGTGCAGCCTCATCACTGCAGCCTCATCAGTGTCCATCAGTGCAGGCTCATCAGCGCCCATCAGTACAGCCTCATCAGTGCCCATCAGTGCAGCCTAATCAGTGCACGTCAGTGAAGGAAAAAAATTATTTGTTTGCAAAATTTTATAAGAACTGTTTTTTTTTTCTTTTTTTTTTCACAATATTCAGTCTTTTTTTAATTTGTTTAGCCAAAAAAAACCCAGTGCCGATTAAATACCACCAAAATAAACCTCTATTTGTGTGAAAAACATTCTAACAATTTCATATGGGTAGAGTGTTGCATGAAGTGTTGAATTGTCATTCAAAGTGAGCCCAGTAGGAAATGTAACATTTCAAGAAATTCTCAATCCCCCCCCCCCCATATAAAAGTCCCCCCCCCCCCAAGACAATGTTATGACCCTCTGTACATCTCTCCAGGAATGTGGCGTCTCATATGTTCTTGTTAAAATATATTTTGCCACTCATAAATCGGATATGACTGCAGAACGAATTGGAGGGTGAAGAACTACACCAGCGACCCAAGATCGCCAACGAGAGCGATTTCTGAGCGCCACCGAAGAGCAAGATAAGGTGAGCGCCCCGCAGCCACACATCTGACTCAGCGTCCTCACCGGTTACTGAGAAATCTGTTGCACAATTGGTTTCTCTTCCCTTTCAGAATCCTCACTTCTGTTTCATAGGAAGGGGTCGGTCTTCGGTGTTTTCTTTCTAGGACTAGACGAGACAAAGGTTCAACTTATGTGGCTGAAGTGAGATGAATTAGGCCAGGTTCTCATCTATCCGTGTTCGCTTCTGTCCATTGTTGTAATGTGCGTTGTGTCGCGTTTTCATAATTCTATTGGAAATGACAGAAAAACGCGCACGCTTCATTTTTCAAACCACACTGAGCTGCATAGATCTGAACAGCTTCATTCAACAGCTTTGCTTGTTTACAGTTATTACACTAACTACTTCCCACCCGCCCAATGACCTTTTACACCCACCATGTGGCTCTTAATTGCCGGGAGGCCATTTATATACAGCCTCCAGCTTCCAGCCACTGGGGTGCGCGCAAACCCCCGCCGCATCACTCAGATGCCGATGCGCATGCCTGGCGGCCGCGATGTCCGCCTTGCACCCGCGATCAGCAGTCACAGAGACAGGAACATGGATCTCTGTGTGATCCATATCCTGTCAGAGAGAGGAGACCAATGCTGTGTCCCTTGTATATAGGGATAACCATCAGTCACCTCCCCCAGTCAGTCCCCCTCCCCCACAGTAAGGCCGCGTACACACGATCGGTTCAAACCAATGAAAACTGACTGAAGTTCGTTTTCATCGGTCCAAACAGATCGTGTGTAGGCCCCATCGGTCCGTTATCCTTCGGTCAAAAAACAGATGGCTTGCTTTAAAATTGAACCGATGGACGGCTAAGCGATCGTTAGTACGCACGCCCATCGGTTTGAAACCCGCGCATGCTCAGAATCAAGTCGACGCATGCTTGGAAGCATTAAACTTCATTTTTTCAGCACGTCGTTGTGTTTTACGTCACCGCGTTCTGACACAATCGTTTTTTTAACCGATGGTGTGTAGGCACATAAGTCCATCAGTCAGCTTCATCGGTGAACCTATGACAACGGTCCGTCAGACCGTACTCATCGGATGGACCGATCGTGTGTACGTGGCTTAAGAATCACCTAGCAGGGCACACATTAACCCCTTCCTCACCCCCTAGTGTCAACCCCTTCCCTGCCAGTCACATTTATACAGTAATCAGTGCATATTTATAGCACTGTTCGCTGTATAAATGTGAATGGTCCCAAAAATGTGTCAAAAGTGTCTGATGTGTCCGCCGTAATATCGCCTCCCTGTTTAACCTGCTATAGAGATTGGTACCTTGTTGCCAATTGACTATTTATCTGGACAAGCGCAGTTTTTTTGTATTGTATAAAAAATCACAGATCGCCGCCATTACTAGTAAAAAAAAAAAAGTCATAATTCTGTCCCCTATTTTGTAGGCACTACAACGTTTGCGCAAAAAGGTAAAAAATTGTGGGTTTTTTTTAATTGACGCTCTATTTTTGTTTATATCGCAAAAAATAATGAAGGCAGAGATGATCAAATACCACCAAAAGAATGCTCTATTTGTCGTAAAAAAAAGACGTCAATTTTGTTTGGGAGATACGTCGCACGACCGCGCAATTGTCATTCAAAGCTTGACAGTGCTGAAAGCTGAAATTTCGCCTGGGCAGGAAGGGAGTATATGTGCCTAGTAAGCAAGTGGTTAAAACAATAACATTTTGAATGGGGCCCTAAGGGCTCTTTAACACTTGCGGTCGGGGGGTAAGGTAAAAAAGGTGGTTAAGCCATGGTTTAACACTCACCCCCATGCGCCCCCCTTAAGTTGCAAACCAGACAGGGTTGTTCACATGTCACAGCAAAAACAACCCTCCCGTTTTGTTTGCTGAATGTGACCCGCTAGTGAAGTGGATGGGGCTGCGAGCCAAACACTAGACTGGTGGTTGCAGCATGGTATTACCATTCAAGAACCCCGATCATCTATCTATAAAAACAAAAAGGCATTCTGGAGGTGCCAGTATCATCGCCTGAATACCTGTCAGACACTCCTGTGCTTCCCCCATCGAATGCTTAATAAGAGACCAGCACCAGGGTTCACTGTTGGATGTGAAAAGGCTAAATTGGTGTTTTGAACTCCCACAGGTAGGCTTCATGACCAGCAAAAGGCCAAGTGGCGGCCGGTGGTAATTTTTTTGGGGGGTGGCAAATAGTAACACCCATGCGGTTGGCCGGGTGGGTCTGGTGCCCTGTCTATGGTGGGCAGAGCTTCTCCCGGGCTTCACCGGTGGCTTCCCTTGCTCGGCATCACCGTTGATGGCTTTCCCTTCTCCTGCTCTCCATGGGCATTGCCGCGGCTTCTGCTTTCTCCCTCCTCATCGGCCAATCGGGACTCTTCTCTTTTCGGCCAATCGGAAAACGGGTCTCAGACCTGCTTCTGGTTGGCCGGATTGAGGATTAATATTCATTTGCTGTTGTAACACCTGGGTGGGCTCCTGACGCAATACTCTGTGCCATGAGCCTACCCTATTTTGAAGCCTATTAGAGCCTATGGCTCCAGGAAAGGAAACAGAAAAAATCGGTGCTACAAGAGACACCAAAAAGGGTCGGACTTTAAAGGCATAGACAACAATATGTACATTTTGAAAAAATATATTAAAATGTATTAGAAAAAAATATATAGTATGGTCACATAAATGTACAATATGGTTAAAAATCATATAGGATGATAAAATATACATAGTGAGCCCTTGCATATCGACGCATTTCATTATTAGGCTTCTTCAAGGATATGGGCAAGGTTCAGAGAAGAAAAAAAAGTCTCACTATCTAGAATGAGATTATACATAACCACACGTAATATTAACAGTCCCATGAAACAACAAAAACAGAAGACACAGACAGACCAGGAGGATACCTCAAAGTGAACTTGTCCTAGTGTATGAGCATCTCTTCATAAAGAGTACCTGTCACGAACCATTCCTATTACAAGGGATGTTTACATTGTAATAGGAATAAAAGTGATACAAAAAAAAGAAAACGTAAAAAAAAGTGTAAAAATTTAATAAATTAAGTAAAATAAAAAATAAAATAATAAAAACATTTTTTAAATGCCCCTATCCCCAGTAGCTCGCGCCCAGAAGCGAACACACACGTAAGTCCCGCCCACATATGAAAACGCCATTCAAACCACACATGTGAGGTATCGCCGTGTGCGTTAGAGCGCCGGCAACAATTCTAGCACTAGACCTCCTCTGTAACTCTGAACTGGTAACCTGTAAAAAAAAATTAGGCAACGCTAACTTTACTGTTTTGTTATTCTTTAATTCATGAAACCGTTTCTTTCACCAAAAAAGGCCATTGGAAAAGTTATTGCACAAATACTGTGTGAGATAAAAAGTTGCAATGACCGCCATTTTATTCCCTATGGTGTCTGCTAAAAAAACATATATTGGGCCAGATTCAGATACACTTAATTTTGCGATGCGTAATCGAAATACTCTACGCTGCCGTATTTTACCAGGCTCTAAATGGAATTCTGGTATTTTTTTGCCCGTACGCTACGGCGGCGTAGTCTATTTCTCGCCGCGTAATCGAATTACGCGTTTAGGGGGCGTGAAGCATTTAAATTAGGCGCGTCCCCGCGGCGATCGAACTGCGCATGCTCCGTTCAGAAATTTCCCACCGTGCATTGCGCGAAATCACGACGTTACGTCATTCGTTGTTTGAATAGCGTCGTTTACGAACATTCCTATTCCCGGACGTTTTACGTAAAAAAAAATAAAAGACGTCGGAAAACGTAGAAATTCGACGCCGGAAAGACGGCCATACTTAACATGGGCTGTCTAATATTAGAGCAGCAAAAAGCTGGTATAGGGCCAGATTCAGGTAGAGTTAGGCTGGAGTATCTGTGATACTCCAGCCTAACTGTCACTTTAAGCCGGCGTTTCTGTTTTCTGTAACCAGAAAACAAGAAACGCCGGGTTGAAGTTCCGAAGCGATCGGCGTAATCGAATTTCGCCATCGCATCACAAATTTAATTTAAAAATGGCGCCGGGGGCGTTCCCGCTGATTAACGCTGAAAAAATATGCTAATCAGCGGGAATCGGAAATTCACGATCGTTTTCGGGCGCGATGCAGTGACTTTCCGACGTTTCCGTAAGCGATACGCGAAGTAAAGATAAAGCAGCCCCCTAGTGGAGTATCCTATGTTAAGTATAGCCGTCGTCATCGCGTCGGAAAAACAAAAATTTGCGTCGCTTGCGTAAAACGTTCATGAATGGGGATGTGACATCATTGACGTTCACTGACAGAATTTGGAGCATGCGCACTGGGATGTATTGACACTCGACGCATGCGCAGTACGTTCGTCGCGGGATCGCGCTTAGTTTCAATAATACACGCCCCGTACCCGCCCAATTTGAATTCCGCCGGCTCATTTGCGATGCGCTGCCGCAACTTTAGGAGCAAGTGCTTCATGAATAACAGCACTTGCTCCTAAAATTTCGGCAGAGTAACGTAAATGAGAAACGTTACTCTAGAGTAAAGATGCTCCCATCTACCTGAATCTGGCCCATAGTGTTACGCAAAAAAAAAGATGACTAAAGGTGCCGTAAGAGATTGCGAATAAAGATCGTAATTTCTGGGATCGCCGGCAAAAGCTCATTAGCATACCCCGACGCGGAAAACGACGGGAAGTCCACCCAGTGGCCGCAATTTTATTGCAGCGTAGATGGCGTACGAACACGTAATCCAGTCGAATTGAAGCCCGCAGCCGTCTATTCATGGTTTGAGCTTTCCGACTAGCTAAAAAACGCGCGTAATTTGAAATTACTCCAGTCTAACACCAGTTAGACAGGAGTTTCGGCTCTCTGAATCTGGCCCATAGTGTTTGGGGGTTCTGAGTAATTTTCTAGCAAAAAAATTTATGATTTTTGCATGTAGGAGAGGAGTGCCGTGGATATTGGAGGTGGCGTTGCAGCGCTCGTAATGCACGGGCCGCCACTGAATAGGCCCAAGATTTTATGAAGTATTTGTGTTTCCAAAAGTGGTGTATACAAAATAACCAGAGGTTTCCTTTGTTCAGAATGAGAATGAGAATGTATTGTCTAGTGCAGGGATATGCAATTAACGGACCTCCAGCTGTTGCAGAGCTACAAGTCCCATGAGGCATAGCAAGTCTCCGATAGCCATAAGTATGACACTCAGAGGCATGATGGGACTTGTAGTTGGAGCTGGAGGTCTTCTAATTGCATATCCCTGGTCTAGTGGGTTTGGATTTTTAGCAACAGGTCTGAAATAGTGGAAGGACCAAATAAATCCTTGCAAACACTGCAACATTTGATGAGGTACCCCCTGTCATCTAGGTATTTATATGGAGCCAACACTTTACACTGCCGTTTATATATTGTACTTTCCACCATTAAGGACCTTACATTCTTGGATCCCAACCTCATATACTAGGGTCAGTTTAGACAAGAGCCAATGAAGGCCTCTTGAGCCCCTATAGAGAAAGAGAGCCTTGACCAATGGGGGCATGGCCAGGTGGCGGATAAGGTAGTTAAGTGGTCATCAAAGATTGGTTGAACTATGGGGGTTGGACTGGGCATGAGCTCAGAAAAGTATTGCCCCAGGGAATTCTGGGTCTTTTGAAGAACGTGGCTGGAAGGGCTGCTCACCCTTTTGCCCCTTTTTTCTTATGGTATGTCACAGCTTTCTGCGGTTTCTTGACCTTGCCAGCATACAAGTTGCTGTAATAGGCTATGCCTCTAATAGAAATTGGAAGTAGTCTGTCTGTCAAGCACTTATGGTATGGACAGGCCCCCTTTTGAAATTGCATGCTCACAGTACAACTGTGAAAGCATTGGCTTAAAGTGTTCACATGTTATGTGTTGGAATTTAAATAAAGCTGTGGCCTTGCCCTTTCCAACCTAATGGTTGTACGTGTGTTTATTTAAATAGGGTGAGGGGGCAAGGGTGAGGGTTCTATCCATTTATGTTACATTTGATTTGTACCTAGGCCCATTGTGCCTCAGCAGTTATGAACCTACCAGCATGTCTTTGGAGTGAGGGAATACATATTGTCAGACACTTTGCCTCATGAAAGGGGCCCTGCGTGGTTTCGAAACGTTGCTGTATGTTTATCATGTGACCACAAAAATGAATTATTTTTCGACTAATCCTTGATGTGCTAATAACATTTTGTTCACTTTAAACATTCACAGTTTCCAGCCTTTGGTCATTACAGCACCCAGCACTACTGAACAGCCAGTTTCTTGAATGTGTGCGTAGGGAAAATTGTGTTTGGACTGGAGTTTGGGGGCCACTGTGGGAGGTTAAATGATCTGTAGCTGGCTAAAATCAAGGGGCTTGGGGACACTGTGAGACATTTGGAAGTTGGGGGCACTATAAAGGGCTGGGGGCTCTGCGGCAGGCTAGGGCACTATGGAGGCTGGGGCTCTATTGGGGCACTGTGGGTCACTATGGGTGTTTGGGGGGCACTATGGGAGGTTAAGTGATCTGTAGCTGGCTGGAAGCAAGGGCTCGGGGGCACTGTGGGAGGCTGGGGGACACTGTGAGACACTTGCATTTGGGGGCACTATGAAGGGCTGGGGGCTCTGCAGCAGGCTAGGGGCACTATGGAGGCTGGGGCTCTCTTGGAGCACTTTGGGTCACTATGGGTGTTTGAGGGCACAATAGGAGCTGGGAGGGACTGTGGAAGGTTAAGTGATTTGGAGCTGTCTGAAAGCAAGGGGCTTGGGGGCACTGCGGGAGCCTGGGGGACTCTGTGAGACACTTGGAAGTTGAGGACACTATGGAGGGCTGGAAGCTCTGCAGCAGTGTCAGGGGAGTACAATACTTTTGAGGCTGAGAGGTCTCTGGGGGCACTGTGGGTCACTATATGAGTTTGGGGGGCACTGTGGAAGCTGGAAAGCACTGTGGGAGGTTAAGTGATTTATAGCTGGCTGGAAGCAAGGGGCTTGGGGGCACTGTGAGACACTTGGAAGTTGAGGGCACTATGGAGGGCTAGAGGCTCTGCAGCAGGCTGGGGGGGGGGCACTATGGAGGCTGAGGGCTCTCTGGGGCACTGTGGGTCAATATGGGAGTTTTGGGGGCACTGTGGGATTTGGAACTGACTGGAAGCAAGGTAGATGGGAGGTCATGGTCTGGCAGTGGACCACAGCCCGGTGGTTGAGAACCATTGCTATCGAGGAGCCCTGATTAAGAATGGCTGCTCAAGACAATCAACAATAGTTGATGATGGTGACAAATGCACCATAAACATCTGTATCATGTGACAATCTCCTTGTGTGTGTACCTTTATTGTAATTACAACGCAAAAGCCTTTTGTATAATTAATTGCACATTGATACAGTACAGAAGATGATAAACACACACATTTATATTTGTTTACTGTCTGTTTCGAGTTTCCCATATGTTAATTGATCTTAAGTACTAAAGCGAATTTTTTCACATATCCGCATGCAGAAAGGGCTATTATCTCCCAGAATTATTAATGGATATTTTTTATGATGAATAATTAATCTTTTGAATAATTTCTCTATCTGTGATCTGAACATTTATTTGCATATCTAATATATGATTACTTTAGTTCCATTCTCCTAGGACAAAACATAAAGTCAATAATATTCCCCAAACTTTTTTTTTCTCTCTCCAAGTTCTGCTTATAATTATTTTTAATACACATTCCAAAGTTAACATAGAAGCTGGATGAAATTCTACAGAAAAGTCTTTACAGGGTGAGGCGTGCTATTTAAAGGAAAAGTAAGCCTAAAATATGTGGTGCTAATAAGTGCAAGAGCACACTCAGTTCAAAATGGAAAACGAAGCCCTGAGAGGCATACCTGATTAGTACTTTGGTTTTTCTTCCAAGAAATTTTGTCCCAGTCTCTTTGGTCAGTAATCATAGATATGAAAACCTCTGCTTGTGATGTTAAAGAGATATCCCCAAACTAAGCCAATGGTGGCTCCTTGTTGACTCCTTCATAAATACAAAAAGAGGTCAGTATTAAGAATTGTTATCATAGCAACCAATCAGATTAAAAATTAGCTTTGAAAGTTTGAATTTGATTTGTAACACAGGAAATGGAGATATTGTGGATTAAACATTTAGATTCCAACATACATGGACTTGCCAGAACAGTTCAGCATGTCTGGACTCCAGGGAAGATCAGTGAGGTCAGTAGCTGTTGAGGCATTGGCTAGAAGGGATGAGCTTTGAGTTTGAGTCAAACCCATGTTCGACTCGAACATCGGCTGTTCAAACGTTTGCCGGATTTCCAACATTATGGGCCGTTCGCGCCAAATTCCAGTTGCGGGTCACGGCCCATAATTCACTGTGGCATCGCAGTGCATTGCTGGCTGATGATTGGCCAAGCATGCACTATGACCCGTATGCTTTGGCCAATCACAGCACGGAAAAAACGGAGAGTCATAATTGGCCAAAGCCAGGGTGGCTTTGGCCAATTATGTCTCAGGGGGCTTAGTACACGCCCCACACTATATAAGGCTTTCTGCGTGGCAGCCTTTGATAGTGTGTTGCGGCGGTAGTTAAAGACAGACAGAGAGAGAAAGAGACAGTGTCACTTATTTTGAGTTAGATAGAGCAGGCAGGCAGGCAGGCGAGTCAGTTAGCTTCAGTTACAGAGTGTAGAGGATATATATGCACCCCAGGTGTTGTGTATATATATTTATACACTGTATTTAGTTTAGCTAGATCTGTTCCTGTTATTCTCTTCATAATATACTGACAGGCAGGCAGGTTATTGTGCCAGCTAAAGTATTGTCACTTAGTCTGCTGTGTCCTTTGCACAGTGTGCACCTAAAGCTTACCTGAATGCAATTGCTGGTGTTCTCATACAAATACAGGTAGGGACCTCCAGTATTTTGATTTGGTGTCCTTTGCACAGTACCAGATATTACATTAACCACTTAAAACCCGGACCTTTAGGCAGCTAAAGGACCCGGCCAGGCTTTGCGATTCGGCACTGCGTCGCTTTAACAGACAATTGTGCGGTCGAGCTTTATTTTGGTGGTATTTGATGACCTCTGCGGTTTTTATTTTTTGCGCTATGAACAAAAATAGAGCGACAATATCCCACAAAAATATATAAAAATATATATTTTTTCCTCAGTTTAGGCTGATACGTATTCTTTTACCTATTTTTTAGGGCTGTGCAAATTAACTTTTAATTAATCGATTAATCTTTAATTTTTTTGATCGATCAAAATATTTTTGATCGATTAAAATTCTTTTGATTGGTACTCGCCTCTCCGCCGGCTTCTGGGCCTTCAGAGAATTCCGTCGGAGATCCGGTAACATCACGGACACCGGCAGGGCTTGCCGTGTCCATCTGAAGGGCTCCTTTGCTGTGCCTTCATATCTGCATGCCGGCAGGACCTTACTATCTGCCACACACAAGGGCTGTTACACTTCCCTTTATCAACCGGGGATTCTACAGCCATCCACTGGGAGTTGTGATAGTTCCCTTCATGGGACATCTACATGCCGACGGACTGATGTTAAATTCTCCTCATCTGGATTCAGCAGTGGTATTGTTGTACACATTTTTATACCAGTATCATACTTAGCTACATGTTTTTATGACTGCTTTTGGTACCGTTTGGTATTACTCGCACCATTTTTACAGTTTATGTAGCTACATCGATTTTATCTCCAGTGCAATATTTATTTGGTTACCTACTAGACTATAAAAGTTTTAATGCTATTCCCATCGAGCACTGCCTTTGTGTGTTTTTTGTATCCTGCTGTCCATTATTTACAGTTGTTGGTAGCTGCACTGGGAATCAGCCTGCAAGGAGATCAGCTAAAAGTAGTTGGATCTGTATGTGCGTTATAATTAATCAAAATTAGTCGATTAATCGATAAAAATAAAAAAACGATTAATCGAATACAAAAATTTTGATCAGTACCAGCCCTACTATTTTTGGTTAAAAAAATCGCAATAAGCGTTTATCGGTTGGTTTGCGCAAAATTTATAGCGTTTAGAAAATAGGGGATAGTTTTATTGTATTTTTATAAATTTTTTTTTTTTACTACTAATAGCGGCGATCAGCGATTTTTTTGTGACTGCGACATTATGGCGGACACTTCGGACAATTTTGAAACATTTTTGGGACCATTGTCATTTCACAGCTAAAAATGCATTGTTTTCATGCTCGGACTCTGGTACGCATAATCCTCTTCTATGCCAGGAAACTGATATTAATACATTGGAAGAGTGCATCCGCCCCTACTGTTCAAATGTTATATCGTATGGTGAATAAGGTCCTACCCATATTCAAATGTGTATACAAAAGCAGGGCCTGCCCCAAAAAGTTTTATAAAATCTGGCAACCCTGGCTGGATATTGAGGACTCCTTTTGGAAGGATACCCCACTCTCTCAGCCATGAGGGGCCGTGACTGGGGGGACTATGTGAGGATGTAGTAAACCGTAGAGTGTTTGGAGGGTGGCGGGGGGGCACAGGTAAAGTCTGGGGCGGAGGTGAGGGCCAGGGGGGATGTGTGTGTGTGAGTGGTTATGGATGTTGAATGTGTGGGATGTGATGGGTTTTGTTTCTAATGCAGGGTCAATCCAATTGGTATAAATGTTATGTGTTTTATTTTCTACCGGTGTTGTAACGGCGTATGTGCCATGTGGAGATTGTACTGGTTGAAAATCAATAAACAAAGTTTACAAAAAAAAAAATGCATTGTTTATTGTGAAAATGACAATTGCAGTTTGGGAGTTAACCACAAGGGGGCGCTGAAGGGGTTATGTGTGACCTAATGTGTGTTTACAACTGTAGGGGGGTGTGGCTGTAGGTGTGATGTCATCGATTGTGTATCCCTATAAAAGGGATCACACGATCGATGACACCACCACAGTGAAGAACGGGGAAGCCGTGTTTACACACGGCTCTCCCCGTTCTTTAGCTCCGGGGACCGATCGCGGGACTCCAGCGGTGATCGGCAGGGGTGGACTGACAACCCATGGGGCCCCCGGACAATAGAAGATTATGGGGCCCCCAGGCTTATAGATGGCCACCACGCCGGGAGGCAGTACAGAGGCAGGGCAGCTAAAATTTCAGGATTTTTACATCAAAAACATGTCAGTTTTGGACATATCAGAGAACAATGTAAAAAAAATAAAAAATAACACAGATTTTTACATACGGTCCCTGGTTTTATTAAGCCTGGCAACCCTGATGGGGCCCCCTAGTGGCATGGGGCCCTCGGGCAGTGTCCGAGAGTCCCAATGGTCAGTCCGCCCCTGGTGATCGGGTCCACAGGTTTCGGGGTCCCAGTCACAGAGCATGTGCCCAGCTGTGCCATTCTGCCGACGTAAATGTGCAGGAGGCGGTCCTTAAGTGGTTAAAGCCGTAGGCAGTTTTTTTCCTATAGAAATGTCATTTTGTGCAGGGACAGTTCTAAACACGGGAAACATGTGCCACTTCACAGGCATACTATAGACACCCAGCAGGTACGATATTTAAAGGAATATTTCACTTTTTTTTTTCCACTTCAACCTCCCTGGCGGTATGATTATTTCAGATTTTAGGTTCTGAAATCGGTACAATAATTTTGCAAGGAAATTTGGCGTTTTATACTGTAGGCCTGTAATCCTTAGGAATAACTCACTTAAATCTGACCAAACAAGAGTCTAATAGGCATCCCGGGTATGACATTTTTTGTAAAAACAAAATTATAAATTATAATATAATAAACAATTATAAATAATTATAACAAATAATAATATAATTATAACAAAAATTATTCAATAATCGAATCAACTCGAAATCACTGAAATTTGCTCAGTTGCAGAATTGTCGCTGTCATTACTTTTATTTTTTTATGACGAATTTCCCCACAAATCGCTATCGCTCAATTCTGCAAGTGATTATAATTTATTATCGCTGTTTTCTAGCTGCTCTTAAACCACTTTTGACATAAAAGGACACGTTTGGTTGCTATGGGCAATGTCCAGTTTGCAGGCAGAAAGAACAGTTTTTATTATACAAAAGAACATGTAGGACACTGGACAGACCACTAGGGACAAGGGGTGTGTGTATTTTTTACATACAGTACTGTAATCTATAAGTTTACAGTATACTGTATGTAATGTGTTTGTTTACTTTTTTGAATTTGACGCCGTTCTCCGCCCCCAATGCGTCGTAATGTCGCTGAGAACGGAGATCGGCGGCACACAGGGACACTTTCATAGTATGCGAAAAAATTGGGCTAACTTTATTGCTTCTTTATTTATTTTTTATTCACTAAACACTAAAATGCGTTTGAAAAATTGCTGCGCAAATACCATGTAACATAAAAAGTTGCGATGACAGCCATTTTATTCCCTAGGGTGTCTGCTGAACAATATATATAATGTTTGGAGGGTTCTGAGTAATTTTCTAGCAAAAAAAAAATTATGATTTTTAAATGTAGGAGAGAAGTGTCAGAATTGGCCTGGGTTAATTCCCATAATAAAGTAATATACAAATAATTATTATATATATTTTTTTAAAGGTAATTTACTATATTTTCAAAAACTGTACTCAAGCAGGTGGCTTAACGGGCAAATTAGCAAATTGAGGGACGAAAACTGGACAGCCGCACTCCGAAATCACTTAAAATAAGTTGTCTTTTATTTTTCAACTGTACACACAGTCACTGCAACCAACAAAATACAGTATGGCCGACGCGTTTCGCACTTACAATCAGTGCTTAGCCATGACTAAGCACTGATTGTAAGCGCGAAACGCGTCGGCCATACTGTATTTTGTTGGTTGCAGTGACTGTATGTACAGTTGAAAAATAAAAGACAACTTATTTTAAGTGATTTCGGAGTGCGGCTGTCCAGTTTTCGTCCCTCAATTTGCTATAATTAGCATTGCCAGCACCTTGGTGGTTCAACAACCCTTGATTGCACACGGGGCTCACCTGGAGCGGTGAGAAATTTGTCTGTTTGTTTAACGGGCAAATTACAAAAGTTTGAAGTTATAACTTCCAACCAGTAATTTCACAGTAAATACCGTAGATAAATATTAAATTATTATCTTATATCATATAGGATAATAATATATAATTTAGCTTGTACCTTTTCAGCAGCAGCAGATTCTCATTCTTCCTCTTAACTGTGTGAGAAAAACATGGGATTGTGGGTAAATCTTATACACATAAACCCATGTTTTTTCCTTTTTCCTTGCAGTTAAGAGGTCTGGACTGGAAGGGAGTATTTGTCTTTTAGACACATTCCCCCTTCTATGACACTGCATTGAGAGGCGTGCTTCCACTGCAGCATTTTTATTGGACAGCTTGGGCCAATGGTACTTTACTATTGGTCCAAGACTCCAAGCTGTCCATTGAGCTAAGTGCCTCTGAGAAGAAGTGAGAAGAGGCACTATGGCCCCATACACAAGAGCGGACAGATTTGTTCAAATCTGTCCGTCCGACAGATTTGAACAAATCTGTCTGCTGGGATTTTGGTTTGCTCGCGTGTACACACGAGCAAACCAAAATCCCCGCCAGCAGACGGCGCGCTGACGTGTCGGTGACGTGGCGGTGACGTTGACGCCGCCACGTCACCGCACCAGGAAGTAAAACACTTCCGCGCATGCGCCGAATCCATTCGGCGGCGGTGCGGCGGCGGTGCGGGACGACATGTCTGTTGGTAAGTGTACTAACCAGCAGACATGTCGGGCGGACACATTCCCACCCGATAGATTTCAAAGCATGCTTTGAAATCTGTCGGGTGGACAAATCTGTCCGCTAGCCTATACACACGATCGGAGATGTCTGCTGAAACGGTCCATCGGACCGTTTTCAGCGGACAAATTCGATCGTGTGTACGCGGCCTAAGAGTCCATCCTCTCAGTCTACTGCAATAACAAAGGGTGCCAGCTTGTAGTTAAACTGGCCACTCCGTTTGTAGCTTCTGACAGGCTCCACAAGGAGCCACGTGTAGCTCTACCCCATTCAGGAGCCGCTGATTAGATTGGGATCGGCGGATAAGGTTACCTCTGTGTGGTGTCCAGGGGTGGATGTAGTGACCAAAGCAGTAATGAATGTCCAACCTGTAGCTGAAGTTTTCTGAATGCTTTATTTTCCTGGTCCAACACGACCAACACATCAACTTGAGGTAGATAGGAAAAGGTTGATGAAAGTAGAGTAACTTTGCAGAGTCAGGCTTGGATAGAGAAAGCAGTCCTGCCTTCTGTAATTAAGTCAATCACGTCGCCACTCCAGCCGGAGTGGGTGCAGTGCACCTGGACAGGCCTCTCACACAGACCCGGCAGCCAGAGCGTCACTGAGAAAACTGAGAAGGAACAAGTCACTGCCACCGACTTGGCTCTAGAAGATCAGTAGAGGCCTCTGCCACAGGTCCGGTACTTAAGAGCAATAGAGCATATCCTCTCAATTCCTTTCTCTTGAGATGCAAAACTCCAGTAAGTCACTGAGGTCCCTTTGTCACTTCAGTGTCTCTGAACCATGAAGGCCCAGAGTCGGGAACCTAGCGTAGCACGGGCCCCGGCCAGGTAGGCCATAGTGGTGGGGCCCGTGACGTGCGCACACCCTGAAGGTGGGTTCCGCACCAGGAACCAGGAACTCACAAAGACCCCGAAAAATGGCGTCTATACCCCTCCCCAGCATGCCCCGCGAGGGAAACACTCCTCCAGTTAGCGGCTGGGGAAAAACAGCTCTGCCTGAATTCCTCTGGCGCCACCTGCCGCCCAGAGGTGGGACCACATCTTTGGAGCGCAGAATGACCCACAGGATAATTCAGGGCTGACAGCTGCCGAATTTGAACAAATCAACCTAGATGAGAGCAAGTAAGTCTCTTACCCTACTAACTTTAGCGTAACGCCCTTTCTGAAAGTCAGGGGGCGCTACACCCATATCTCTTTTTTTATTTTTTATGTTCATGGCAGGAAAGGCTCTGCCTAACCTGCCTCCCCTGACTGCACGTCCCTGCTGGACTCTATCCTAATGATGCTGCGTCCTGGGTTGTGCCCCAGGATCACCACTTCACCTCATCAGATCATCTATGAACATTTTGGGCAAAATGCAACCAAAAAACAAGAACCTTAGTGGGTTGGTGTGGGGGGAGTGTTCATAGGAGTCAGAAGATTCTCTACAGTTAAAAAACATGACACCATCTCTTCTTTCTGTGTTACACAGTACAATCTAGTTTAACAAATAGAAAAACAATTATGGGAAACCTCCATAACCACAGTGGGTCGAGAGGAAGGCAAAAAAAGGCACAAGGGTCCCAGACAGCAGGGGGGCAGATACTAGAGCCGATCCCTGTGCAGAAAGAGGAGTAGAGGCCAGCATTGCTGTACGGGGAGGCACAAGAGGATCAGTGTCAGCAATAAGGCAGTACATATGACCCTACTGCATGGCTGCTGCCTGGGCCCCCCTTTTAAAATGATGGGGCTTTGGCCCAGTACAGGAGGGCTGGCTGTTCTGCCTTATCAGCGGCCCTGCCTGTATGGCTAGCTGTAATCCAACCCTGCACACAACATTAGAAAGAACGTTTATGGCATTTGAGAAGCTGATGAATTAGCCTGCTAAGCATTGTGGGAAAGCTGATATTATTCTGGAAGTGATGTCAGCACCATGTCTACCCACTTCAAAGACAACTCTATAACCACTGTGCTATTTACCAAAGTAACAAAAGACACCAAACCCACAACCACACGGCGCACATCACCTTTTCACTTTCACCCGTCTAGAAGACAACTAAGAAACCAAATCATATCCGAGCGAGTGTCTAACTGTTATCACTAGTGTTGCTCACGAATATTCGCATTGCGAATATTCGCTACGAATATTGCATATTCGAGTATTCGCGAATAACACGAATATCGCGGCGAATATTCGCTATTTCGAATATTCGAATTTTTTCATTTTTTTTTTTTAGAACAGATCACATCCTAGAGATCCCCATCGACGTCTAAAAGCATTGCTGGTATGATTAGAGACCTTGGGCCGAGTAGCTGCAGCGCTCATTTTATATTGCCGAAAAATCGCAATGCGATTATTCGGCAATAGCGATATCGCGCGATTATTTTATATTGTAATATATCACGAATATTCTGAGCCAATCAAAGTGCTCCATTCCGCATTTCTCGAAATTTCGCAATTATTTTGTATTGTAATATATCACGAATATTCTGAGCCAATCAGAGTGCTCCATTCCGCATTTCTCAAATATTCGCAATTATTTTATATTGTAATATATCACGAATATTCTGAGCCAATCAGAGTGCTCCTTCCGCATTTCTCGAATATTCGCAATTATTGTGTATTGTAATATATCACGAATATTCTGAGCCAATCAGAGTGCTCCATTCCGCATTTCTCGAATATTCGCAATTATTGTGTATTGTAATATATCACGAATATTCTGAGCCAATCAGAGTGCTCCTTCCGCATTTCTCGAATATTCGCAATTATTTTATATTGTAATATATCACAAATATTCTGAGCCAATCAGAGTGCTCCATTCCGCATTTCTCGAATATTCGCAATTATTTTGTATTATAAAATATCACGAATATTCTGAGCCAATCAGAGTGCTCCATTCCGCATTTCTCGAATATTCGCAATAGCGAAAAATTGCAATAGCGAAAAATCGCAATAGCGAAAATTCGCAATAATTTAATTTCAAAAAAATATCACGAATATTCGTATTTAGCGAATATTTCTCGAATATTCGACTATATATTCGAGATATATCGCGAAATCGAATATGGCATATTCTGCTCAACACTAGTTATCACAGAGGTAGATCAAGGTTATAGAAAAGTGTCTGCTCTGCAAATATAACGTTTTAAGTACTGTAAGAATGGTAACAAAAAAACTTCAAAAATCTGTTTTTAAGACAACTCATTGAGAAATTGATGAACCGAAGGACGGCAGCAACACTCCGGCACATTCTTACCTCAATGAGGTATGCAAAATGAACGGGCTTCAGTGTACCTTATCGCATTAAAAAAAGAGAGGCGCCGTGAGTATTTTTTGCAGCGCAACACATTGGGGGCCATTTACAAAAGGCAAATCCACTTTGCACTACAAATGCATACTACAAGTGCAAAGTGCACTTGAAATTGCACTGAAAGTGCACTTGGATATGCAGTCGGTGTAAATATGAGGGATATATCTGAAATGAGGGGAAGCTCTGCTGATTTTATCATCCAATCATGTGCAAGCTAAATTTCGTTGCATGTCCCCCTCAGATCTACAGCAACTGCACTTTCAAGTACATTTTCAGTGCACTTTGCACTTGTAGTTTGCACTTGTAGTGCTAAGTGGAGTTGCCTTTAGTAAATAAGCCCCATTGTAACACCGTGCTTTGTGCTTCTCTGAGTTGCAGTGTACATGCGTTTTGGAAGTGCATTGGGTGCACAGTTCTGTGTACAAGGTGTACAGACACGTAAGGAACTTTAAAGTGGATGTAAACCCAAAAAATGTATGTAGAGTATAAGATTTCCTATCATCTGTGCCCAGTCTTGCCACACAAAGTTAATCCAGCGCTGAGTAATCCTCTTTAAGAGTCGGTTCACACTAGGGCGACACGACTTCCAGCACGACTTTCAGAAGCAACTTCAACACTACTTGAGCATGAACCACAGGGCGATCTGGGGCGATTTACAACACGACTTGAAGTCCTTTTCAGGTCAGGAGACATTCCAGTGGCCAATAAAACAACAATCAGCTCTGGGAGAGGGAAGGGGAGGGAGGGGTTTGCCTGAGAAATGTATGTTATCTTGCTGGGAAGTAGCTTCAATTAAAACAGTGATCAGACTTGGAAGCGACTTCCATTGAAATCAATGGGTACAAATCGCCTAGAAGTCTGATTGAAGTAGTACAGGAACCTCTTCTGAAGTCGGAGCGACATGAGTAGTGTGTATTAACACCACTCCCATTCACTAACATTGCTTTTCTGGACAGCGCGACTTGGGACTAGTGATGAGCGGAATACGCCATATTCGATTTCGCGATATTTCGCGAATATTTTGAAGAATATTCGCGAATATTCGTTAATATCGAATATTCGAGATATTTTATAAAAAAAAAAAAAATTGCGAATTTTCGCCAATGCGAAATTTCGCGATTTTTTTTTTTTTTTTTATAAAATATCACGAATATTCGATATTTACGAATATTCGGTATATTTTATTTAAAAAAAAGCGAAATTTCACATATGCGGTCGCGAATATTCGTTAATATCGAATATTCATGATATTTAAAAAAAAAAAATTGCGAATTTTCGCCAATGCGAAATTTCGCTAATGCAAAATTTCGCGATTTTTTTTTTATAAAATATCACGAATATTCGATATTTACGAATATTTGCTATATTTTATAATAAAATAAAAAAATTGCGAAATGTCGCTATTGCGAAATTTCGCTATTGCGAAATTCGCGAATGCGAAATTTCGCGATTGCGAATTTTATTGCGAAATTTTAAAAATACGAATATTCGAAATAGCGAATATTCGCCACGATATTCGAGATATTCGCGAATACTCGAATATGCAATATTCGTAGCGAATATTCGCAATGCGAAGATTCGTGAGCAACACTACTTGGGACGACTTGAGAGCACATCAAGTCTGATCCCAAGTCGCCCCAGTGTGAACCGACTCTTAATGTTCAGTGAGAATTAACAGAATTCCAGATAAAAACTTTTTATAAAAACAAAAAACAAATGATAAAGTCCATTTCTCTGTTCTTGCTTTCAGTGAGAGGTTATTTACATATCTAGCTTGGACATGTTTATCATATGTTATGTTATGTTTATCATAACATGAGGTGATCCAAAGTTCATTGTATATTACCAGGATGTGTTATGTGGGGGAGGGGTGGATTTCTCACTTTTTATACTGTGAATCACCTCATGTTTAGTGTTGCTCACGAATATTCGCATTGCGAATATTCGCTACGAATATTGCATATTCGAGTATTCGCGAATAACACGAATATCGCGGCGAATATTCGCTATTTCGAATATTCGAATTTTTTCATTTTTTTTTTTAGAACAGATCACATCCTAGAGATCCCCATCGACGTCTAAAAGCATTGCTGGTATGATTAGAGACCTTGGGCCGAGTAGCTGCAGCGCTCATTTTATATTGCCGAAAAATCGCAATGCGATTATTCGGCAATAGCGATATCGCGCGATTATTTTATATTGTAATATATCACGAATATTCTGAGCCAATCAAAGTGCTCCATTCCGCATTTCTCGAAATTTCGCAATTATTTTGTATTGTAATATATCACGAATATTCTGAGCCAATCAGAGTGCTCCATTCCGCATTTCTCGAATATTCGCAATTATTTTATATTGTAATATATCACGAATATTCTGAGCCAATCAGAGTGCTCCTTCCGCATTTCTCGAATATTCGCAATTATTGTGTATTGTAATATATCACGAATATTCTGAGCCAATCAGAGTGCTCCTTCCGCATTTCTCGAATATTCGCAATTATTTTATATTGTAATATATCACGAATATTCTGAGCCAATCAGAGTGCTCCATTCCGCATTTCTCGAATATTCGCAATTATTTTGTATTATAAAATATCACGAATATTCTGAGCCAATCAGAGTGCTCCATTCCGCATTTCTCGAATATTCGCAATAGCGAAAAATTGCAATAGCGAAAAATCGCAATAGCGAAAATTCGCAATAATTTAATTTAAAAAAAATATCACGAATATTCGTATTTAGCGAATATTTCTCGAATATTCGACTATATATTCGAGATATATCGCGAAATCGAATATGGCATATTCTGCTCAACACTACTCATGTTATGATAAACGTAACATAACATATGATAAACATGTCCAAGCTAGATATGTAAATAACCTGACACTCAAAGCAAGGAGAGAGAAACAGACTTTATAATTTGGCAAGTTTTTATCTGGAATTCTGTTAATTCTCACTGAACATTAAAAAAAAGTTTCTCAGGGCTGGATTAACTCAGTGTGGCAAGACTGGGCACAGATGATAGGAAATCGTATACTCTACATTGTGACATAAAAAAAAAAAATATTTTTTGGTTTACATCAACTTTAAAGGAGTTAAGGAAAAATGTTTTTGCCTAAAATGAATGTCTGCAAGGTAGACAGACAGAATAGTGTAATGATTCTGTTAAAAAAACAAGTGAATACCTTTTAAATTCCTTCATCTATTTCACCTCTGGCGTTCTACTTTCTGTTCTTTCATTTACTTCCTGGTTTGCATCACTTTTTCATGTAAGAACTACATTTCCTAGTGTGAATTGCGGCACGCCCAGTAATTCACACCTCCTTGAAGTCTCTAACACGTAGAGAGCGTCCTGCCGCACAGATGTAGTTCCCAGGAGGGGGCGAGCACGTCACTGACCACCGCAGTAAAGTCTCCCTTCACGGTGGTCAGTAAAATCAGACAAGCAGGAAGTGAACAGAACAGAGAAAAAATAGAGCAACTTCTGAGCAAAAACGAACAATGAGAAAGTGCAAAGAGGAATGTCTGCAGGTAAAGGATGCTTATTATGAAAAAAAAAATATTTCCTTTACAACCCCTTTAATGCAGGAGACACATATGGGTTGGTTTAATAAAGGCAAACAGAGGGGGAGATTTACTACAACCAGAGAGTGTAAAGTCCGGTGCAACTCTGCGTAGAAACCAATCAGCTTCCAAGTTTTATTGTCAAAGCGAATGTAAAGCTTTGTGTCAGTGGATGTGCCAATCAGCGGCCAGGCTGAGCGACGAAGAGGATCTCGGGACCGAGCGCGGGACTTTCGAGGGGTCAGGTAAGTACAACGGGGGCTGGGGGGGGGGGGGGGTACTGGCAGCATCAGATGTTTTTCACCTTAATGCATAGATGTTTTACTTTACAACTCCTTTAAGGCCCCATAGACACCAGGGGCAGACTGACAACTCATGGGGCCCCTGGGCAATAGAAGATTATGGGGCCCCTGGGCTTACAGAGTACCACTACGCCAGGAGGCAGTGAAGAGACAGGGCAGCTAAAATCTCAGGATTTTCACATCAAAAGCATGTCGGTTTCGGACATATCAGGGATAGATGTAAAAAAAACATAGATTTTTACATACTGTCCCTGGTCTTACTGAGCCTGGCAACCCTGATGGGGCCCCCTAGTGGCATGGGGCCCTCGGGCAGTGCAGTGCCCGAGTGACTCAATGGTCAGTCCGCCCCTGATACACACTATTAGATTTTCTGCATATTTTTGTCTTCAGATTTACCAAAACTATGTAGTGGAAGGGCCTACCTGATTGAATGTGTGTTTGGGGCCTAAGGGGTTGATTTACTAAAGGCAAATAGGACTGTGCACTTTTCAAATGCACTTGCACTCTACAAAGCGCAATTGCTCCAGAGTTTAGTTAGTGAGGTAAATCTTTACTTTGTAAAAAATAACCAATCATGTGCAAGAAAAAAAAAAACAGCATTTTTGCATGCACATAATTGGATGATGGAAGTCAGCAGAGCTTCTGCTCATTTACGAAGCTCTGGTGCAACAGTATTTGCAGAGTGCAACTATCCATTGCAAAGTGTGCAGTTTTCTTACCTTTAGTAAATCAACCCTATACCTCCCAACATTTTTAGATGGGAATGAGGGACACCTACTAGCATGTAGGCATCGGACACGCCCCGTCACGCCCCTTAAAGGGGACATTAAAGGTTAAAATTGACAGTGCTTATTTTACCATTAATATTCCTTTATATTGGCTTTTAAAATTGACAAATGCAGCAATTTGGAACTTGGATGAAAGATTTAGCACTGGGAAACACTTTTTGAAAGATAAAAAGTGCATTTTATATGCAACTATATAGATCAGACCAAAATGAAGGACAAATGAGGAGGGACATTGATCCAAATCAGGGACAGCCCCTCCAAATCGGGGACAGTTGGGAGCTATGCAACCCCTTTGCCTCATTTGCTAAGCTCTGGAGCAACTGCACTTGCAAAGTGTACAGTCTATTACCTTTGGTAAACCAAACCCTCAGTGCACAAATTATTAGACATGTGCACACTGAAATATTTAGTTTCGGATTTTCGTTTTCGTCCGAAAAATACATTTATTTCGTTACTCCCGAAAATTCGTCTTTATTTATTTTGTTGGAAATTTCATTTGTCCGAAAATCCGAACAAATTTAGGTTGAATTTTTTCATTGAAGGCTTATGGTGTCTGACTGTCTGTCGTATGTTCTAAGAAGATTCGACGGAGCAGTGAAACTGTACGACGCAATCATACTTTTCCGGTCGAATGTTCCGCCTACAAGCTATAGAAGAATTCTAATGTTGTATGACACTTGTAATAACTATATTTATTAATTATTATTACTAGTCAACCAACAATAAAAAATTTCTACAGCCTATGGGCCGAGCATTTGACTGGAAATGTATGATTGCAGCGTCGTACAGTTTATCTGCTCCGTCGAATCTTCTTAGAACTTTCGATAGACACCATAATCCTTCAATGACAGATTCAATATTTTTCGATGCTTTGTCGAATTTTCGTCGTTCATGTTGAATTGTCATGTTAGTTCTAGCTATTTTACTGCTCCTCCTCTTTGGTTACAATCAGCCAATAACATTCATCATCATCATTTTTATTTTACTTCCCCCACCCAATTCCAGCAGAGATCTTTTCTCTCTATGTGGAATCTTTTCTCTCTACAATGTCGAATCTTTTCTCTCTATAATGTCAAATATTTTCTCTCTATGTAGAATAATCTTGGACTAATAGAGTTAAGGTTAGGCACATTCTACCAATGAAAATAAAGCATTTATTTATGTTGTATCATCTGGTTTTTGTATTCTGTGCATTCGTTTTCGATAACGAAAATACCTGAAATTCTGACGAAAATGTCAACAAATGACTGGCCGTGCTAATGTCCTAAAAGTCACATAATCTCTGTAGGTCGCAGGCCTCCCATGCATTTTGTAAGGCCTCTTGAATCCAGGTGATGATATCAGTCCAAGACTGAAGGCACACTGGATAGCCTTTCCAACACTTCCTCCTTGCTTGGGCTGTTTTCTGGATGCTATTATCAGTTTATTGCTGATTTTCTATAGGCTGGCTTTATCCCCCACCCCCAGATTTGTTGTATTTAGTAATATATGAAGCATGTAGCGGGCCGATCCCTGAATTCTATGACTTCATTGCTCCTCTGCATTGTGCAGCTGCCACTGATCTTTCCAGCATTAGTGCGCAGTGTCAGTTAACGGTCAGTGACTGAACACTGGCAATCTGTAAATCAGATCTGTTAAAAGTGACCACAAATCAAACTGTGTGTACGTTTGGCTGCCTGGCTGGAATGAAAGAGACCTGTTATCTGCTCAGTTATGTAAGACAGTCATGCGGACGTCGATTTTTCACTCGAAAAGGAGTCAGAAGAGGTTCCATCATGACACATCGTCTTGTGACTTGAATTTAAATTTTTTTTGGTGTGCCATTATAAACAAAATATCACAGGGTGTTGTCAAAACAATGAAAGTGACTATAGGGGAACTAAACTAATTTCCTGAAGGGTAAGCATGGGCGTTGGATGATCCAATTCTGCCATCACTACAATCACCTTAAAGAGGAACGTCACCCTACATAGATGAAATGTTATTTTAGTTCCTGGAAACAGTTCCTGTATACAAGTAAAAAATTACATACTTGCAGCGATTAAAGGGTTACTATAGGAAAAAAAAATTGTCTTTAAAATAACAAACATGTTAGGGCTCTTTCACATGGAGTGGATCCGTAATGGACCCGCTCCGTTAGCCCGTTTGCTCAGCGGGGATCCTCTGTAAAATCCCTGCTGAGCTGGCGGCTGACAGGGCGGTCCCCGCACACTGTGCAGGGACCGCCCTGTCTCTTCTCCGCTCTCCCCTATGGGGAATCGGATGAATACGGACCGTGTGTCCGTATTCATCCGATCCGTTCCATCAGACGGAAGAAAAATAGGGTTTTTTTCCATCTGGAAAACTGGATCCAGACGGAGGCGGGTGATTACGGATGTTAGCGGATACTCATTTGCTAACGGCCGTGATCCCATAGGGCACCATTCTAAGTCCGTAAACGGACTTAGAAAAAGCGGACCGTTCGTCCGCTGGTGTGAAAGGGCCCTTGTACTTACCTCCAACTGTGCAGTTAGTTTTGCACAGAGTGGCCCTGTTCTACGTCTTCTGGGGTCCTTCGGCGGTTGTCTCTGGTCCTCCCCGCAAGAACTCACCACAGTCATGCGAGAGTGCTCTCATTGTGGTGAGTCCTTGCGGGCGCGCTCCCGCCGTTATCATTGACAGAACTGCCCACTGAAGAGAGCTGCTGCCGTTACCGAGATATCCATCTTTAAAAACAGGACGTCTTTTTACAGTGGGGCGGTTGTCAAGTGGTTAAAAGGAAATAAACACATATATACAATGTAACTGGAGATTTAGGTGTGCAAGATTACCAAAAGTCTTTAACAGTACAACCCCCGCTACACAAGTATGCACAATGAAGAATCATGTAAGAAGAGCGTGTAGCGCTATTCACAAATATTGGGGAAAAGCAGACTGAATGTGGCTATAAAAGGCAAATATAAATGTACATTATATTACATATGTACATAAAAAAAAAGAGTTTCTGACTTGAGCACAGCTGCAGTGTCTCCTGGACAGTTTTAGCAGCTCATCGACAGATCTTGTTGTCTGGAGTGGTTCTATAACATCTGTCCAAGTGCAGATCTCCAGCAGAACATAGTGCTTTGACAAATGTACAACTGTCATTTAATGATCGCCGGTGCCGGGAAAGTGACCTGATATTGCTTTGGTAAACAAGGAGAGAACCGACACCTGTTTATCGAGCTCAAATGATTTCTGTGGCCTTTCAAATATCGCTTCCAATTATCCCTGTTTTTGTGCTTTTCAAGCCCTCCTCTACTAACAATGTGTTGACAAATGTTTGACATAACCTGCTGGAGAACTGGGACATGCAGGTTTCATGAAATCTAATTAACACCGTGCTTAAATAGAGATTGCCTCTCTGGTTACATTATATGTTGCCCTTCCTTCTTGCTGTAATTATGCCAATCTGTCTACTTTTTAAGTTTTAATGTATTCCTTTGCTGGTGTTTTCACCTTTCGACTTCAAACCACATACCGTGAATATCTGTCAAACTGACATAGCATTACATTTAATACTGAAATGGACAAATAAAAGCTAGTTATATATCTTATAGCGGAACTCCAACCAAAGATTTTTTTTTTTTTTTTTTAACGGTTTTGAATAAAGTGAGGGAACCTTGTTGGCTTTTCTTTGTTGTGTGCCCATTGGAGAGATTTTGCCTAACTTAAAAGGGTTGTAAAGGTAAAACATTTTTTCCCTAAATAGCTTCCTTTACCTTAGTGCAGTCCTCCTTCACTTACCTCATCTTTCCATTTTTCTTTTTAAATGTCCTTATTTCTTCTGAGAAATCCTCACTTCCTGTTCTTCTGTCTGTAACTCCACACAGTAATGCAAGGCTTTCTCCCTGGTGTGGAGTGTCGTGCTCGCCCCCTACCTTTGACTACAGGAGAGTCAGGACGCTCTCTACGTTGCAGATACAGAAATAAGCTGTGTGTTAGTAGGCGTCCTGACTCTCCCGTAGTCCAAGGGAGGGGGCGAGCACGACACTCCACACCAGGGAGAAAGCCTCTCATTACTGTGTGGCGTTACAGACAGAAGAACAGGAAGTGAGGATCTCTCCGAAGAAATAAGGACATTTAAAAGCAAAATGAAAGGATGAGGTAAGTGAAGGAGGACTGCACTAAGGTAAAGGAAGCTATTTAGGGAAAAAAAATTGTACCTTTACAACCCCTTTAATTTATTTAAAGCAGACTGGTTACATATGTTTTTATTGAATACCCATTAATGTACAAAGTAAAGTTATACAAGATTTGAACAGCTTGTTGTGAATGCAACTTCACCTTATTCACTCAGTTGAGTCCTTAAAGAGAATCTGCAGTCGGCTTCCCTCCAACCACTTTGCATATTATTTTATATATACTGTGATTCTGTACTTGCCAAATATGTTGCAGAAATCTCCCTCCACTGAGTCTGGCTGCATCCCTTTTAACTGTGGGCAGCTGAAGTGGCTTCCTGCTCACTTCCTGTATTTACACAGGCACACCCCTGCTCTGCAGCTCTGATTGGCCCTCTTATGACTCATCCCCCTTTCCTTCCTGGCAAACTCTCACAAGAGTGAGAGAGTGAGAGCTGTGCACAATGTCATAAGCCCAGTTTTTTTTTTAAATCGGAATCTTTACCTTTCTAATGCATCCTTTCCCAGCGGGAATGGGCGTGTATTATCTTTTCCCCGACAAGCGCTATGTCGCCTGGGAGTGAGTGCGGAGAATCCCAGGAGACGCGCTGTACTGTAACCACGCGATATCTCGCGGGTCACGTGACGCGGCAACTGTGCAGTGTTGACGACGATGCTCGCTGTCAACACTGCACATGCGCAGGATAGAGCGGTGAATGCTGGGACGTCACCATTCACTGTATCCTTGAAGGACATCCTGGTGGGCTTCAGAGTGCCCACAATTAAGATGGAAATGTCAAGGGAGCTGTGGTGGCTCAACGTGATTGGCACTGCACTGACAAGCCGTTCACCTCTGCATCCAAGGATTCGGATCCCGGTCTCAGCTACATGTGAATTGAGTTTGGTGGTCTCAGCCCGGCTCCCAGTGGGTGTGCTATGCAAGGTACGCCCACCCCCCCCCCCCCCCCACAAAAACCACCACACTTGCACGCACACGAAATTGGTTTAACACGCATGCACTTTGGCCGTGCGGTCTCCTAAAAAAGAGAGGCGAAGATACCTGCGGGGCTAGCTGAGCGGGCTAGACCCCCTCACTTCCTCATAGGGGGAGTCCCTTGGCCTCGTTGGGCTCCCAAGCGGAGCAGGTAGGGCGGGGTGAGTGGGAGTCCCTCCCTCACATTGCCACTCAGGGGCATGGAGAAGGATGGCAGATTGCCTCCGGGGGGAGGGTCGGCCTACTCCCAACTCCTGCAGTCCGGCTCCTCTCTCTTGAGTTCACGCACAAAATACACTTTAAGAAAAAAAAAGATGGAAATGTCCATCTATGAATTTTATAAACTATCGTTTGCGGGACAAAACCAATGGGGCTAGAAGATTGGGACACACAAGTTGCTGATTAAGAAAGGCAAGAGCGACAGAAGGATCTAAAAAAAAAAGAAAACCCGCGGTACCCCCGCTTTAATAGATGGAAAGATGAAAAAATTACTGAAGTTCAGCTTTAAGTGAAAAAATTCTCTCCTGGTGTAGTAAACCAACAGCATTGTAATAAGAGGAAATGGTTTTCTCAGTACACACAAATAAAAAGTTATTTATTGGTATAGTACTGATATATTATTTGGCACCTTTACAGAGTACATTCATCCACTCACATCAGTTGCTGTTACACTGGAGCTTACGATCTAATGTCTCCACACAGACACCAATATACAGTTCAGAGTCAATTTAGTGTTTAGTAAATAAATCCGGATGAGTCCAGTTACATTTTACAATAGTGACATCATTACTTCCTATATATAAATGACATTTTTTACTTGTGACATTACGATTTCCCAATATATTATATTATATAGAAGGGGCATACCTGCTTAATAATTAATACTTCCATTTGTGATGCAAGTCAGACATTTATATACATTATACCAAAAGTTTTTGCAGACACCTGACCATCACACCTATACAGTATAAGCTTGTTGGACATCCCATTCCAAACTTGTGAGAATTATTATGGAGTTGGCCTTGTTTGCAAAATGACATCCTTCACTTCCCCAGAAATCTTTCCACAAGATTTTGGAATTCGTCTGCGGGTATTCTTGCCAATTCAGCCAGAAAAGCATTTATGAGGTCAGGTGCTAATGTTGGACGGGAAGACATGGCTTGCAATTTGTATTCCATTTCTTCCTAAAGGTGTCCAGTAGGGTTCAGGCCATGGCTCTGTGAAGGCTACTTGAGTTCATCCTCACCAACATTGTCAATCCATGTCTTTATGAAGCTGACTTTGTGTACAGGGGCACAGTCATGCTGGAACAGAGAATGGCCTTCCCCAAACTGTTGCCACCAGGTTGGAAGCACACAATTTTCTAAACTGTGTTTGTATAATGTATCTACTTTATAGGTTGGATTTAATGGACTTGTGTCTTTTTTTAACCTCACCTACAATGTTTCCCCGAAAATAAGACAGTGTCTTATATACATTTTTTCTCACAAAGCTGTGCTAGGTCTTATTTTCAGGGGATGTCTTATTTTTCCATGAAGAAGAATACGGTACACATTTATTGTTAAACAAATGTCATTTGAAGTGATCCCCCTCCCCAACCCTGTGCCAGTGGACACCTTCACCAGAAATCCCCCCCCCACCGCTTTATCAGACATTTCCCCCCTACCTCAGTCACCTCTGTGTGTCCACACAATGTGCCCAACTCCTGCTCCACGCTACTCACTGTCCATATGTGAGTCGGCCAGACTCTGTCATGGCAGAGCAAGCAGCAGACCGCAGCGGACACTTTTGAGGCCATTTTGGGACCATTGTCATTTATACATGCTAAAAAAATGCACTGATTACTGTAAAAATTACACTGGCAGTGAAGGGATTAACCAGTAGGGGCCGCTGAAGGGGTTAAATGTGTCCTAGGGATGTAACTGTGGGTGGGATGGGCTACATATGACACGACAGTGATCACTGCATTAGATCACAGGGAGCTGTGATCAGTGTCCTGTCACTAGGCAGAATGGGGAAATGCTTGTTTACATCAGCATTTCCCTGTTTTTCCTCTCCGTGAGTTGGTCGCGGGACTCCCGGCAGACATCGAGTCCGTGGGACCTGTGGTCACATTCACGGAGATCGCAGCAGGCGTGCGCGCGCCCACAATGCTGCTTCTTAAAGGGAAATGTAGAAGTACGTTGATATGCCCAGCCTTGCCATTCTGCCGATGTATATTGGCGTGAGACGGTCAGCAAGTGGTTAAATTAGGCTGTATCAGTTCTGTACACTAATGGGTATGGACGTTCAGTTAAAAAAAGGAATGATCTGCCTTGCTCTGCCCATGATCCTCTCATTTTTTTTAGAGACGTGATGGAACAAACATATGAATACCTTATGTTCTAAAACAGCCGTACTGTTCTACTCCCCAGATATAAATTATATTTTACAGGAGTAACATACTGCCTACTCCTATGATATGTTATATTCTTCAGGAATTACATCAGTTCTCAACAAACACAAGATGTATTTTAAGGTCACCACTACATTATTATAAGTTACGTTTCATGGGTGTAACACCAAAGTTTCCAAAATGTAACGGCATAATTAAATATCCCATTTCTTCATGTTCCTTGTGTAATACATACAGCGCATACATGGTTTAGACTACAACAAAACTCCAGATATTTTGCCCATACTGTACCATGTTGTTTTTTCTTTTTTACTATTCCTTTATCCAGAGAGCATCCAAAAATGTGCCTAAGATGATTGAAGTGCTGGCAGCCTGGAGATCAAACACGCATTTCCAAGCCCTCTGTAAGTTTGAAAAACCAAAACTATGTTTCAGAGAAATAATTGTGTTTCCAAGTGTGTGGTTTTATAAAGCTGTTAGTTTCATGTGCACTTCTGGTGCCAAATACCAAATTCTCTGCCTTGCATAAAATATAACAAAAATTAGCCTTAGTGAAAAAAAGAACTAAACCAGCATTAGTAGGTTTTCTCTTTTTCTTTTAACGTGTGTCAATTTTTGGAGTTATTGCTCTAATTTATCTTATTAGGAGACCCCCCAGGTTGAAGCGGGATTACTTCTTTTGTATTTGCCTCTTAGTGGTTGGTAGCTCCCCAACTCATGACATGTTTCATGGTTGGGACTGTGGCCTGATCTGACTTATGGACCTTGGGTGTCTTCACACTTGGGGCTTATTCACGCAGCATGTTTTGGCATACATTTTGCTGAATTTTCTAAAGCAGTGAAAAAACATAGACAAGGAAAACATAAATTGTTTTTAACAGGACTGGTTCAGATCAATAGGTATTAGTGCATTATGAAAAATTGCTGTATTTTGGGTGGGTTGACCTGCATGTTGCTATTTAATAGATAGATAGTCCATTAAAAGTCAGAAAAGGTTAAATGCTGGCAGTCTCCATATTTAAAGGTTTACTTTATGTACATTCAAATATTTCCATATTTTTAACAAACAGTAAATTAATTTTGAAACAAGTCCTAGCTCACATCTATAACGGCAGGCACTGTGGAACAATTCATTCTCACAGCAGAAGCACCAAACTAATTTGTTCTCTCAGAAGCTCAGCTACCCCTGGTCCTCCTTCCCAGCAATGACCCAGCAGCTCAGCTGAACTTGCTATTCCCTCCCATTAGTGACTTGGCAGCGCAGTGCCCCCTGCTTCTCACTTCCAGCAAGGACTCAGCAGATCAGTGCCCCCTGGTCCTCCCTCCCAGCAGTGACCCAGCAGCTCAACTCATCTTGCTCCTCCCTCCCATTAGTGACTTAGCAGCGCAGTGCCCCCTGCTTCTCACTTCCAGCAAGGACTCAGCAGATCAGTGCCCCCTGGTCCTCCCTCCCAGCAGTGACCTAGCAGCTCAACTCATCTTGCTCCTCCCTCCCATTAGTGACTTAGCAGTGCAGTTCACTCTGCTTCTAGATCCAGCAAGGACTCAGCAGCTCAGTGCCCCCTTCTTCTTGCTTCCAGCAGTGACTCAGCAGCTCAGCTCAACCTGCCCCCCCTCCCCAACTCCCAATCTTGGGCCACTGTAAGAGCTCAGGCATACAGGCGTATATGGCTGTATGACATAAAATATGGCCAAATTTCAGTGCCCAGGAGCCACAGCTGTTTTGTATAGCCGCCTGTACAAATAAATTACAGGATACAGTCATTGGGCCAGATTCTCATACATTTTCGCTGGCGCAGCGTAAGCCATTTACACTACGCCGCCGCAACTTAACAAAGCAAGTGCCGTATTCTCCATGCACTTGCTCCGTAGTTTGCGGATGCGTAGAGTAAATGGCCCAGCGTAAGGCCGCGTAATTCAAAAGGGGCAGCTTGTATTTAAATTAAGCGCGCCCCCGCGTTGATCGAACTGCGAATGCGCCGGCCGGGCAAAAAGCCCAGTGCGCATGCTCCAGCTCACGTCGGAAAGCGTCAGTGAAACCGACGTCAAAACGATGTGATCGTCACTTACGCAATGCCCTATTCGCGAACGACTTAGCAAAACGATGTAACCAACGGAAAAAGCCGACACTGACCCGACGCCATACTTAACATGGCATCCGACGGCACCCGACGGTACTGCGTAAGGTTACTCCACATCTTTGCAGGGGTAACCTTACGTGGTCGAAAACGACGTAAGCGACGACGAGGCGGCGTAAAAGCGTTCGGGAATCGGCGTATTAGCCTCATTTGCATAGGCAAATGAGAAAACAACGTAAAGGCCACCTAGTGGCCGGAGTTGTCATTACATCTACGATCCGCAAGTGTAATACAATTACACTTGTCGGATCTTCACCCGTATCTATGCCAAAGTGATTCTAAGAATCACTCGCATTGATACCCGGGGAAAAAAACAGTGATACGACGGGGTATCTGAGATACCCCGTCGTAGCGCCTCTGAGAATCTGGCCCATTGTCTGCATCCAGTTGGGTATGGCTATATGCTTACGCTGCAATACGGCTGTATTTTAAGATAATATTCTGGTTTCAAAACTTCCTTATAGTACTAAAGACCATTCTGCCCCCCTTGAGACTTTTAACAAAGCTGCTTGAAGCTCACAGATAGCATTCTGTACTTATTGCTCTTCAACACTATGTTGAGTTATTCACTTTACGGTCAACACTGAGGACAAGGGGGCACTCTTTACGTCTAGGGGAAAAGAGATTTCACCTCCAAATACGGGAAGGTTTCTTCACAGTAAAAGCTGGGATAATGTGGAATATACTCCCTGCAGAGGTGGTTCTGGCTAACTCAGTAAAGTGCTTTAAGAAAGGCATGGGTACTTTCCTAAATGTACATAATATAACGGGGTACTAACATTTATAGGTAAAGTTGATCTGGGGAATATCCGATTGCCTCTCAGGGGATCTGGAAGGAATTTTTTCCCCTGCTGTAGCAAATTGGATCATGCTTTGCTGAGTTTTTTTTTTTGCCTTCCTCTGGATCAATTGTGGGTATCGAATTAGGTATATGTGATTGTACGCTGCTATTATTATTTTATTTCTTATGGTTGAACTTGATGGCCTTGTGTCCTTTTTCAACCTAACTATGTAACCTAAAACACTAAAGCCCCTTTGTACAAGGCCTTATAGAGCTGGCGAGTTTGCCTTCATTTTTTTTTTAACTAAAGCAATTCTGAGTCAATTTCATAAGGAAAAAGGTAGACCTGATGGCTTTGAGCAGACCGAGAAGGATTTACTAAAGCCGTTTTATTATGTTTCCTGTTGATATAAGCAAATTTGGCACCCAGCCTACTTGGAAAAGACAAAAGGGCTTGTTTGTAAATGAGACGTCTTCAGATATCACATAACTTTATGCAGGGCAGATCACTCCCGCTATAAAGCAAATATACACATGTATTAGACACTTAATTGTCTACATGTTTATCAAGACCCAAGTAAAAGCTTGTCTTCATTAATTATAGAGGGACAGGAATTAATGGTTCGGTATAATTGCCACAAAAGCCTGCCATTATTAATTCTTAACAGTTTAAGGGCTTCAAGTTGAATGATGTGATCTTTTGTATCTGATTCTCCATTCCTCCTTCTGTATTGGCATGCTTTATCCCAGCCCATAAAGATTAATTTGCTGCAGTCGGAGGCATGAATAATGAACCTACTGACTGTAGCATGGAGCCTTTTTTTTTGGGCTAATTGTAAGCAACAGTTTAGCACAAATGGAGAAATTGTCTTTACTCCTGCCTAAAGTAAATATATGGGTCTAATCAAAAGCCTTTCTGTGGTTGGTGGACACTACTGTAGTAGCCCAAATTCTGCCCTAAATGGAGTGCACAAGGTAGTGTTGAACTATAGAGGGGCATCGAATGTGGACTAATGAGTGCAACCAACCTAAACAGCATGGCGGGTTCCAGTGGTTTCCAAGGATGGGTAGACATCTAAAGATGCTTCTTTTGTGATTGGACATCTAATATCCTATGACAGCCTTTGGGGCCTAATACCACCTTTGGTTTTTAGTATTTTTTTGGATAATTGTATGCAACAGTTTTAGCAGAAGTAGAGAAATTATCTTTACATCCCCTGAAGTAAATATAAGAGTCCAATCAAAAATCTTTTATTAGTTTGTGACCAATTAGAGCCCAAATTCTACCCTAACTGAAGTACACAAGGTAGTGTTGAACCATGGAGGGCCATCCGAAGGGCACTAATAAATACTAGTATCAATCTAAACAGCATGGTTTTCTAGTGGTTTCCAAGGAAGGGTAGACAAAGACTCTTCTGTTTTGATGACACATCTAATATCCTATGGCAGCCTTTGGGGCCTAATGACACCTTTGTTTTTTTAATACTTGAGTTCTTGACTAATTGTAAGCAACATTTTAGCACACATGGAGACATTGGGGTTGATTTACTAAAACGAGTGCACACAGAATCTAGTGCAGCTATGCATAGTAACAAATCAGCTTTTAACTTAAGCGTGTTCAATTAAGTTTTGACATTAACCACTTTTGCCCCGGACCTTATTGCTGTCCAAAGACCAGAGCACTTTTTGTGATTCGACACTGCGTGCGTCGCTTTAACTGACAATTGCGCGGTCGTGCGATGTGGCTCCCAAACAAAATTGGCGTCCTTTTTTTCCCACAAATAGAGCATTCTTTTGGTGGTATTTGATCATCTCTGCGGTTTTTATTTTTTGCGCTATAAACAAAAATAGAGCCACTATTTTGAAAAAAATTCAATATTTTTTACATTTTGCTATAATAAATATCCCCAAAAAAGATATAAAAAAACTTTTATTTTCCTCAGTTTAGGCTGATACGTAATCTTCTACATATTTTTAGTTAAAAAAATTGCAATTAGCGTTTATTGATTGGTTTGCGCAAAATTTATAGCGTTTACAAAAAAGGGGGTCGTTTTTTTTACTAGTAATGGCGGCGATCAGCGTTTTTTTTCGGTACTGCGATATTATGGCGGACACATCGGACACTTTTGACACATTTTTGGGACCATTGGCATTTTTATAGCGATCAATGCTATAAATATGCATTGTATTACTATAAAAATGCCATTGGCAGTGAAGGGGTTAACACTAGGGGGCAGGGAAGGGGTTAAGTGTGTTCCTGGGTGTGTTCTAACTGTAGGGGGGGTGGCCTCACTAGTGGAAATCACTGATCTTCTGTTCGGACCAAAAACCACGGAAAAGCTAGATGGAAGTCCGATCGTGTGTATGAGGCTTTAGAGTGCCATAGACTGCAATGTAAATCCTCAAAAGTCATATGAAAGTCCAACCTGAATGTTATACATGCGACAATTATGCAACTGTTCTCCATTATCATTGGTCAAAGCCAAAGTCGCTTCCAAGTCACACCCATCCAAAGTTGTGTCAAAATTGCATCAAAGTTGTACTCCAAAGTCATGCAACAAGTGTGAATAGAGCCTTAAACCTAGAAGCTGGTTGGTTACTATGCACCTGATTCTGTGTGCATCAGTTTTAGTAAGTCTTTCCGTTATCTTTTCTCCTGCCTAAAGCAAATATAACGGTCCAATCAAAAACCTTTCTGTGGTTGTTGTCCAATAGTAGACCACATTCTACCTTGATTGGAGTGCACAAGGTTGTTATTAAAAGAGAAGTACAGCCAAAGCTTGTCTTGACGGGTACCCATCTCAGCCTCTCAGCTAGCTGCTGAGAGCTTGAGCCGGATGCTTCCGCCCCCTCCACAGCCCAGCGCTTCAGTGAGCACTGGAGAGGAGAGCAGAGAGCCGGTGACTGACAGTCACCGGCTCTCTGCTCATTAAGCTGTAAGAACCAAGCAAACAGCATTGTATGATCGCTTGGTTCTCAGTCTTATAGCCAGCGGGGCACAGATGCAGCATCAAATTGATGCTGCATCCACCTAGGTAAGTATGATTTAAAAAAAAAAAATCCCATAATTCTCTTTTAATTGGTGCATGCAACATTTATACTTCAAAACATCCAAACCCAGGGATATTCTTCCATCACTTTCCTCTCCAAAATTCCTATAAATAGAGCAGCCCTCCTCAGACCGGGAAATCCTTGGAACCAACTGCAAAAAACACACAGGAGAGTACATTACCACCTTATGCATTATCATAGACACATTTTATTTAATCCACATAGACAAATGGAAACTTACATGCAAGAGCTCTGAGGAAGGGGGCGTGACCCCTGAAACGCGTCAACGGTCCAGCAATTTGTTCCTAGGACGAACTGCAATGCGTTCCAACTGGAGAAGATTTGTGTTTCTTGATGTTTTTACTTGCATGCGAGTATCTATTTGTCTACGTGGATTAAAACATTTTTTGTCTATGGTAATGCACAAGGTGATCGTGCCCACCTATATGTTTTTTGCATTTTGCTCCAAATTTATACTTAGCTATTGATGTGAATACCACTTAGCTTCTTCCTTCACTGCAGGTACCTCCATTGACTTCACCTCAATTTTTTGGGGGCCAAACCTCTAATCTCAACTGGCTGTGCTGTTTGGCACAGCAGAGCTGTGTAGAACTCAGGAATGGATGGAGAGAAATAGATACCCTAACAAAGCAGATAAGCGAATTACCCCACTCAGCTATTGTCTTCTAAAAATTGGCTTGGCCAGTTATCAGAATAACCGAACAGCGTCCACACTTGATTGGATGCAGATACCGTGTTTCCCCGAAAATAAGCCCGGGTCTTATATTCATTTTGGCAACAAAAGACACAGTAGGGCTTATTTTTGGGGTAGGTCTTACCATGTAATGTGCTGTCTTCTCTCCTCCTCTCCCTCCCCGCCTGTCAGGAATCCCCAGTGTGAACTGAGTTAAGAATGCTTGTAAAATCCTATAATCCACTCTATTACAGTATTATATAATGTACAATGTGCTTGTTTTTGTAATATAATTGTGTCAAATACATTTGTTATAGTGCGGTTCTGTTACCCGCCGGAGCTCTCTTCCCCGCATTTATATTACAGAAACACACACATTGTACATTATATACTACTGTAATAGAGTGGATTATAGAATTTTACGAGCATTTTTAACTAGGGCTTATTTTCGGGGTAGGGCTTATATTGCAGCCCTCCTTGAAAATAACTCTAGGTCTTATTTTCAGAGTAGGTCTTATTTTTGGGGAAACAGGGTAGTACTTGGACGTAAAGTTTCTGACAGGCTCATTTGACAAAATGCGAATGAACAATCGATTTCTGTCGATCAGAGTGGTGCTTACAGGGCCATACACGGCTCACATTTCCACCAAGCCAGCAGGAATCAGCTGAAATTTGAACAATGCATGGCTGGCCAGCAAAAATCAGATCCTCTGACTTTATCACAGTTTGCATCCACTTCTGGATAGCATTAGACATTTACTGAATTATTTTACTTGTTGCCTGGAATTGCCCTTTAAAAAACACAGACTTTGGAGTTGTGCAATAAAAACAAAACACTTTATTTATAGCCTCCTCTGTGCCTTTTTACGAGTTCAGAGCTCAGTCTAGGTGTGTCTTTCCAATTGTGCGGCAAAGTTTGACCTTTTCCCAAAGTGAAATATTATGCTATTGGGTCCTCCGCTCGTACTGTACATCCCCTCGTTTCTGCTGAACTGCTCGAAAAACAGCACCAGCTTAAAATGATATAAAAGAAAAAGGAAAAATACGACTGAAAATACTCTCTCTCTCTCTTTTTTTTTTGCCTAGTTGACAAGAATCTATACATTAATTATGTAGATTTACCAAACACAGTGCAGAAAAGATTATTTTGCATTTATTTGTTTTTAGCCGTGTTATGGCTTTGAAATCACAGACTTATAGGCAAATGTATGTCAGTATGTTAGCATATATCTGCATGTATTTTCAAGGAAGGGCTAGAACCCCTGTCAGATTTGTATTGCTACCCGAATCCTTACTAGCAAGATTCTTCCTCTTTATTTGTCAACTAGCTGAATACCCGGCGTGGCCCAAGCTTCCTATCATAACCTTTTGGGGAGGAAAATCATAGTTATATAAATATAAATAAATAAATAATAAATAACACAATGTTTAATTTTAGAAATTTGACAGATAAAAATATGAATATTTACTATTTGATTAAAGAGTATTGTATTTCATAACTTTTATAACATTTTCCTTTTCAGTTTGTGAATGTTGAAACAGAGCAAAATATGGTACAATGAAGCAGATTAGTACCAACTCACAGACCTTTAAAAAGTGCGGTTAACTCAACTGACATATTATTGCAATACTTGTTTGTATACTATATTCTTAGTTTCTCCCGCATTTGCTAAAATGAACAAATTATTTGGGGAACCCACCCTGGAGCACGCTACATAAAGTTAAAGTTTAAAGAAAAACCCTTTCCCATAGAGTTGAATGGGACTTTAAAGAAAAACCCCGATGTGGATTATTTTCACACTTTAAAATAATCCACAAACAAAAATGGTAATAAACTTGCAAGTCACAATTGAAATGTACTATATCACATTTTTCAACATAAAATTGAAAAAGGTAGCCCTCATAAAAAAGGGCAGAAATTAGAAGGGGTGTGGCTTGTGGGAGGGGTGTGGAAAGGGCATGGTTAGTGGCATGAGCATGGTTTGCAAGCCAGCCCACATACTGACCTGAAGATGCAGTGCAGAGCTTGTGGAGTAAGGTGTTGCTGAGCTGTGATACAAAAAAACTGTGGTTAAAGGACCTGTGATGACATTAGTAGGTGTGGCTAAGCTGTGATGAAGAGATAGGTGTGGCTAAGCTGTGATGAAGAGATTGTGGTAAAAAGACCTGTGATGACATCAGTAGGTGTGGCTAAACTGTGATGAAGAGATTGTGGTAAAAGGACCTGTGATGAAATCGGTAGGTGTGTCTGAGCTGTGATGAAGAGATTGTGGTTGAAGGACCTGTGATGACATCAGTAGCTGTGGCTGAGCTGTGATGAAGAGACCACAGTCCCATATACTTGCATGGGACTTGAAACAAAAAACGCCGTTTGGAAGTTATGAAGTAAGGCGGCGTACACACGACCGAGGTTCTCGCTAGAAAGCAGCGAGAACCTCGCTGGAAGCTGCATTCCAGCGAGAACCTCGGCCGTGTGTACGCTCTCGGGAAGCATCCCGTCGGGAATGCCGTCGAGCAGAAATAGAGAGCATGTTCTCTATTTGCTCGACGGCCCGCCTGGATGAATGGCTGGTTGCCATTCCCGACGGGCGGGTCGCGGAATCTGACGGCCGGCAGAGAACCTCGACGGGCGGAACGATGTGTTCTGCCCGTCGAGGTTCTCTGCCGTGTGTACGCGGCTTCACATGTATTTCCCATAGAGTTGAATGGGACTTTAAAGAAAAACCCCGACCATGGCAAATGGGGGTGGGTAAGGGTTAAACCACCTATCCTATGTTTGTTGCTGACATATAAGTAACATGTGTGCCAAGTTTCATGTTAATATCTTTAGCCGTTTGGACGTGATGCTGGAACATACATATACACACACACACACACACGTTGAGTTTTATATATATAGATTAGAAACACAAAATGAGAAGAGCCGCACTCCAATCCAACGTAGCTTTATTTAAAAATAAACTGGAAACAGGCACTACAAATCACAGCAACGGAACCTAGGACAGCTGACGCGTTTCACACTAGCTTGAGTGTTTACTCTTAGCTGTGAAGCTGTGCAGCTATGAGTAAACACTATAGCTAGTGTGAAATGCGTCAGCTGTCCTAGGTTCCATTGCTGTGATCTGTAGTGCCTGTTTCCAGTTTTTTTTAAATTAAGCTATGTTGGATTGAAGTGCGGCTGTCCTCATAATTTTTCCTTTTTTAATTGCCATGTGCATTGCCAGCACCCTCTGTTTCTGAGAAGAAGATTGTAACCAAATGAGACCTGCCTGGAGCGGCAGTTTTTGTCTCTCCTCTTTATTTGTCCCGGTGAGCGATGCCACCAAAACTGACTAAAGGCCCATACACACGGTAGGACATCCAACAAAATTTCACTTGGATTTTTGTCCTAATTGATTTGTCCGGTCACACCCATAGCATACACACAGTCAGACTTTTCTGCAAACTTTTCTAAAACTTTCCCATTGTCACGTGGTTTTTCTGCTCTTTTCTGCTCTTTACCGCCACCCTTTGGTTAACTTCTGCTATTGTTGGTTGATTTTAACATTGGTTCTGAGCATGCGTATTTGCACTTTGTACAAAAGTTGGTTGGATTGCTGTACACACGGTCACACAAAGCACCATCAGACTTTTGTTGCCGAAAAGTTGGTCCGTTCGCAGACCCAACTTTTTGTTGGATGAAACCTGAAAAAGTTGGTCTGATGGAGCGTACACACGATCAGACAAATTTGAAAAGTTGCAGATTTTGAAGTTGGTTGGCCAAAAGTCTGACCGTGTGTATGGGGCTTAAGGGAAAATAAGAAATGTTGAATTGTCACCGGAACTTAATTTTTTTCAATGGGGCACTTAGGTAATGGATTTAGAAGTCTGGTGCCCAACCTGAGGCCCAGGAGCTGCATGTGGCCCTTTAACACCTTTTTTGCAGCCCTCGAAGTTCCTGCCAACACTAATCTAAGCTTCTCTAATACCTTGTTATGACAGTGATCTGTTTTGTGTAATGTGTCTCCAGTCTCTGAAAGCTTACATCATTCTTACAGTCTCTGACAACTCACATCATGTTTACAGTCTCTGACAATCTCCTCCAGCATGTTTTCAGTTTCTGACCATCCCTTGTATCATTCCCATAGTCTCTGACCATCTCTTGTATCATGTACATACTCTCTGGCCATCTCTTCTTTCATGTCCACTGTCCCTGACCAGGGCCATCTTAATGCAAGGGCACACCTGGGCACCGCCCAGGGGCCCTATGTACATGGGGGCCCCACAATAATCTTGCATTACATCATACTTGCCAACTGTCCCGGATTTGCTGGGACAGTCATGCTTTTTACTAAACTGTCTTGTCCCGGAAAATATTGTGTGCCCTCCTGAACCCAGTATTGTGCCCTCCTTACCCCCCCCCCCCGTACTGTGCCCTTCTGCATCCCCCTGTACTGTGCCCTTTGTGTTGACTAGTCTTTGATTTATGGAATGTTTTCCTTCTGTAAAATCGATTTTATTAAAAGTACTAATGAATATATATTTAATTCTATCAACTATTTATACTTTATTTCTAGAAAGTAGATTGGGGCAAGCTGGTAGGGGCCCCAGTGCATTACTTTACCCAGGGGCCCATGATGCTATTAAGACGGCCCTGTCCCTCACCATGTCTGGTATCAGTGCAGCAGTCTCTGATCATCTCTTGTATCCTGTCCATAGTCCCTGAAGATCTCTTGAATCGTGCCCATAGTTTCTGACCATCTCTTTTATAATGCCCATGGCCTCTGACCATCTCTTCTATCATTCCTATAGTCACTGACCATCTCTTGTATGAAAACAAGCATTCTCTGATTAATCATACACCTGACTCCAATCTAATATATATCTAGATCTATCTATCTATCTATCTATCTATCTATCTATCTATCTATCTATCTATCTATCTATCTATCTATCTATCTATCTATCTATCTATCTATCTATCTATCTATCTATCTCCTCTACTTACACCTTTATACCTACCCCGGTAGAAAGTCTAACAGAGTTACTAGATCAGCTTTGATGCTTTTGCTTGTTGTCAAAGCGTTTAGGATTGAAGAGTCTGTTGGCCACAATTGACTGTGACAATTAGGAAATGATCAGAGTCTTAGAATACGGCTCTTACAGGATAATTTACATGTCAGTTTGCTGAATTAAAAAAAATCAATGATTTTTTTTCCTTTCTAGCCTTGTAAACTGCAATTTGTGTTCTTGTAAAGGAAAAAACCTGGCAGTGGAGTTAAAATTGCAATTACCATTTGAAAAGGAGCAATCATAATATGACCACTGCTGAGCCTATTGTCCGGTGAAAACGCTGATTTGCAGTCAATGAGGGAATGAGTGGGCCTGACGCTAAATAGAATCTTGTTCATAGAAACTCCCCCTTTGCGTGGTGTTCCATTATCCTGCATGGATTGTTACATACTTTAAATTTCTCATTGACGGTAGTAAATAAGGCTGATGCCGTCTGCTGGAAGACTTCACCTAGCGATAAAGGACATTTATATACTGATCTAAAGGGAGCAGACAGGAACTTTACAACTGCTTGATAGGCTCTTCTATAAAGTCTTATTTCATATATTTATAAATGGGAAGACATTTTTTTTAGTTTGGGATAGAATAGGGAATAGCTAAATCCGAATCCCAGCCTGTACAACTGTCTTAGACAACTGTCTTGGACAGTTGTACAGGCTCCTCTCCTGTATTGAAATTACTTACACAGACTGCATTAGAAGCTACAGAAAGGAAGATAGAATCCACCTCATTTCCTGGCTTGGAGGACGTCTAGTATCATAGCTCGGGGGTCTCCAAACTTTGTAAAAAAGAGCCAGTTTACTTCAGACGTTCAGGGTGCCAGACAGTAGCCAGCAGGAATAGGGGTTTATTTTAGGCATTAGTGGGAGTAAACAGTGTCCTATTTTTGGTATTAGGGGGAAAAATAGTGTTCCTCTATCGTGTCAGTGGGCAGAATAGTGTCTCCTATCAGTGAGATGAATATTGCCCCAAGGGCCAGACACAGGTAAGCAAAGGGCCACATCTGGCCCCGAGATTGGAGACCAATGATCTAGATTTTTTCTCCACTGCCTTGTCTCTGGTCACTCCTTTGATTCATTGGATCTTGTTTCTTTCAATTATGTAGACTCAATATCACATGTGGGTGTTTCTTAGGGCAGTGTGTACACAAATGTAGCCTGCCTAGGAACGCCCAATCCTCCAGACTGACATTGACCCATCAAGGCCGATGTTTGATGCCAATTTTGATCTTTCCATACCTCCTCTCAGGATCCAGCCCACTGCTAACATCGGGGTTGAGGGCCTTTAAAGAGGAATTAAACCCTGATGAGTTTTACTTCCTCTTTTTTCCCCTGCAAAGTAAAAGCATAATGGGCTGGTATGCAGTGTATGCATCGTTTACTGTTCTCTTTGCTGGAGAGAAAGGTGTACCTCAAGATTTGCAGTGCAAGGATCTCCCTGTTTCCTCTTCATTTATCCTGTGATTATATGATTCCTCCCCACATAAATATCAGCTCACCACTCATCAGAGGGAGAAGCCCTAAAATTAGAAAGTAGATCCCTACCTCTACCAAGATCGTTGTCTTCACAAAATGACAAGGCTAAGTACACACAGGCTGAATGTCGGGCGGCATCAGCCGGTTCAAAAGTAACTGTCGATCATTCGCCCCTTGTGTATGGCAGTCAGTCTGACAAAAGCCGGCTTTTCGTCCGGCTTCTGTTGAAGGGGCATGACCAAAAAAGGCCTGCCGATCGGCCTCATTTATCGCCAATGGCAGAGAGCACTGACCAGTGTGTTCTAGTGGTGGGCTGTCAGTACAAAATAGCTCAACAGGGGAGATCGTTGTACTAACATCATATTTTCTTTTTTTTGTTTAGCCTGCTGGGTTCAACAAAAAGAAAAACTACTAGTGTGTACCAGGCTTGAGGTAAGTCAAGAAAGATCAGCTGCAGGAAACCTAAAGGAAATTATTGATCTGTTGTCCTCTACTAGCTTTTTTTTGGGCCCAGCTTCCACAGCCAAGGTCCTCTTTAATTGCTCTTGAAGTTGAAGAATCAGGGCCTTGGAGTTAACATGTTGCTATCAAGTGCAATTATCAGCCAGCTTCTTTTGTCTCTCAGGGACACCAGTCAGGAGATACAACCAAGAAAATTCTTGACTTCTCTTGGTCTGATGGTGTTACCAAAAATATGTAGAAGAATACATATCGGCATAAACCGAGAAAGAAATTTGCTTTTTTGTATATTTTTGGGGGATTTTTTTTGTTTATAGCGCAAAAAATAAATACTGATCAAATACCACCAAAGGAAAGCTCTATTTGTGGGAAGAAAAGGATGTACATTTTGTTTGTGTACAGCGTCACGCGACTGCACAATTGTCAGTTAACTGGTTGCCGACCAGCCCTCGCAGTTCTATGGCGGCAGGTCGGCTCCCCTGCGCGAGAGCCCGTAGCTCTACGTCGGCTCTTTAAGCGGCCACGCCCCCGCGCGCCCCCGAGTCCCGTGCGCATGCCCGGCGGGCGCGATCACCGCCGGGCACTTGCGATTGCTCGGTACAGAGCGAGGACCGGGAGCTGTGTGTGTAAACACACAGCTCCCGGTCCTGTCAGGGGGAAAATGCTGATCATCTGTTCATACAATGTATGAACGGAAGATCAGTGATTTCCCCTAGTGAGTCCACCCCCCCTACAGTTAGAACACACCCAGGAACACACTTAACCCCTTCCCCGCCCCTAGTGTTAACCCCTTCACTGCCAGTGGCATTTTTATAGTAATCCAATGCATTTTTATAGCACTGTTTGCTATAAAAATGCCAATGGTCCCAAAAATGTGTCAAAAGTGTCCGAAGTGTCCGCCATAATGTCGCAGTACTGAAAAAAATCGCTGATCGCCGCCATTACTAGTAAAAAGAAATATTAATAAAAATGCCATAAAACGACCCCCTATTTTGTAAACGCTATAACTTTTGCGAAAACCAATAAATACACGATTATTGTGATTTTTTTTTAACGAAAAATATGTAGAAGAATACATATTGGCCTAAACTGAGGGAAAACATTTTTATATATATTTTTGGGCGATATTTATTATAGCAAAAAGTAAAAAAATGTTGCATTTTTTTTTTTTAAATAGTCGCTCTATTTTTGTTTATAGCGCAAAAAATAAAAACCGCAGAGATGGTCAAATACCACCGAAAGAAACCTCCATTTGTGGGAAAAAAAGGACGCCAATTTTGTTTGGGAGCCACCTCGTATGCCTGCGCAATTGTCAGTTAAAGCGACACTGTGCCGAATCGCAAAAAGTGCTCTGGTCATTGGGCAGCAATATGGTCCAGGGGTTAAGTGGTTGAAGTGACGCAGTGCCGAATCGCAAAAAGTGCACAGGAAGGGGGTAAATTTTTCCGGGGCTGAAGTGGTTACATTCTGTAGCCTTCTTTGGATGTCACGCAGGCCACACCCCTCTTTCATCAACAACTCAGTGATGATACATGTATAGAATCTATTATTTACCTGCAATGAAAAAGAAGAAGAGTTACTAAAGAGGAAAAGTTACTTTACCAACATGTGAAATTTGAATGACGTATGCAAGTTAATAGAAAAGTTATGCCCACTTTAGCATTACTTTCGATATAGTCCTTGTACAATGTCCAGCTGTGTAAAGGTGACACCTTTGCTATTGCTTTGTGGGTGGCCACACTGACACAAACTTGCGAAGTAGGACTTTAATCAAGAAGATGTTGATTTCCAATAGAAACATTTTTTTTTACAAGAAGATGCTTATATGTAACTGATTTCCTTCTGATGTTTCCCTTACCGATCGTGAGAAAACTGATTGTGAAATTGCGCCAATACATTTTGGTTTCAGAGAAATGAAGCTTCTCAGGCTTTTGTAACCCCTCGAGCACCAAAGGAACTGGCATTGCATTGGCAAGAATTTGTTTTTCTGCTTCTTTTTTCTCTCCCGAGATTTGTAATGGCTGCTAATGGCGTTTTAATTGCTTTCGAATTTTATAGAGTATGTGTCAGGTCATATTTACCATAAGGCACTTGTGGGCCTGTGCCCAGGATTGCAGGGTAACAGGGGACAGAATCGAAGTACAAAATGTATCATTTGTTTTAATTACTTTATTAATTTTTTATTGTTTGGCCGCCTTGGAACAGTTCTGGGTAAATCTAGCAGCAGGGCTAAAAGGGAATGTGGTGAAGAGCCTGCTTAGAGGAGTGTCAAGACTCACTGTGAGAGGGATGGGCTCACCTTGCCAGTGAGTTAGCTGAAGAGGTATTGTTCCTAAGGCAGGTTTTAGATGTTGACCTTTCCCAATGCCTAACTTCTCAATAGCAAATGTAGATAAAAGAAAAGCTGGCAGCTTGATCTTCCTCAATGAATACATTTATTAATGCAGGTGTGGTACAAAATAATACAGGACTTACGCGTTTCAGTTTTAGAAATATTTTTTGCACAATTTTCCTCTTTTTCTTTCTTCTTTATTTTCTCTCCCCCACCAGCCAGGCTACCTTCTTGGGCTGAACTTGACAATTGAATTGTCTCATTCAATTATCATAGCCTGTGTTGGTAGGGCCTGGGTTTGTATCTAAATATGTATGTGTATAAATATGTTGCTCTTCTGAGGATTTTATGACAAAACGCGTAAGCCCTATATTATTTTGTACCACATCTGGATTAAGAAATGTATTCATTGTGGTAGATCAAACTGCTGGCTTTCCTTTATCTATGTGTTTGCTTGAGTGCTAAGAGGACACTAGAAGCCAGTGCACTGACCACTCACCAACTCGGGTGTTTTCTACTATATTCAAGCCCTCCCCAAGGGCCCTCATGCACTCAGTGGCTCCAGACATTTTATTTCCCTGCGGCAAAACTGGATTGACCAAGCTCAAGAGACACATGAGGCAGTGTCAATACAATCTACTAGAGTCCCTGGCACTGCCAAGGTTCATTGAGATGAGATCAGCTTGCCAGTGGCATATTAGAAAATGTAATGTTCTCTAGGCAGGGTTTGGATCTGGACATGTGTATATCACACCTATCCAAAAGGCTCTATGCCTCCTTGAATGGTCCTCACACACTTAGTGGCCCCCAGACATTTTATTGCCCCAAAGCAAAGCCTGGTCTTGGCACTGCCAATGCTGTTATTAGCTGGCATTATATTGTTGTGTACCCTATATTGTAAAGATATAGGTAGTCCATTGGAAGGAAGACCCTTTTAGAACATCTAAAGAAGGAGGGTGGAACCAGGGGCTCAAGTACACAAATCTCACTGCTAGGCTAGAGTTTCCTAAACTCATAAACTACACATGACATAATCTGATTGTACAATCCTCTTTAAATCCAACAACAACTATGTAGTAAGAAGGTCTGTTTGAAAGTTCCAGGTGACATGGACTGATTAGGTGAGGCCTCTCATTAAAAAAATCTAAAGGGGATTGTACGGAGACTTTCACAATTAGATTGTAAAGTACTGTATTTATTGGCCTATAACACTTTTTTTACCCTGAAAATGGAGGGTAAACTGCCTGCGTGTTATACGCCAATTTTTTTTTAATTACCAAGATGGGGCAATCCGCCCCAGGTGCCACCCATTGGGAGGTGTGAGGCCGGCTGCCCCACCTCTCCTGGCCCTGGGACAGCGCTGCCAGCATATTTAGAAGTTAAGAAAACATTACAGCCAGTCCTTTCTCATCCTTTCTCCGTGCCTGGGGCAGGGAGTCCATGTCTGGGGCAGAGGTTCCGTGTCCGGGGCAGGGAGTCCGTGTCCGGGGCGGGGGTCTGTGTCCCAGGAATGGGAATGTGCAGGGGGTCCGTGTACTGTCCAGGGGGTCTGTGTACTGTGCAGGGGGTCTCTGTATTGTGCAGGGGGGTTTGTGTACTGTGCAGGGAGCTGTGGAAAGTTTTTTTTCTGGAAACTTGTCTCTTAAAGTTAGGGTGCATGTTTTACGCCAATAAATACAGTATATGGTCAGCTATAGGCCTAGGCAAGTGATGCCGTACATCCCAGGAGTCTTTGAGGGGAGGAGATTTTTTTTTTTTTGCAGCTAAGCACACCCTCCCATCTGCAATAAGGCTAGGGAGGAAAGAGCTGTTAGTGCTCAACCTCTGACCCTTTAGCTGTTGCGGAACTAAACATCCCACTATGTCTGTCTTAGGGAGTCATGCTTGTTTAACTGAAAACCTTGCGATGCCACATGGAACTTGTAGTTCTGTAAAAGCTAGAGGGCTACAGGTTGAGCACTTACTAGTAGATGAAGCTGGATGTTCTGTGACCCCTAATGAGGTTCTCTCTAACTGACTTGCTGGGACACTCTGGGGTTGATTTACTAAAACCGGAGAGTGCAAAATCTGGTGCAGCTGTGCATGGTAGCCAATCAGCTACTAACTTCAGCTTGTTCAATTAACTACTTGCCGACCACCCAATAGCAGCAAAGCAGGAACATGGATCAATGCCTTTCTCAGCCAGTGTCATTAGTACAGTGACAGCGCATATTTTTAGCACTTATCACTGTATTAGTGTCACTGGTCCCCAAAAAGTGTCAAAAGTGTCAGTGAGTGTCCAACTTTCTGCCACAATATTGCAGTCCCGCTATAAGTTGTTGATTGCCACTATCACTAGTAAGAATAAAAAAATAAAAATACATAAATATATCACATAGTTTGTAGACACGATAATTTTTGCGCAAACCAATCAATATAGGCTTATTGGGTGGGATTTTTTACCAAAAATATGTAGCAGAATACATATTAGGCTAAATTGATGAAGACATTAGATTTTTCTATATGTTTCTATAGCTGTTTTTTTTTTTTGTGTATAGTGCAAAATTTGTTGGGAAAAAAAACACAAAAACGTTATTTGTCTACAGTGTTGCATGAGCAAGCATTTGTTAGTTAAAGTAACGTAGTGATGTTTTGCAAAAAATTGCCTTGTCAGGAAGGGGGATAAATCTTCTGGAGCTGAAGTGGTTAAACTTTGCCCGAAAAACTTGGTTTTTATGCAGAACTGCACCAAATTTTGCACTCATTTTGTTTTAGTAAATCAACCCTATTGTAAAAAAAGCTCACAGCGTGCAGTGTAATCAGACTAAGCAGTTTCAGTACAGGAGAGGTGCTTGTACAACTGTGCAAGATCGAAGGTTAGTTTGAAGTTCAACACACCAAAAGAGAGCAAACAAGAGAAGCTTGTTGTGAAGGTTTTCTAACACCTTAATGTAAAACTGCGCCCGAGCTATAGAAATTAAAATCTCAAAAAGCAATAAGGTTTAAAACAAACCCTCACTGACTTCTGTTGCTGAAGGCACTGTGGATAAATTCATCTTCAAAGTTTGAAGTTGACTCTGTCCAGTTTTGTTTCCATGTTCTCTCTGTAGCTCAGCTCTCCTCTCAGCAGTGACTTGGCATTCTGCCAGCCCTCTAACCTCTATTGTAAACACAGAGCCCATGCACAGAAAGAAACAAGTCACTGCTTCTCTGGTTAACTTTGAAGATGAATTGCTCCACAGTGCCTGCTACCACAGAGGTCAGTGAGGGCTCATTTTGAAGTTTATTTGCTACTTGTTAACGTGGAACTTTAGTCATTTTTTCATCTTTCCATTTATTACATATTCTGCCCTTGCTGTTTTAATTCAGGATAGTAAAAAAAATGTTTCTGCCAGTAAATACCTTATATAGCCCACTTCCTGTTTCTTGTCTGATAAAACACCTAGGCTTATGATATCATGCACAGCTCTCTCTCTCTCACTCTCATAAGTATTTGCCAGGAAGGCAGGGGGATGAGTCATAAGAGGGCCAATGAGAGTTGCAGAGCTGGAGGTGCACAATAGTAATGGGCATAGAGAGATTGGAATCCCCCCTCGAAAGGAAAGATAACAAGAGGGGGTATCAATTTGGGGTACCCCTTCTTTTTTTTCATTGAGGGGTGGGGATAGGGAAATGGGCCTGCTCCCCTGTTTTTCTTTTTTCTTGTTTGTTATTTAGAGGTCCCAGGTGAATTAAGAGTATATGCTGCAGTATAGATTCATTTTTGTATTAAGTGTATGTTAGAGGATAAATCCATTTGTGTACCTATATGTATTTTTTATGTATCTATTGCCTCGTTTCCACTGAACGGAACGGTTCGGGTGGGTACATTTTATGAGCGCTTAGAATGGTCCAGTCTATTCTTGTGAGCGTTTCCACTGCAAGTCGGACCGTCACGGGCCATTCAGAGTTTAGAAAAAATGCCTAGGATGTCCACCAATCAGTGGAATGTATTGTAGCTCCGCCTCAACCGAACCATTCCATTTTCTATGGCCCCACATCTGAAGCAGGGCCCAGAATGGTCCGGTACGGTTCGGTTTTATGGCACACTTTCATAATGGAAAATAGCATAATAGCAAAATAGCATACCGAACTGATCCGCTCAGTGGAAACGAGGCATAAGTGTACCTTGAGAATGTTTTGTATTTTTATGTGTACCTTGAGAATGTTTTGTATTTTTATTAATGACTTGCAAATTGTTTTGCAAAGTATGTAAGATTTTTTATCTGTAAGGCTCCATGCACACAGAAGCTGATAAACTGTGGTTTATTGGCTTTTTGCGTTTTTTTAAAAAGCCCATAAACTGAACTCTATGTTAGCCTATGTGCCCATGCACACCTGGGCATTTTTTAGTGTTAATGAGCTTTGGAGTTTACTGGCTTTTTTCTGAACGCCCCAAATTTTCGCTCAAAGTCCTGTTTTTCGGTGAAAAAAAAAATGCTAAAAAATGCAAAATGCATTTTTTTTACGTCTTTTTGTCCATTGAAAAAATAAAAAAATAAATAAAAAACGCTACACTGAAAAACACAAAAAAAACTATTGCAAAAACACCAAAAACATTAAAACATTAAAAGACTCCCTGCAAAGCTACTGGTGTTTTTTTATAGCTTTTTTTAGCTTCTGTGTGCATGGAGCCTAAAAACTCAATAAAAACTATTTAAAACTCAAAACAATTTGAAACGAAAACGGATATGAGATGGTCACTAAAAACATTTGGGAGCCCCTCATCCCGAGTGAATAGGTTCCTCTAGCCTGTGCTGCCCTTAGACACAAGTCAAAGCGCCTAAAGGACTTCTTGGGACTTCTTGTCTCTCATGACAGGTAGAAAAATGTTGAGAACATGACAAATACTTTAATGAAGAGTTCCAACAAACTCTTTATGAATGCTGAAAGTTGAAATTATATTTTTAATATCAGGGCCTCTAAATATAGGATCACAAAACAGCTTCCATGTAGAATTATTCCTAAACGTCTCTCTCCACATCAGACTTGAGAAACCCCACGAACCGAAATGAAGCGCATATTTCAACCAATAAAAGCCTAATAGCTTGAGAAGGTGTGGATCCGTGACACATACTAAGAGCCATTTAAAGACAAAATGTGTGCTATTAATCAGCTGAGCTGCCCAATATGTGCAGATTAGCCGAAGCTATGCGTTCTTTATCAGATCAGTCAATCCCTTCACGTGGATTAGCATAAAATGTTTAGCCAACAAATTCTCACCTAATGTTGTTGGAAGAGATCTATGGCTCCTTATAGCTGGCGTCACAATTATTAGACAAATATTTCATGTTTAGGGGAAAAAAAAAGACAACGCTGAATGAATGTAGGAGAGTATGTGTATTTCCAAGTTGTCAGCCTGCCCTCTTGAATGGGTTTGCATTCTCTATGCTAAGCCTTGCTAAGCAGTTTTGGCATCTATACTATAATGCAAATGACATAAGGTTCTTATCGTATAAGCAGAACCCCCCTACTATTCAAATGTGTTTAGGATCATTTTGGGGCTGTCACTGCTGCAGGCTAGATAGGGCCAGGGTCATGTGACATGACAACTGCCATAAGGATGACAATATCAATTAAAATATAGAATTACTTTAAAATGTGTGCAAGGTACAAATTTAGATGTTTAAGTGTTTTCACAACCCTAGGATAACCAATCAGCTGTTGTTTTCCTTGGCAGGTTTGAACCTGGTATTAATGACATGATGCATGACGAAAAGGCTTTACTAAAAGACTTGTCCACTCAAAAGTGATATACCTGTTATTGGTGGAGGCTGAGTAACACGCTGGCTGCTTACTGTTTTTCTTAGTGCAGTCCTCCTTCACTTATCTCATCCTTCCATTTTGGTTTTAAATGTCCTTATTTCTTCTGAGAAATCCTCACTTCCTGTTCTTCTGTCTGTAACTCCACACAGTAATGCAAGGACGCTCTCTACGTTGCAGATAGAGAAAGGAGCTGTGTGTTAGTGGACGTCCTGGCTCTCCCGTAGTCCAAGGGAGGGGAGCACTATGCGTTCCTCTGACCACTGACATGGGACATAATTGCACTACTGACCACTTACACAGATGTACCATTCCTTCTACTGACACAATGACATCACTCATCCCACTGACCACTAACACATGGGCACAATTCCTCCCAATGACCACTGACACAGGGGCAAAATTCCTCCCAATGACCACTGACAGAGTCACTATTCCTCCCTTTTAAACCGGGGAACCATTCCTCCCTCTGACACAGGGGAACCATTCTTCCCACTGACACAGAGTCACAATTTCTTCCATGGACACAGGGGCACCATTCCTCCCAATGACCACTGACACAGAGTCACCATTTCTTCCATGGACACAAGAGCACCATTCCTCTCAATGGCCACTGACACAGAGTCACCATTTCTTCCATTGACACTGGAGCACCATTCCTCCCAATGGCCACTGACACAGAGTCACCATTTCTTCCATTGACACAGGAGCACCATTCCTCCCAATGACCACTGACACAGAGTCACCATTTCTTCCATTGACACAGGAGCACCATTCTTCCTACTGACTACTGACACAAGGTCAACATTCCTCTCTCAGACACAAGAGCACCATTCTTCCCACTGATCACTGACACAGGAGCACCATTTCTTCCATTGACACAGAAGCACTATTCCTCCCATGACCACTGACACAGGGTCACCATTCTTCCACTGATACAATGGCACCAGTCATCTGATTGGCCACTGATGCAGGAGCGCCAATAACCCCACAATGTGAGCTTAAAGGCTTCAAGCGCATTTTGCAGTGCAGCCTGATAAAGACTGCCTATTTTTGGTGCCTAGGAAGTCCTGGAGCTATGTATAGCTGCCCATAGACTTGAATGAGTGAAGCCAGCTTTACGCAGCTCTGCACCATTATTAGTGTAAAGTAGTGCATGCACACAAATGTAATGTCCTAAATGTACACTATCTACGTTCAAGACTGTATGTCTGTGAATGTGCATTACTTTATGCTAGCTGCATAAAGCTGCCTTCACCCATTTATGTCTTGGGGCAGCTCCAGGAGTTCTAGGGGTCCAGAAATACTCAGCGTCTTTATACAGCATGGGCAAATGCACTCATGTGCGTGTAGCCTGATACCTTGTACATATGATCGGTTTTCCCGGCAAAAAAACGTCAGCCGGGAAACCCGAGGGGAAAGCCGTGAACCTGCTCGGTAGCTTTTTCTCCCTACACACGGCCGGGTTTCCCGGCAGGAAAACTGGCATGAGAGCTTTGGTCGGGAAACCCGGCCATGTGCAAGCTCCACCACAGGTTTTCCCCATAGGTAAACTGCCGGCTTAAAAAACGCCGGGAATCCCGGCGGGAAAAAAGAGAACATGTTCTCATTTTTCCTGCTGGGATTCCCGGCGGTCTTCCTGGCGGGAAAACTGCGATGGGGCATACACACAGCCGGTTTTCCCAGCCAAAAGCTCTCATGGTAGCTTTTGGCTGGGAACGAGGCATAAAAGGTAAGTTAGGAGGTCATTGAATTTCAAAGCAGATGTATTTTAATTGATAAAACATCGGGAAATGTGTATGTATTACAGAGATGTACGAAATATTATAAATTTTACTTTCGTTTTTTCATTTTGCACACACTTTAACAAATAATGACAAACTGAAACTGAATATGAACATTGTACTGAATGTCGCTCACTTGAAATACGATCATAGAGAACACTTATTGGTGTTTAGACTTTCACCCACTGAAGGATGAAGCATGACTGACATATTAGAGAGTCAATGGCCTTTATTTACCATTGACTAATAATAGCCCTTGTTAAGTGCTCGTTCACGGTTAGTGAAGTACAGCGTTTTGCTACTAAAAACAGGGGGTGCAAAACAGCCTTACATAGCAACACAGACAGTTCATCTTTCAGATGATGATAATAATACTACAATTCATTTCCATTCAGGCTTATTCTTTATGGTGGTGGAAAACACAGCAATATACAAAGATCGGTAGCCCAAGACAAGTCAATGAGGTTTCATAGAACAATGAAGAAGGGACGATGATTGGTTGTTATTAGGGATGAACGAGGTGATTTCGACTTAATTGATTTTTGAAAAACTCATGACTTCACTCTAAATTTAGCTCACTGAAATGCTTAGGCAAGTTTTACATGAAAAAAAAATATGCTCTTTTTTCTTTATTTAGAAGTGTGTTCTTTTTAATATGTGGGGTTATTTATGATTGCTTTGTTTATTGCATTTAGGCTGAATTCACACCTGAGAGGGTAACTAGACTTGGGCAATTCATTTAGTTTTGAATGGAAATTTGGAGGAAATTGTTGTTATTCAGTGATTTGGATTTATCTGAATCTCCGAATCACAATAGTAACTAATTGCAATGAAAATTTTAAATAAATGATAACTAACACAATGAATTCATTCATATTCATTTGTTTCATTCGTTTGCAACTTCAGAGGGTCTCGTAAGTTCAATAATATATGTCACACTCTGTATTGTTAAGATTAGCCAAAGCCAGAGTCGCAAACATCAAAGTAGCAAGCAAGTCATATTGAAGTCGCATGCAAGGTGCAAATCACAATTAAGTTGCATCAAAGTCACAAGCAAGTTGTAATGCAAAGTCGCACTGGAAACATAAGGAATGAATCCGAATCTTCTGAAATAACTTCAGAAATTCCAAATTGATTCAGAACAATGAATATACAAAACAAATTCCAAAAGCAAAGCATTCTAACATAACGAATATGACAAAACAAAATGAATGACTGAGGCTGGCCATACATGTTCAATTTTCTTGTACAATTTTCTTTTAGATTTACCAAAAACCATATAATATGGGGTCAAACTAAACAACACTTTCAATTGTATGCAATCAGGAAGGCCCTTGTACTACATAGTTGAAGGTAAATCTAAAGAAAATTGTACAGAAAATTGCACAGAAAATTGTATCATGTATGGCCAGCCTTAAAGTGGTTGTAAAGTCAAAGAAGGATTACTGCCAGTCCCTCTGATCTACCAAGCTATAAGACATAGGCCGCGTACACACGATAGGTTAAACCGATGAGAACGGTCTGATGGACCGTTTTCATCGGACCAAACCGATCGTGTGTGGGCCCCATAGGTTAGTTATCCATCGGTAAAAAAAAAAGCCAACTTGTTCTAAATTTAAGGCCTCGTACACACGATCAAATCTGTCTGCTGGAAACGGTCTGCTAGACCGTTTCAGCAGACAGATTCGATCGTGTGTACGGGCAAACAGACGGATTTGGCCACCCGACAGATTTCAAAGCATGCCTTGAAATCTGTTGGCTGGGAACCCGTCCGCCCGACATGTCTGCTGGTTAGTACGCTAACCAGCAGACATGTCTTCTCGCACACGCGCCAAATGATTTAGACGCATGCGCGGAAGTGTTTTACTTCCTGGTGCGGTGACGTGGCGGCGTCAACGTCACCGCCACGTCACCGCCACGTCAGCGCGCTGTCTGCTGGCGGGGATTTTGGTTTGCTTGTGTGTACACGCGAGCAAACCAAAATGCCAGCAGACACATTTGTTCAAATCTGTCGGACAGACCGTTTTGAACAAATCTATTTACTCGTGTGTACGAGACCTAATGCCGCGTACACACGATCACTTTTTGTGATGTAAAAAACGTTGTTTTATCTCACGAAACAAAACGACGTTTTTGAAACTTCATTTTAAAAAACGATGTTGCCTACACACCATCGTTTTCTGAAAATGCTCTTGAAAAGCGCGGTTACGTAAGACAGTTTCGAAGGCACTCTGTTCCATTGAAGCTCCCACCTTATAGCTTGCTTCTGAGCATGCGCGGGTTTAAAAACGTCGTTTTAAACGTCGTTTTGCCCACACACCATCATTTTTTGTGAAACAAAAGACGACATTCTGAAAAACGACATAAAAAATTCAAGCATGTTCGAATTTTTTTTTGGTCGTTTTTTTAAACAGATAAAACGATGTTTTGCCCACACACAATCATTTTATATGACGTTTTTTAAAACGTCGTTTTATTTCATCACAAAAAACGACCGTGTGTACGCAGCATAACAGATTGATTCCTAACCGATAAGTCAAAACCGATGGTTAGTAGGCACGACCATCGGTTAAAAATCCACGCATGCTCAGAATCACGTCGATGCATGCTTGGAAGCATTGAACTTCATTTTTTTCAGCACGTCGTTGTGTTTTACGTCACCGCGTTCTGACCCAATGGTGTGTAGGCGCGACGGACCATCAGTCAGCTTCATCGGTTAACCGATTGAAACGGTCCATCAGACCGCTCTCATCGGATGGACTGATCGTGTGTATGCGGCATGAGTGTAAATGTTTGTAATAAATTATGCCTCAAAATACTTTCTTTCAGATCGCTTCTGTTTAGTCATGTGACCCTTAACTGCTCTCCTCTCCCAATCTAATGGCTACAGTGAGAGGGGCTGAGATCCCCCTCTGATGTCAGCTGGGATTTCATGTGAGCACTGTGCTCTTCGCTCAGCTCCATTCCACTGTAGCCTATAGATCAGGGGGAGGAGAACGGCCAGAGGTCACGTGACCGCACAGAAATTATCTGAACAAAGCTATTTTGAGGAATAATTTTATACAAATATTTACATTATATAGTATAGCTTGGTAGTTCAAGGGGGCTGGCAGTAATCCTTCTCCAAAGTTACTGCCAGATACTAATAGCGGCAGGAGGGGGGGGGGGTGGTGAGGGGCAGTGAAGAAATCACTCATTAATTATAATAATATTAATGATTACCGTGGTCCGTTTACATAGGGGGACACATGAATGGACAGGATCAACCAGGTTTTTTTTACAGCATAGAAAGGGACAGATTAGACAGCACAAGCACTGTGCTGGGTAACCTGTGATAAAGTAACAAAACAAGGTCATCAAACGTAAATGTATATTATTGTGATTTTATGTGATAGATCCACACAAAGTGGCACATCATTGTGAAGTGAAAGGAAAATTATTCATGTTTTTTTCTTACAAATTTCAAGGAGTACGAATACTTTTTCAAGGCACTGTAGCTGCAAAGGGGGGGGGGGGGGCAACTCAATATTGAACCCTATGGACTAAGACTGGGATTCCATTAAAGTTCATGTGCATGTAAAGGCAGGTGTCCTAATACTTTTAGTAATATAGTGTACAGTGGCAGCCGGTGGAATATTTCTTTGGGGGGGGCAAACAATCGGTTGCCGGGGACAAATCGGTCGGTTGGCGGGATGAACTGGTGCACTTACCCCATTTATACGGCGCTTCTCCCGTGCTCTTGGTGGCGGCAGCTCTTCCATTCTCCTGCTCTCCTTGGGCGACGGCTCTGGCTTCCATTTTCTCCCTCCTTCTTGCGACCAATTAGGAGTCTTCTCTTTTCGGGCAATCAGAAAACATGTCTCACACCCGCTTCTGATTGGCCGGAATGAGGATCAGTGTTACAACAGCTAAAGTTCATTCGCTGTTGTAACACCTGGGTGGGCTTATGGCGCACTGCTCTGTGCCACAATCTCACAGGTGCTTAAAAAAAAAACACCCCCGCCGCTGTAATTCAGGCGCCCTAAAATTACCAGTTAAAACCACCCAGAGCTGGGTTGGGTAAAGCGTTTTTTCTTGCCCCAAATTTTTTTTTTAAAAGCCAGCAGCTACACATACCGCAGCTGCTGGCTTTTACCTGTCCTGGAGTTCAGCGATGTCAGCACCGCAGCCAATGTTTCTATCAGCTGTCAGGTGTTGCCGCCGCCATTGCGGGTAAGGGAACACAGCAGTGTAGCCTTTCGGCTTCACACTGGGAACCATACTGCACATTTACGAGGCCCCGCTCCTCTCTCCTATTGGCCTGGCGGCCGGGGGAGGAGGAGAGAGCCCCGTGGTGAGGTCACGGGCCGCTGCCCGGACTCCCAGAAGTGAAAAGCATACCTGTCGAAGACAAGTATCCTGTCCCCCCTCCCCTGAAAGGTGCCAATTGTGGCACCCGAGGGGAGGGGGCGATTAGATGAGGGGAAGTTCCACTTTAGGGTGGAACTCCACTTTAAGGATGTAATAATAAATACAGAACAGCATTAGTCTGTGTCATTTCTACCTGTCTGGAGTTCAGCCTTAACCATTTCCAATCAGGAACAGAAACCATTGAGTAATGACACATTCTGGATCATTAGGTGATCATTAGGTGAATTAAATACAATCCTGTAAAAAAAACGAAAAAAAAAAACAACTTAATTTTCAAATGCACTGAAGCTACAAATGTAAGGGTGTATCTTTCCTGTCAATGCTTATCACTGATTGGTTGCCATCTCAACAATAACTGAACACTGAAGATAACGCACGCACAGGCCGATAAGAGAGTTTTCTTAACTGTCACTTGGAGTAACTGCCAGGTTTGTCAGAACTTGAAGATAATTTCTGAACGAAAAATCATAAATGTAAGATTTTTAAAGATAGCGGCACTATCAGAAGATTTTGGAGATGCCGCTCTTTATCTGTTCATGGCTTCAAAAGTACATTAAGCTCACACGAAATCTAACAGTGTTCCATAGAAGAAATAATTAGCCCAGGGTCACATGACTGCTGCTACATTCATTTATTTATTACTACAGGTACTTATATAGCACCATCCATTTACGTAGTATATACACTATCATTAAGGGCACCCGGGTGCCGCCCCCTTTCTCCGTGCCACCCCCTATAAGGCCCCCCTATATGACTAATGGATAGATTCATGCATAGCATAAAACTATCCATGGCCGTCGCTGCCACCCCCTATACAGAGGTCTGACCCCTTCTGGAAAAATGGTCAAACATTCTGAGGCCACGTACACACGATCAGACCGGTCCGATGAAACTGGTCCGACGGACCATTTTCATCGGACCAGGCTGAAGTGATCTGATGGTCTGATGTGCGTACACACCATCGGACCAAAAATCCGATCAGACCAGAATGCGGTGATGTAGAACACACCGACGTGCTGAAAAAAGGAAGTTCAATGCTTCCAAGCATGCGTCGACTTGATTCTGAGCATGTGCAGGTTTTTGGTCCGATGCTTTGGCATACTAACCATCGAATCTGTCCGACGGACAGGTGTCTGTCGGACAGATTTTAAAGCATGTTTTAAAACTTTGGTCCGACGGACAACGGTCCGATAGGCCGTACACACCATCGAATTGGTCCGATGAAACTGGTCTGCAGACCAGTTTTATCGGACCGGTCTGATCGTGTGTACACGGCCTCATAGACACACTCTACTAAACCTTCTGAACAGCCTTCCCAGAAGAGTTAAAGCTGTTATAGCTGCAAAGAGTGGGCCAACACAATATTGACCCCTACGGACCAAGACTGGGATGCCTTTAAAGTTCATGTGTGTGTGAAGGCAGGCATCCCAATAGTTTTGGTAATATAGTGTATATCCCCAAACCATTGCTAAAAGGACCAAAGTTGACAATAGAGAAATAGGGAAGAGAAGAAAAGAAGAGCCTCAGGGGAGGCAGGACAGGAGAAACCTGTCTGAGGCTGGCTATGGTCTGAATCTCACCCCTCTTAAACATCTGGATCCAACATCTCGTGACTCCCACCCCTATAATCAGGTAAGTGCATTTTCTCAGTCATGCCTTAGCTGTGCTTACAGCTCCAGGCCTTTTCCTTTATCATAATTTACTCAAATCCATTGGTATAGTAATATACATATCTCTATAGCATAATGTTTAATGTTTTTCATGAGGTCATGGATAATTACAGATGCACAAACACTCTGCAGGCACAGAACATATGTGCCATAGCTTTCAGTACTTAGATAGTATTGATTGTTTCTAATGCATGCACTGGAAAGGATAAATAGACCACTATAAAAAAGACAAAATTCTCCAGCACACCCAACCCTACTAGCCAGAAAAGATTACCTGTCTAATCTGTTTCTAAACTAAAATAAAATCAGAGGCCTCTGTTGCATACCCCAGTTTTTTTAAAAATGCCCGATTCCCTACTCTGCATGCGCGAGGATCGCGGGCAAGCTGTCACTGGTCCCCGCTCTCTCCTGGAAAACAGTGTTTCCCAGAAGACAGCGAGGGTGTGATGTAACGAGGCTGGACTCCCCACGTGAGTCAGAACCCGGAGGTGGTGCAAATACCTGTCTCAGACAGGTATCTGCACCCCCCTGAAAGGTGCCACATGTGACATCGGAGGTGTGAACATCCGCTTTAAAGTATTACTAAACCCAGGACCCTGCATTCACTATATTTGGTCTTCCACAGTACACAGAACATGGAAACACAATTTGTTTAGTAAATATAAACTGCTAACTACCTTTTTCATCAGCAGAATATAGCAGTCTTGTGACTTCTATCAGTGTCTGGTTTAAGCTTGTAGGAGGAGTTTTCATTCTCCTTTGACTGTCCTATGAGGCTGCATGACCCCTGGCCCTCTGTTTGGACAGTGCTGATTGGCCCTTTGCTGATCACATGCACCTTCTCACACAAAAGTACACATTAAACTGAGCATGTGCAGATTGCCTACAAGGCTCTGTACTATCAGGAGATGGATTGGGGACAATAAAAGAAGGGGAAGATCAGAGAAGACATCCTTTTTACACAATGCTCAGGATTAACTCCTAAGGCTCCACAGTGAGTATAAGCATGATTTACTGCGTATACACAAGGATTTTACTGGTGTGGGTTCAATAACTTTACAGCACACCCCAACAATATTTGACCAACACAAACTGAAAACACTATTTAATTCATTTTTAATATTCAGAGCAAACTCACCCATCCATCCACATCTCCATACTTATTTTGTTGAGAAATCACTTTGAAAAACAACCCCCTGGCATTACTAGCCATGGCCATCTTGAGTAAGGGCAGATGATTCATGTAGCATTTAGGTCTGGCTGGGAAACTCTCCTCGTGGGGAACAACGGTGCTCTCTGAGGCTCCAGACTATTTATGTACTCCCCAACCACCATCTGGGCCCCCCTACCCAGGGATTGGGGCTGCATAAATGTTCAGGCTGCTCATTTAACTCTCCCACCTACTACATTCTGGAAGCCTCCACAAAACATGGGGAAGCAATCAAACTTGCAGCCTGCAGAGCCCAGAGCAGCCCAAAGCAATAATTTGCTGCTCTGTTGATTACAGCAGAGCCATAGAACTAAGTTTGCCCAAACTAACTAGCAGCCTATTTGGGAGGGTGATACACTAGCACACTAGTCAGAGACAGTTGTGGCTTTGATCTCTCACTGCAGATATACAAATATGAGGCTGTAGGCACACTCACATACCAAGGGCAGGGAATGCACTGCTATTTTTAGGAAGGAATAAAAGATGTATTTTTCAGTGCACTGCTTAGACATAATTAACACTTTTAGTCATTAGACTTTTAATAAAGAAAATATTCACTTTTTGTCTCTAGATTCACTCTTTTCTTCCATTTTTTCTCGTACGCCATTTTAGCTCACCTTCTGAACTGTCTTTTAAAAACATACTTATTCACCCAGGGAATCCAGCATTGTCAGTTATAAGCCATAGCTCCACTGCCGCATGCTAGGTCCTGCATGGCTATCTTCTTTTCCATGTCATCGGGGGGCAGACTTCCTCTTTCTGATGGCTTCCTGATGACGCACCACCAAGCATGTGCAGTGTGCGGGATACATCACAGAGCATAACAGTGTGACTTGATGCAGAGAACCAGTATTCCCTGTTCATTCAGCAATGCTTCTGTACCACAAGTCACAACCTGGAAATAACAGCTGACAGGTAATAGTGTTGCTCACGAATATTCGCATTGCGAATATTCATTACGAATATTGCATATTCGAGTATTCGCGAATAAATCGAATATCGCGGTGAATATTCGCTAAAATTTATTTTTAAAACAGATCACATCCTAGTGATCTCCATCGACGTCTAAAAGCATTGCTGGTATGATTAGAGACCCTGGGCCGAGTAGCTGAGGCGATTCTTTTATGTTGCCGAATATTCGCAATGCGAATATTCGTATTACGAATATTCGCGAATACTTTCTCTGCCCTTCTGTGTTTTGTGTATAAAAAAAAAAAAAATTAGCTTTAGTTTAGTCATATAAGTTTGTGTAAGTAGAGTTAGTGTTTAGTGCCTATTAGTTTAGTAATCCAGGAAATGATCTCCGTTTTCGCGTGTTGACGAGAATTTCGCAATCAATTTCACATTCGCACTAGCGAAATTTCGCAATTTTTATTTTTTGATAAAATATCACGAATATTCGATATTAACGAATATTCGTGAATATTCTTCAGAACCCGTGCCTCCTCTTGGCAAGAGTCCCCCTTACATCAGAGGTCTTCATCAGAGTTCCTCTTTACATCAGGTGTCCCCATCAGAGTGCTCTCTTACATTAACTGGCCCCATCATAGTGACCCATTACATCAACTGCCTCCATCAGAGTGCCCCCTGATATCAACTGTTCTCCATCACAATCCCCCTTACATCAATTGTCCCCATCAGAGTTTCCCCTTACATCAATTGTCCCCATCAAAATTCCCCCTTACATCAACTGCCTCCATTAGAGTGTCCTCTTACATCAACTGTCTCCACCAGAGTGACCCCTTACATCAATTGTCCCCACCAGAGCCCCCCCTTAACATAAATTGTCCCCATCAGAGTGACCACTTACATCAATTGTCCCAATTAGAGTGACTCCTACATAAATTTTCCCTGTCAGAGTGCCAAATTACATCAACTGTTCCCATCAGAGTGCCCCCTTACATCAACTGTCTCCATCAGAGTGACCCCTTACATCAATTGTCCCCACCAGAGCCCCCCTTAGCATCAATTGTGCTCATCAGAGTGACCCCTGACTTCAACTGTCTCCATAAAAATCCCCCTTACATCAATTGTCCCCATCAGAGTTCCCCCTTACATCAATTGTCCCCATCAGAGTTCCCCCTTACATCAATTGTCCCCATCAGAGTTCCCCCTTACATCAGTTGTTCCCATTACATCAACTGGCCCCATCAGAGTGCTTCATGGATCAGTGGATGACGGGGGGAGGGGGGCCCAGCTAAAATCTGGGGAGGGGGCACAGACCCCCCCCCAGCACCCCTCTAGATTGAGGCCTAGCCCAAAGCCTCCTGGGATGCGTGGCCTCGTTATCCCAGGAGACTACACATGCTGGAACTACATTATTCTCACCTGGGCAAGTAAGGGGGAACTCCAGTGTCCCTTTATTAAAATAAATAAATACATATTTGTAAAAAACAAAACAAAAACAAATGTACTATAGGAGACTAGGAGGAGTCAAATACATTAAAAAGTAAGTCTGAAGGTTCGCTTTTTATTTGCCTGGACAAGACCTTGTGTTTTCTGTCTGATTATGTTTTAAACTCATAGGCCTCGTACACACGATGAGATATGTCCGCTCAAACTTGTCCGACGGACAGTTTAGAGCGCACATGTCTCATCGGATTTCGGTCCGATGGCGTGTACACACCATCGGATTAAAATCCCCGCCGGCAGACAGCGTGGTGACGCGGCGGTGACGTTGACGCCGGCACGTCACCGCTACATCACCGCACCAGGAAGTAAACAGTTCCGCGCGCATGCGTCGGATCCATTCACAGGATATGACGCATGTGCGGGAAGATATGTCCGCTGGTTTGCCGTACTAACCAGCGGACATATCCGACGGACAGGTTTGTAGCGGACAAATTTCAAAGCATGCTTTGAAATTTGTCCGATGGACAAACCTGTCCGCTAGCCCGTACACACGATCGGATTTGTCTGCTGAAACGGACCGTTTTCAGCGGACAAATCGTGTGTACGCGGCCATAGAGTTGTTTAAGTTTTGGAACAATCTCCCCCCCCCCCCCTCCCCTCCTCCTCTTCCTCCCACCTGATGTCAGTGTCAGTGATCAGACCACAAGATCAGCAAGCGGCCAAAACAATGGGCAATGTTGTCGTCGCTTTTTTAACTTCTGTAATAAATGAGCCTATCCTTTCAGCAAATTAGTCAGTGATCTGGGGCAAAGGAAAGCAGAAGTTAAAGCTTTTTTTTTTTTTTTTTTTTTTTTTTTTTACTTATTTGTGTGATGGGTCACTGTGTTTTGTTTGTTTCTGGAAGAAGAAGGAAGCACAGAGCTTCACAGAGCAATACTGGAGAGTTTGGCTTGATTTGTGGCAGAAAACATAAGGGTTTGGATTGCTGGTAAATTATTACATAGACTTTCATCAGATAGGGTTTCTCCCTCGTCTTTGGCTTTTATTTTTATTTTTTTATTATCCTAAATAAGTGACTGACAATACATGAGCCAACAACTATAGATATGTCACATATAAGGTCCATATTGTCAACAGCCTTAAAGGGGTTGTAAAGGTAAAAACATTTTCTCCTAAATAGCTTCCTTTACATTAGTGCAGTCCTCCTTCACTTACCTCATCCTTCCATTTTGCTTTTAAATGTCCTTATTTCTTTCTCCCTGGGAGGCTTTCTCCCTGGTGTGGAGTGTTGTGCTCGCCCCTCCCTTGGACTACAGGAGAGTCAGGATGCCCACTAACACACAGCTCCTTTCTCTATCTGCAACATAGAGAGCATCCTGACTCTCCCGTAGTCCAAGGGAGGGGGCGAGCATGACACTCCACACCAGGGAGAAAGCCTTGCATTACTGTGTGGAGTTACAGACAGAAGAACAGGAAGTGAGGATTTCTCAGAAGAAATAAGGACATTTAAAAGCAAAATGGAAGGATGAGGTAAGTGAAAGAGGATTGAGGGGGCTGTGGTGGCTCAACGTGATTGGCACTGCGCTGATTGCCAGCGGGAATGGGCGTGTATTATCTTTTCCCCGACAAGCGCTATGTCTCCTGGGAGTGAGTGCGGAGAATCCCAGGAGACGCGCTGTACTGTAACCACGCGATATCTCGCGGGTCACGTGACGCGGCAACTGTGCAGTGTTGACGACGACGCTCGCTGTCAACACTGCACATGCGCAGGATAGAGCGGTGAATGCTGGGACGTCACCATTCACTGTATCCTTGAAGGACATCCTGGTGGGCTTCAGAGTGCCCACAATTAAGATGGAAATGTCAAGGGAGCTGTGGTGGCTCAACGTGATTGGCACTGCACTGACAAGCCGTTCACCTCTGCAGCCAAGGGTTCGGATCCTGGTCTCGGCTACATGTGAATTGAGTTTGGTGGTCTCAGCCCGGCTCCCGGTGGGTGTGCTATGCAAGGTAAGCCTGTGCTTAGTACGCCCACCCCCCCTACAAAAACCACCACACTTGCGTGCACACGAAATTGGTTTAACGTGCACGCACTTTGGCCATGCGGTCTCCTAAAAAAGAAAGGGGAAGGACCTATGGGGCTGGCTGAGCATGCTAGACCCCCTCACTTCCTCATAGGGGGAGTCCCTCTGCCCTGTTGGGCTCCCAAGCGAAGCAGGTAGGGCAGGGTGAGTGGGAGGTCCTCCCTCACACCCGCCATTGCCACACGGGGGCATGGAGAAGGATGGCAGATTGCCTCTGGGGGGAGGGTCTGCCTACTCCCAACTCCTCCTCCAACTCCTCCTCCTCTCTTGAGTTCACGCACACAAAAAAAAAGAAAGTGAAAGAGGATTGCACTAAGGTAAAGGAGGCTATTTAGGAAAAAAAAAATACCTTTACAACCCCTTTAATGATGTAACCTTTCATATTCCACCAAGTAGCTGCAATCATGAAGCTTGAATAATGGTGGCTTTGAGGCTGTCCACAAGGTTTAGGAGTGTGTCTATGTTTGTGAGGTCAGACACTGATGTTGGGCGAAAAGGTTTGGCTCGCTTTAATTTATCCCAAAGTTCTTGTATGGGGTTGCGGTCAGGACTCTGTACAGGCCAGTCAAGTTCCTCTATCCCAAACTCATCCATGTCTTTATGAACTTTGCTTTGTGCAAATTATTTGGTGGAGGGGGGATTATGGTGTGGGGTTGTTTTTCAGGGGTTGGGCTTAGCTCCTTAGTTCCAGAGAAGGGAAATCTTGAGGTGTCAGCATACCAAGACATTTTGGACAATTTCACACCATCTTTGTGGGAACAGTTTGGGGATGACCCCTTCCTGTTCCAACATGACTGTGCACCAGTGCGGAAAACAAGGTCTATAAAGACATTGATCAGCGAGGTTGGGGTGGAGGAACTTGACTGACCTGCACCAGATAGAACACCATTGGGATGAATTAGACTAGAGACTGTGAGCCAGGTCTTCTTGTACAAAACCAGTGCCTTACCTCACAAACAGGCATGGACTGGCCATAGGGACTACAGGGAGTTTCCCGGTGGGCCGATGGCTCAGTGGGCCGTTTTCAATGACAGCCTGTCAAAGTATTGGCTGCGCAGCTCTCCACTCCTTAATGTAGTGATGTGAGAAGAATGAGGAAAATACAGAGGAGAATAAGTGAAATAATAAAAGAGGTGAGTGAGGACTCCTTATGTTATGCTACTTATGTTTTTTTTGCACAATTGCGTATAGATTATATACTGTTTTTGTTCTTGTTTGCAAACATAAAGTGGGCCGGTTTGGATAAAGTCCAGGGCCAAATTTTGGTCTCAGTCCATCCCTGCTCACAAATGCACTTCTGGAAGAATGGTCAAACATTACCATAGACACACTCCTTGTGGACAGCCTTCCTAGAAGAGTTGAAGCTGTTATAGCTGCAAAGGGTGGGCCAACTCAATATTGAACCCTACGGACTAAGATTGGGATGCCATTACAGTTCATGTGCCTATAAAGGCAAGCGTACCAAAACATTTACAATATAGTGTATATAGAATGTCATACTAAAAAAAAGATAGATAGTAGAAGAAAGAAAAATAGATTGAGGAAAGAAGAATAAAGTTATAACTCACTTTTCCTGCCTGTCCGTGCTGCCAATCTTTGCTGTAATTAAGAGAAAGCACCACCTGAAAAAACTTGAGTATCAGATTCTTGGTCCCCCCTCTACTCAATGTGGTTCTTCCCACCAACCCCTTGTGTCACTGTAGGTCTTATAGGGGCTGGCAAATTGAACCACTAAATAAAGGGGAGACCAGGAACCTGATACTTGCATTCTAAAAATTCTTTAATTGGTGTTTTTTTTTTTTTCCATTACAGCACAGATTTCTGTCGTGGGCAAGGAAGATTGGCTAGTAAGAGCCTTTGTCACCTTTGCCTTGAATGGGCAATGTGACAGGTTCTCTTTAATGCTAGACAGATAGAAGAAAGATTTATGCTTCTTAACCACTTTAGCCCCCGGAAGAGTTGGCTGCCCAATGACCGGGTAATGTTTTGCAATTCAGCACTGCGTCGCTTTAACTGACAATCGCGCAGTCCTGTAAACAAAATTTCAAACAAAAATTCATTTTTTTCCCACAAATAGAGCTTTCTTTTGGTGGTATTTGATCGCCTCTGCGGTTTTTATTTTTTGCGCTATAAACAAAAAAAGGCAATTTTGAAAAAAAGCAATACATTTTACTTTTTGCTATAATAAATATCCCCCAAATATATATATATATATATATATATATATATATATAAAAAAAAATGTTTCCTCAGTTTAGGCCGATATATATTCTTCTTTGGTAAAAAAAAAAATTGCAATAAACGTATATTAATTGGTTTGCGCAAAAGTTATAGCGTCTACAAAATAGGGCATAGTTTTATGGCATTTCTATTATTATTTTTTTTTACTAGTAATGGCGGTGATCTGTGATTTTTATCGTGACTGCAATATTGCGGTGGACACATCGGACACTTTTGACACTATTTTGGGACTATTGTCATTTATACAGCGATCAGTGCTATAAAAATGTACTGATTACTGTGTAAATGACACTGGCAGGGAAGGTGTCCAACACTAGGGTGCGAGGAAGGGGTTAAGTGTGTCCTAGGGAGTGATTCTAACTGTGAGGGGGCTGGGCTACCAGTGACACGACAGTGATCACTGCTCCCGATGACAGGGAGCAGTAGATCACTGTCCTGTCACTAGGCAGAACAGGGAAATGCCTTGTTTACACAGGCATCTCCCCATTCTGGTGCTCCATGACACGATCGCGTGACACCAGGCAGACATCGAGTCAACGGGTCCCACGGGCACGGAGATCGTGGCGGCCCACCCACTAGGCGGCACATTCAAAGCAATGTAACTGTATGTTGCTTTGTCTGCCCCTTGCTACTCTGCTGACGTATATGTACGTGAGGCAGTTGGCAAGTGGTTAAGAACAGTTTGAACCCCACCAGATGACAATCAATCACACATTGTATGTCCGGGTAAAATTGCAAGGGACAGAATGTTTGTTCAGTTTCCCCTCTGAAAATCCAAGATGGCAACACACAGCAGGCCACGTAGTGGATACATATATCCATTATTAAATACAAATATGCGGTAATAAGATAACCATTCATTACTTTACTCTGTTTTGTTTTATTATTACTTTGCAGAATGTGTCTCAGAGGCCTCAATGAGCGCTTATCTGTTTTTCATAAAAACAAGAATTGGTACAAAAACCACAATAATACAATATAAAGTATTTAATGGTGATATAAATGATGATCTAAGAGCATGTTGTAATGACCTTTACAGCCCAGAGTGGTCCAATATCAATTAAAACGTTATAAAATATCAATAAAGTTATGTTTGAAATAACGTAACTTCAGGAGAAGATAACCAAAGTAAAAATACAAGACTTTTGCTTTGTTAGTTTTTTTGCCCCTCTGGATGTTTTTCTTAAAATAAAAACAACAGAGAAATGAAATTCAGTTTCTAAAATTAAAAAAATTAAAAATAACTTTAAAGCTGAACTTCGGTCAGCTTGTAATAATACTTTTTTGGTAGATCCCCCTTCTATAATTAGGCTTATGGCTTAGTACAGACTGTCACCAACTTAAAACAAATATATATTTTAAATGCTCCTCCAGGCACAGGCCCCCTGCTCGCTCCAGCGGCCGCGCTAGACACACTAGACACAGCGGATGACAGACCATTGTACCAGGCCGACCCCATACCAATCACAGCGATCACATGACAGTTGTACACAATGAATGGCTTTCATTCACAGACATTTAATGTAAGCTGTTGTGAGGATCTCTCTGATTGGTTATAGTGATCACATGGTACAGACAGGGCAATCACAGGGCATCTATACCATGTGATAGCTGTGACCAATTACAGCTATCAAAATAATACATACTGGAAATTAATGGATGCCACTATGTGTCACTACGGTCTGGTCTGGTCCAAATCATTTGGTGGAGGAGGGATTATGGTGTGGGGTTGTTTTTCAGGGGTTGGGCTTGGCTCCTTAGTGAAGGGAAAAGTTTAAGGCTTCAGCACACCAAGACATTTTGGACAATTTCATGCTCCCAACTTTGTAAGAACAGTTTGAGGATGGGCCCGTCCTGTTCCAACATGACTGCGCACCAGTGCACAAAGCAAGGTCCATAAAGACATGGATGAGCAAGTTTGGGGTGGAGGAACTTGACTGGCCTACACAGAGTCCTGACCTCAACCTCATAGTAGTGGCGCAGCCCCCCCCCCCCAAGCCAAAATAATATATATATATATATATATATATATATATATTTTAATGTCTTGTCCTTGGTATAGTCTGAGCTGTAATCTGTCATATGGGGGGGCTTTATGAGGCCATAGTCCAAATCTCTGCATGGATTATTCTATTAAGTTTCCTCATCTTCTGCCTTTTATTGCAAGTTCTCTATAGAAGTTCACAAGTCATGTGACAGCTGTGTGTGGTGATGTAGGTGTTTTCTTTCTCGTACATCACGGGACACAGAGCGGCATATTCATTACTATATGGGTTATATGGAGTACCTTCAGGTGTGGACACTGGCAATCTCAAACAAACAGGAAGTCCCTCCCTATATAACCCCCTCCCATAGAGGAAGTACCTCAGTTTTTTCGCCAGTGTCTTAGGTGTTGGTCATGGAATAGCTTTGCTCCACATCCTTGGGATTAAGGGCGGGCTAACCGGATCTGTCCAAGGAGCCTCAGTGCCAAAGTGGACAGTACCCGGGCCCCAAACCGTGGGGTTTTGCCTATAATGCTCCTCTTTGGAGGGCTGGACCCTGGGCCCAGAACTTGGAGTTCATAAGGACCATAAGTTCCTGTTTGCCAGGGTGCTATATAGGTCCAGGACAGTGGGTACCTTCATAGGACCCCAGGGCCTGAAGGTCTACTACGCTACCCACGGAGATGGGAGAAGATTGGACCGTTTTGCAAAACGTCCTGCGGCATGGAGCAGGTAAGAGGGGAGCCTGCGGGACTTGGTTTGACAGCAGGCTCTCCAGGGGAGATCTTAAGGGGGGTAGCCTGAGTATGCTCTGCATTGGCACCATGGTCACTATGTCTGATGGACAGGATGCCCTGAAATGTTTCCCCCCATCACTTGATCCCCCTACCTATCTATGTATGTTTGCTGGCTACCTGCTGCTCGCTGGTTGAAGACCTTTTAAAAAAAAAAAAAAAAAACAACAGATCGGTCTCTAGGCTAAAGGGACTCCTTAGGGGCCTGTTTTAGCCTTACCTTGCCGGGATTCAAATCTGCCGCCTGATGCGTCCTCCAACCTGCATTCCTGGGCTCCAGAGTGCGTCTCCTCCTGGGCTCTCCTCCCCCGACAGGCGCGCGCGCGCGCGCGTGCACGCGCGCATGCATATAGAAAATTTTCGCGCCGTTCGGGAGGGGGGGGGGGCGGGGAGCGTGACTGCAGTGTAGAGTGGGCGTGCCTTCAATTGCTGTTATACACAGCAGGCGCGTTCTTAGCTCAGTTCAGAGCTGAGCTGGAGAGAGAGGACGTAGAGCTGGCAGCACAGTGACTCCCGGTGGCGAGAAGGGGTACTACATGCTGGAGTCAGCTCCAATACTTTTTGTTAAGCCAAAATCCCCTTGGCAACAGGTTGAATGCTGGCAAACATGTTGGGGGTGGGGCTGTATGTGGTGAATAATATTATAAAAGAAAACATACTGAGCCCCACCGTTTTTGGGCATTAGTGATCCTATTGTCCCCTAAACCTTATTTTTTTGTACTCCTGGCTATAACAGTCTGTTGTTGTAAGCGGAGTCCTTCGGTTTTGTATTATGGCTTCCAAGGGTTCAGGATCAAAACACACAAAAAAAAAAAAGAGAGAAAAGGCAAAGACAAAGGGGTTCCTCCTCTGGTTCTGATGATATGCCAATACTTTCCCCACAGGTTATTCCTATAGGGGTCACCCTGGATATGCCATTAAGGGGGTCTGGTGCGGAGGCTGGCCCAGGTCGGCCCAACCCTGTGTTATCACAGAGGAGATGCTAGCCGTCACCCTAGGGGGGCTAGAGAAAAAAGGTTAACAGCTATGATCGCTGGCTCTTTTTCTGGCAAGAAGCGGACTAGATCCCCATCGCCAAAAGGGACAGAACCTGGAGGATCTACCACTGAAGAATCATTTTCAGCCTCCCAGACGGAGAGTCTGTGGGTCCAGTCTTTGACGGACATGGTCCGCTCGGCATTTAATTTGCCATTTCCAGAGCCTCAGGTTCCTGCGGTATCCTCTTTGGGTTCTTTTAAAAGCGCCTTTAAGCAACGCAGCTTTTCCGGTCCATCCTCTGTTAGAGGAATTGGTTTCCAGGATTGGGACGACCGGACAGAATTTTTTCTGCCGCCTAAAGCTGACGAGAGGGTAGTCTTTATGCACGTCTGCCAGGAAATATTTGTGCTTGCAGGCACTCTTTCCCAAGACCAAGTGCTCTTTAAAAGGGGCCCGGATGGCTCAGTCGGTAGAGCATCGGACTTTGGGTCTGAAGGTCCAGGGTTCAGGTCCCGGTTCGGGCACTGCTTTCAACTACCCGTGAGGTCCTTGAGGCCACATCTCCCGGAAAGCGCCCGATCTCGTCTGATCTCGGAGGCTAAGCAGGGTCGGGCCTGGTTAGTGCCTGGATGGGAGACCACCTGGAAGGTTTTCTGTTATTTGCCCTATGGAAAAGACATTTTTCTAAGAAAGGGGGCGCTCCCAACTGTGGACGCAGCCATCTCATGGGTGAATAAATCATTAACTGGCCTAAGGGGAAACATACAAATGTTTATGGTCCCGGTCGATAAACGTTAGAGACACTTTTTCCAGCATCCCTGGCTACAGCCAGCAGTGGCTGCAATTGGAGTTTTGTCAGGCGTTAAAAAAACAGACAAAACAGATGCTTAAGACATCCCTGCCCAATAGGCAGAGGAGTTATTGGATATTCCCAGAGCTCTGTGCTTTGCGGTAGAGGTTAAAAAAGACTCCATCCAGCAGGCGTCTCGTTGTCACTATTTTTAGTGCATATGAGAAGGCTCTTATGGTTGAAGAACTGGGCGGCCGAGCCCCATGTAAAAGACTGCTGGCAGGTTTGCCCTTCCATGGAAAGATCTGGATAAATACATTCAGACTGTTTCAAGTGGCAAAAGTACCCTTTTACCAGTCAAAAGAAGTTCCGGGGTCCTGCGTTTAAAAGGCAGCTCCCCCCGGTTCCAGGGCCCTCAAATTCCAGGCAGTACGGACCTCCTGCGCGATCAAACTTTTAACAATGGATCGCAAGGACAGGCCTCTGGGGATCGGTCCCCGACAGAGGGGGTCCGATCATCTGTGGCCGCAGGCTACAGATTAGAATTTCTAAAATTTCCTCCACAAGGAAGGCCTCAATGCGGGCAGCATTGGATCACCTGCTTTACCAGGGCATAATGGTAGAGGTACCAGCCCAAGAACAGGAGCTAGGTGTCTATTCCAATCTGTTTGTCATACCAAGGCTCATCGGCAATGTCAGACCAATTTTGGACCTAAAAGGTTTAAATGCTTACCTAAGGGTTCGCTCTTTCCGGATAGAATCCGTTTGGTCAGCAGCCGCCACACTCCAGAAGGATCTGGCTTCTATAGACATAAAGGATGGTTACCTTCATGTACCAGGTCTTTTCAGCCACATCAAATATTTTTGTTTTTACGCTTCGCAGGGATACAGCGTCACTTCCAATTCATGGCGCCCCCCTTCGGGCTGGCTACGGCCCCCGGGTATTCACGAAGGTCCTAGCTCCTATTCTAGTCAGTCTAAGGGATCCAAGGGATCTCGGTCCTAGCATACCTGGACAACATCTTAATCATAAGATCACTCGCTTCCTTGGTGGAATGCGTAGTAGCCCTCATGGTTCAGTACCTCGAGAGGTTCGGCTGAGTCCTAAACCGGGGAAAGATCAGCATTTCAACCTACAAAGCAGTTGGAATATCTCGGCTTGAGATTAGACACAGAACAGAAGATGGATGTTCCTGCCTCTGGTAAAGGTCGAGGCTATCAAAAGATTGATTCAGTTGGTCTAAGCAAAAAAGAACCAACTATTCGCCTATGTATGCGATGGCCATGTTCGAGGCGGTACCACACGCTTCCACACTCGTGTCCTACAGGCAGCAATTCTAGCAGCTTGGTGCTGCCCAGTGGTCTGGAAGGCTGGAGAGCGGTCTGGAACAAGTTCACTCGCCAAGGAACTTGGGCAGAGGCGGAGAGGCAGCTGCCCATCAAGGTCTGGGAGTTCTGAGCGGCTCGGCTAGCCCTCCTGGCATAGACATCCAGATTACAGGGGTCCTCGGTGAGAAGTCATTCAGACAATGCCACAGCGGTGGCATATAGGTGAACCACCAAGGGGGAACCAAGAGTCAAGCCACTCAGAGTGAGAGGAGCTTGGTTTTTCGGTGGGCAGAGGTTTATGTACCCTGCATATCGGCGACATTCATTCCCGAGGTGGACAACCTACAGGCGTACTTCCTAAGTCGCCAAACCCTGTCGCCGGGGGAGTGGTCTATGCATCCACAAGTTTTTTCAAACAATCTGCCAGAAGTGGGGAGTGCCAGACGTGGAGGTCATGGCATCAGGATTCAACAAGAAGCTAGACAGGTTCATGTCTCGAACGAGGGACCCTATGGCCTGCGGAACCGATGGGTTGGCTTGCCCTTGGCATCAATCATAACTTCTATATGCATTTCCCCCACTGCAGTTACTACCCCGCCTGTGGCGCAGGATCATAGCACAGGCCGGTTATCCTGGTAGCCCCAGCTTGGTACCGGAGGGCATGGTACTCACTAGTCCTGAAAGGGGCAGCGGGAGGCCCTTGGACTCTTCCTCTAGGGCCAGACCTACTCTCACAAGGCCCGATCCTCCACCCTGCATTACGGCGTCTAAATTTGACGGCCTGGCGGCTGAATCCCTGATTCTCAGGGGTAGAGGTCTGTCTAGGCAGGTAATCCCTACCCTCATTAAGGCTAGAAAGCCGGCCTCCAGGGTAATTTTGTTACAGGGTTTGGAGGGCCTACGTAGGTTGGTGTGAGGCTAAGAGATGGAATTCCCGCAAGTATACCATTGATAGAGTATTAAGTTTCTCCAGCTAGGAGTGGATAAAGGCCTGGCATTAAGCACGATCTAGGGACAGATTTCAGCCTTATCAGTGTGGTTTCAGAGGCCGCTGGCCACTCGCTGGTTAAGATCTTCGTACAGGGAGTCTTACGTGTTAATCCTCCGGTCAAATCACCACTTTGTCCATGGGACTTAAATCTTGTTCTGTCAACTCTACAGAAACAACCCCTTGAGCCGTTGGCTGAGGTACCTTTGGTTTTACTGACTAGAAAGTCGGTATTTCTGATCACCATAGTTTCGGCCAGGAGAGTATCGGAATTGGCAGCCTTATCTTGTAAGGAACCATATCTCATTTTACATAAGGATAGGGCGGGGTTCCGTCCTCATTCGTCCTTTCTACCAAAGGTTATATCCAGGATGTGGTACTTCCATCCTTCTTCCAAAACCCACCTCTAGAAAGGAGGGGTTGCTGCATATGTTGGATATTGTCAGGGCCATAAAGGCCTATCTTAAAGCTACAGAGAAGGTTCGGAAAACAGATGTGGTGTTCGTTTTACCGGAAGGGCCCAAGATGGGTCAGGCAGCTGCTTGATCCACCATCGCAAGATGAATTAAACAATTAATCGTTCAGGCCTGCGGTTTGAAGAGGTTGCCTCCTCCTTTGTCGGCAAAGGCCCATTCTACCAGGGCCATGGGCACCTCCTGGGCAGCACATCATCAGATCTCTATAGCTCGAATATGCAAGGCAGCAACGTGGTCGTCAGTCCACATGTTTACAAAATGTTATCAATTTGACGTAAGAAGGAATGCGGATACAGCCTTTGGGCAGTCAGTACTACAGGCCGCGATTCAAGCTCCTCAGGATCTGAGGGGGCTCCCTTGATTTGATTTGAGATTTACATTTCTTGTTTAAGTTGGATTTACTAGTATTTGAGTATACCTCTAAATTAAATCCTTTTTTGGAAGATGTCTCCCTCCCCTCATTAAAGCATTGCTTTCGGACATCCCATATAGTAATGAATATGCCGCTCTGTGTCCCGTGATGTACGAGAAAGAAAAAGAGATTTTTAAATACAGCTTACCTGTAAAATCTTTTTCTTGGAGTACATCACGGGACACAGAGCTCCCACCCATCTTTTGGGGAACATTTTTGGGAGGCATACTGCTTGCTACAAAACTGAGGTACTTCCTCTATGGGAGGGGGTTATATAGGGAGGGACTTCCTGTTTGTTTGAGATTGCCAGTGTCCACACCTGAAGGTACTCCATATAACCCATATAGTAATGAATATGCCGCTCTGTGTCCCGTGATGTACTCCAAGAAAAAGATTTTACAGGTAAGCTGTATTTAAAAATCTCTTTTTTCTGAATTCAGTCACTCCATGCAGAGCAAGCACGTCTACAACCTACTGCATCGCATCTGTGTGAATTCTGACAGCACAGCGTGTCGCTTCCAAACTACTCATACTGCATTGTACTGCATCGCCTAATATGTACAGACCTGGGAACTCAGCACATGGATGGTGGGAACCCCTCATAATGGGCACAGCAGGTGTACAAATCTAGGAGATCAGCACAGTAAATATCAGGGGCTAATAATTTCATGCTGTGTTGACGTTTTAAGCGTAAATCAAATTACTTTGTTATAGGCAGGGCTTTTTTTCTGGGGAACTTGGGGGAACTCAGTTCCACCACCTTTGGCTCAGACCCTTTGGTGCCCGCTCACCACAATCACTTGTGAACACAGAAGTCTGGTTTCTGTGTTTACAGTTGACTGCTTTGTAACCCCCTGAACTCTGCACACTGTATGTAATGCAATTCTGGTATTTAATGCCCCTTTAAGACCCTTCTACTGTTTGTGAAATCTGAACGGGTCGTGGTTGAGTTCCTGCACCTATTTTCTGAGAAAAAAAGCTCTGGTTATAGGTATTGTCAGTGTTTCTATATCATGTTTATACTATTCAAATATTCACTGTGTTAGTTTTCAACAGGAGTTCTGTAATGTCTGTTGCCAGTAAAAAATGTGCTCCGCCAGTAAATTTTCCATGTTTTGTCAGTAAAAAATGCTGCGTGAGGTTGGCAACCCTGGCACAGGGATGGTAGGAACCCCTCATAATGGGCACAGCAGGTGTACAGACCCGGGAACTCAGCATAGGGATGGTGGGAACCCCTCATAAGGGGCACAGCAGATGAACAGACCCGGGAACTTAGCACAGGCACAGTGGGAACCCCTTATAATGGGAACAACAGCCAGGAGAGAGATGAAAGAAAGAAAGAAAGAAAGAAAGAAAGAAAGAAAGAAAGAAAGAAAGAAAGAAAGAAAGAAAGACAGGAGAAAAGAAAGAAAACAAGAAAGAAAGAAAAAAAAAGAAAGAAAAGGAAAGAAAGAAGAAATAGTGAGAAAATGAGAGAAAGAAAGAAAGAAAGAAAGAAAGAAAGAAAGAAAGAAAGAAAGAAAGAAAGAAAGAAAGAAAGAAAGAAAGAAAGAAAGAAAGAAAGAAAGAGAAAATAAAATAAAAATAAAAGAAAGTTAAAAAAAAACAAAGAAAGAAAGGAAAGAAAGAAAAGAAAGAAAAAAAAGCAGGAGAAAAGAAAGAAAAAAGAAAGAAAGAAAATGAAAGAGAAAGAAGAAACAGTGAGAGAGAGAGAGAAAGAGAAAGAAATAAATAAAAAAAGAAAGAAAGAAAGAAAGAAAGAAAGAAAGAAAGAAAGAAAGAAAGAAAGAAAGAAAGAAAGAAAGAGAAAATAAAAATAAAAGAAAGTTAAAAAAAGGCAGGAGAAAAGAAAGAAAAAAGAAAGAGAAAGAAGAAACAGTGAGAGAGAAAGAGAAAGAAAGAAAGAAAGAAAGAAAGAAAGAAAGAAAGAAAGAAAGAAAGAAAGAAAGAAAGAAAGAAAGAAAGAAAGAAAGAAAATAAAAGAAAGTTAAAAAAAAAAGAAAGAAAGGAAAGAAAGAAAGAAAAAAAAGGCAGGAGAAAAGAAAGAAAAAAGAAAGAAAGAAAAAGAAAGAGAAAGAAGAAACAGTGAGAGAGAGAGAGAGAGAGAGAGAGAGAGAGAGAAATAGAGAGAAAGAATGAAAGAAAGAAAGAAAGAAAGAAAGGTAAAAAAAAAAAAAAGAAAATGAGAAAGAAAGAAAGAAAGAGAAAGAAAGAAAGAAAGAAAGAAAGAAAGAAAGAAAGAGAAAGGAAGAGTTTATTGGGACAGCATGCCTGGCTGTGAGGCTCCCCATAAATGATCCTCGTCCATGGGATCATGTGTCACTCTTGTTGTGGGAGTTTAGAGCAGTGATTTGTTCAGGACAGGTAAGTATTTCAAGGAGTCTTCTCTTTATTATATATAGTGTGACAGGCGAGTGGAAATAGTCGGGTGGGTAGCACAGCATAGGTCTCCCTTTAGTAGGCTCCAAACAAAAGAACAATTGTCATATGGGCTGTCACATCTCCAAAAGCGTGAAGTGGTTAGAGATTCCCAGCATTCATGTGATGTAAAGATACAATGCATCTGTTCACATACTTAACGTGCTATCCTGGAATGTGGTACACATGTGCAGAGGGCATATTTATTTCCTGCCACTATAAAGAGTCAGAAAATCACTCCAGACTTATAAAGATGTTGGGTTTGCATGGTCAGTTATCCCAGTTCTTCAGCCACGGGCTATTCCGAAGGCCAGTTACTCCTACTTTAGATTGTGTGAAGTTATGGAAAATGTGGGGGGGGAGACTCAATAGCAGCAGTGATAGAGGTGACAGGCCCAATTATACCAACAGCAAGGGTGAGAATGTTGGGGGGGGGGTGGTCCCTAGATGACTAAATTCTCATCCTTACCTTCAACAAAGATGGACAGTACAACCATTGAAGGTAGCCTCTAGGTATGATCTGCATTGCTAAGTTACAATGTAGCAACTTGGCACAGTATAAATATGTGTACCTGAGGTACTGAGTACATATCTGATGTACTGTCCTGAGTACATATCTGAGGTACTGTCCTGAGTACATGTCTGAGGTACTGTCCTGAGGTACTGAGTACATATTTGAGGTATTGTCCTGAGGTACTGTGTACATATCTGAGGTACTGTCCTGAGTACATGTCTGAGGTACTGTCCTGAGATACTGAGTACATATCGGAGGTACTTTCCTGAGGTACTGAGTACATATCTGGGTTACTGTCCCGAGGTACTGAGTACATATCTGAGTTACTGTCCTGAGGTACTGAGTACATATCTAAGTTACTGTCCTGAGGTACTGAGTACATATCTAAGTTACTGTCCTGAGGTACTGAGTACATATCTGAGTTACTGTCCTGAGGTACTGAGTACATATCTGAGTTACTGTCCTGAGGTACTGAGTACATATCTGAGTTAGGCCCCTTTTTACATGTCCGCCTCCGTTCGTCCGTTTTTGTAATGGACGCCTATGGGGTCGCGTCCGTTAGCGGATGATGCATCCGCTAATGTCCGCAAAGATCCGCGTCCGTCTGGATCCGGTTTTTCGGACAGAAGAAAACCCTATTTTTCTTCCATCCGGCGGTACGGATCGGATGAAGACGGACAAACAGTCCGTTTTCATCCGATTCCCCATAGGGGAGAGCGGAGGAGAGACAGGGCGGTCCCTGCACAGTGTGCCGGGACCGCCCTGTCCGCCGGCAGCTGAGCGGGACCCCCCGCTGAGCCGACGGACACACACGGAGCAGACCGAAAAACGGTCTGCTCCATGTAAAAGGACCCTTACTGTCCTGAGGTACTGAGTACATATCTGAGTTACTGTCCTGAGGTACTGAGTACATATCTGAGGTATTGTCTCCCTTTATATTGTAAAGCACTGCAAAAACTGTTGGTACTATATAAATCCTGTATAATAATAATAATTCCAAACAAATTTACATTCACTTACTAAAGACGGACTCATTACCTCAGGTTGAAGTCTCTTCCAAGTATCCTTTACTTTTAAAGTGGTTGTAAACAGACAGAAATGACATTTGGTGCTCTTAGTTGAGACAAGTACACACTATAGAGGGATATGCTTTGTTTATATTTCATTTCTGAGGTTTAACCACTTCCCGCCCACCATATGGCAGAATCACGGCCAGAAAGTGGTTCTGTTAGGCCGTGTACACACGATCAGTACAGAAAAAATGAAGTTCAATGCTTCCAAGCATGCGTCGACTTGATTCTGAGCATAGGCAGCTTTTTAACCGATGCTTTTGCATACTAAGGATCGGTTTTGACCTATCGGTTAGGCGTCCATTGGTTAAATTTTAAAGCAAGTTCTCTTTTTTTTTACCGAAGGATAACTAACCGATGGGGCCCACACACGATCGGTTTGGACCGATGAAACGGACCTTCAGTCCGTTTTCATTGGTTTTGACCGATCGTGTGTACGCGGCCTTATCCTGACTGGGCGCCATATGATATCCTAGCAGGATAAGCCGCAATCGTGCACCCGCAGGGGTGCACAGCGCAGCGATCCGAGAATAAAAAAAACAAGACTTTATAATCTTTTTATTGTGAGTGAGTAACTTGTATAGCGCTACAAATGCGAACTAAATCGCCTCAAGGCGCTGTATCCAATGTGGTCGTCCAGCCATGCTTCAGAATAGATGGGTCTTACGTTTTTTTCTGAAGGCCCGATATATTTCCTCCATCCGAATGTCTGAAAGTAGAGTGTTCCATAACCGAGGTCCTTGGACAGCGAATCTTTGTTCTCCTTTCGTTTTCTAGCGAGATTTGGGGATGTGGAGGAGGTTCTGGTTTGTTGATCGGAGGGCCCGATTTGGGGTGTAGTGTTTTGTTTTCTCACATAAGTATTGCGGCGCATTTCCTTGCGTGCATTTGTGGATGAGGCAGAGGGTCTTTTGTCAACCCAGTCTTAGTTCACAGGGTTCAATATTGAGTTGGCCCTCCCTTTGTGAGGTTAGGCACTGATGATGGAAGAGAAGGCCTGGCTCGCAGTCTCCACTCTAATTCATCCCAAAGGTGTTCTATCAGGTTTGAGGTTAGGACTCTGTGCAGGCCAGTCAAGTTCCTCCACCCCAAATTTACTCAAAGTCTTTATGGACTTTGTTTTGTGCACTGGTTCAAATCACTTGGTGGCTGTATTCCATTGTTTTATTGTGTCTGTCTGCCTTGGGTATTATGGGATGTGTATGTAGATTAGCTGCGAGAGGGGAGGGGGCGAATTCCTCCAACAGCTCTACCTGCTGATTGGACAGTCAACTGAGGAGAAGTTTGAATATCTCTATGTACCTGTGTTTCAATAAACAGTTCCATGTTGCAGTTTTGTAACTGAGCTAGTCTCGTCTGGTTCTTACAATATATGGGCTGTAATAACTGCTATATGCAGTTCCAGACTGAAGGAAGCAGTGTGATGACGGAAGCACTCAAGCGTAGTGTGGGAAGGGCTGGTGCAAGGATTTTTGACACCCTAGGCAAATCCTAATTTTGCCACCCCCATTGGCTTCACCCTGACTCCACCCCTTTGCCCTGCTCATGTGACAGGAAGTGGCGCTATACAGGAAACATCAGCTCTGCTTCTTCTAGCGCTGGCTCCAGTGCTGCACTGCGCCTCTAATCACAATACTGAGTTAGTTACATGCTGCAGCCTCCAGAGCATGTAGACGCGGAGGGAAACCAGTGGCCCGGGCGCCCCTAGGCGGCTGCCTAGTTTGTCTAGTGGCAGCACCGGCCCTGATGTCGCGTACACACGATCATTTTTCGGGTCCTAAAAAATTAAGTTTTCAGGCTTTAGAAAAAACAACGTTTTTTTCAGCTTAATCATTAAAACGGCCTTGAATGAATGAATGAATGAAAACTTATATAGCGTGGCACATGCGAACTGAATCGCCTCTGGGCGCTTGTTGTTCCTGTCTCCTTTGGTATCAAAAGAGATGAGTCTTGATCTTTTTCCTGAATGCTAAGTAGTTCTCCTCCAACCGAATACTGGTTGGCAAAGCGTTCCATAGTCTGGGACCTTGGACCGCGAATCTTCTGTCTCCTTTGGATTTGTATCCAGCTTTCGGTATCTGCAGAAGATTTTGATTAGTGAATCGCAACACGCGATTGGGGTTATGGGCTTTTATTTTTTCGCATAGATAATGGGGAGCATTCCCATGGATACATCTATGCGTTAGACAGAGTGCTTTAAAAGTGATTCTGTCTTTTACTGGTAACCAGTGAAAGGATCTCAGTGAGGGTGAGATAGATTCCCAGGGTTTTTTCCCAGTCACAAATCTAGCGGCCGTATTTTGAACGACTTGTAGACGAGCGATTTGGTACTTTGGGAGTCCGAGGTAAAGGGCATTTGCATAGTCCAATCTGGAGTTAACAATTGCTCCCACCACCACCGCTATGTCTTCTTTGGGGATAAAAGGGATAAGCCTGCGTAGTAGGTGCAGCAGATGGTGAGATCCGCTGACTACTGACCTTATTTCTGCGTCCAAGGTCATGTAGGAGTCGAAAATTACCCCCGAGGCTTTTGACTTTGGCGCTAGGGGTGATGATTTTGCCCAGAATGGGCAGGGGTGTCCAAGTTGTTGCAGGTAGATTCTTACGTTTGGGGTGAAACAGAAGGAGTTCTGTTTTCGCTCCGTTGAGTTTTAGATAACTCTTTGTCATCCAGTCCTCTATCAAAGAGAGGCATGTCTCTAGATTGAGGTGGTGATCCTTTTTATTGCAAATGCGGAAATACAGTTGCGTGTCGTCTGCATAAGAGTGATAGAGCAGTTTTTGACTGCTGATGATCTCAAAAAGCGGACGGAGATAAATGTTAAAAAACACCGGCAACATCGGGGATCCTTGAGGGACTCTGTATGATACCGTGCGTTTTTCCGAAAAGAAAGGTCCTAACTTCACTATTTGCGATCTGTTTTCCAAAAAAGAGGAGAACCAAGTTAAATCGCGACTCTGGCTACTTCAGCTAGCCGGATCAATAAAAGCTTATGGTCTACTGTGTCGAAAGCTGCGCTCAGGTCTAACAGAACCAGAAGACAAGATTCTCCTTCGTCTGCGGCCTCGAGGGTGTCGTCCCATATCTTGAGCAATGCTGTTTCCGTCCCGTGTCCGGGGTGGAAACCTGATTGAAATGGGTCGAGTAGGTTGTGGGTGTCTAGATGCTGTTGCAGCTGTTGCACCACTGCTTTCTCCATAATCTTGGAGAAAGTGTTTAAGCTTGTTATAGGGCGACGGTGGAGTGGATCCTTGGGGTCCAGGGTAGATTTCTTCAAGATGGGTCTAATTATACCCTCCTTCAACTGGGAGGGCACTATGCCCTCCATGAAAGATTGGTTAATAAGCTGTGTGATAGGAGGTGCCAGGATGTCGGCGCACTCCTTCAGCAGTTTGGTGGGGATGATATCATTTGACGCAGTGCTGTTACGCAGAGTACCGATGATATGTTTTGTGGCTTGGATAGTGATGGGTTCCAGCGTGAACTTACCTGGTTGGGGTGAATTACTACAGGTGTTGTGTAAATTATTACAGGGGGGGCTATGGGGGGAATTTTTCCTGCTGAATGCTTTGCCGGATTCCCTTGATTTTATTAATGAAGTAATCCGATAATTCATTGCAAAATTCTTGTGAGTCCTTCAAGACATCCTGGATTCATGGTCGCAATGACCAGCTTGAAGAGTTTGCGGGGGCGATTCAGGGAGCTGTTGATGGCCTCAGAAAAAAAAAAAATTCTTAGCCTTGAAGGTTTCTTTGTGATATTTCTTAGTTATTGCCTTGTAGATAGAGAGGTTCTCATCTAATGGGCTTCTCTTCCAGGCGGCTTCCGCCCTTCTGCGCTTTTGCTTCAGTAACGCCAGTTGGTTGTTGAACCAGCTGGAGTTTTTTTTCCGGATGCGGGTTTTACGTTTCGGCGCTATTAAGTCAGCTGACTGTAATAGGGCTGTGTTTATGGAATCCAGTGTTTCTTCAGCCGATTGATGCGGCTGAATTGTTTTTATTTTTTTCCTTAACGCGGCTTTGAATAATTCCGAGTGGAGCTTCTTCTGACATCTAGTCCAGTGTGTAGTCACTGGATTTGATGTTTTTGCTAAGGGGGGGAAGTTGGAAAGAATGAATTTGATGGCATGGTGATCTGACCATGGCAACGGTTCATTTTCCAAGATTTTTATTTCCAGATTTTGTCTGAAAATGAGATCGAGTGTATGACCTGAAGCATGTGTGGGCCCACATACTAGTTGTTGTAGCCCTAGACCTTCCAGGTGGTCAATGCAGGCGTCGGCCACGGGGTCTTGTGGGGAGTTGGCCCAGAGGTTGAAGTCCCTGAGCAGCAAAAGGTGTTTGCTGTTAAGGGTATAGGTGGAGATAAAGTCCGTCAATAATGGAAGAAGCTGCGACTTAGGACCGGGTGGCCTATAGCAGAGTAGAATCCGGACGGTCTCCTGGGAGTTTGCTTGCAGTTGTAGAGTAAGGGTTTCCATGAATGGAAAAGGGTTTTGAAAGACTGGTTTTGTGATCGCCAGATGAATCTTATGGATCACCGCCAGCCTTACACATGATCGTGAAAAAAAATGCTCTAGCAAAGCGCGGTGACGTACAACACGTACAACGGCACTATAAAGGGGAAGTTCCATGCGGATGACGCCACCCTTGGGGCTGCTTTAGCTGATTTTGTGTTAGTAAAAGACGATCAGGGCCGATCCTCAGGTCACAGGCGTCTGAGTGCAGAAATATTTCTGGTGCCCCCACATGGGCGTGGTCATTTAACTAACTCCTCCCCTTTACACATGTTTCTATGGCAATGACTCAACCACCGAGATGCTCCCCCACAAAGTCTTCATTATCCTGGGATCTTACATGATCTCAACAATAAACAAAATACAGGAAGAGAAGCAGAGTACTTTATTGGGACCTGGAGGGGGCCTCTCTGATGGACACAGAGAGGGCTTCTGTTAGAGAGTCTGTTAGAAAGAGTCCCCAGACATACTACAGACATGATACAGGAGATAGTCAGAGGATGCAGAGATAGTACAGGAGACGGTCTGAGACTGCAGACATGATACAGGAGATGATCAGAGATTGCAGAGATAGTACAGGAGACGGTCTGAGACTGCAGACATGATACAGGAGATAGTCAGAGGATGCAGAGATAGTACAGGAGACGGTCTGAGACTGCAGACATGATACAGGAGATAGTCAGAGGATGCAGAGATAGTACAGGAGACGGTTTGAGACTGCAGACATAATACAGGAGATGATCAGAGATTGCAGAGATAGTACAGGAGACGGACTGAGACTGGAGACATGATACAGGAGATGATCAGAGACTGCAGACATAGTACAGGAGATGGTCAGAGGATGCAGAGATAGTACAGGAGATGATCAGAGACTGGAGACATGATACAGGAGATGATCAGAGACTGCAGACATAGTACAGGAGATGGTCAGAGGATGCAGAGATAGTACAGGAGATGATCAGAGACTGGAGACATGATACAGGAGATGGTCAGAGATTGCAGACATAGTACAGGAGACGGTCTGAGACTGCAGACATGATACAGGAGATGATCAGAGACTGCAGACATAGTACAGGAGATGATCAGCGACTGGAGACATGATACAGGAGATGGTCAGAGATTGCAGACATAGTAAAGGAGATGGTCAGACACACATCAGTTCTGGACGGACACACATCTATGCTCAGAACACTAGTTCTAGATCAGGGGTCTCAAACTGGCGGCCCTCCAGCTGTGGCGAAACTACAAGTCCCATCATGCCTCTGCCTATGGGAGTCATGCTTGTGCCTGTCAGCCTTGCAATGCCTCATGGGAATTGTAGTTTTGCAACAGCTGGAGGGCCGCCAGTTTGAGACCCCTGTTCTAGATGGACACAAACAAGGAGAGAAGGAGGGAGGGGAGAACTCTGCCACTTCGGCGCCCCCGCCTCCTCAGGCACCTGGGTGCAAAGCACCCTGTGCACCCTGCCTAGGATCGGCCCTCAAGACGATTTGCGCTTTTCTGTCTGTTACAGCGTGATGAATGTGCTTACTCCATTATGAACAGTTTTAGCAGAACGAGCGCTCCCGTCTCATAACTTGCTTCTGAGCATGCACAAATTTTTCACGTCGTTAAAGCCCACACACGACCATTTTTTTACAACCCGAAAAAGGACAACGTTAAAAACATGTTTGAATTTTTTTTTGGCCATTTTTTAGAATCCGAAAAATGCTCTGAAGCCCACACTCGATAATTTTTAATGACATTAAAACAAAAACGTAATTTTTTAGAACCTGAAAAATGATCGTATGTACGCGCCATGAGTGTGGGACCTTCCGTTACCCTGAGCATGTTCCTTTTTGGCTAATGGGCAGTATAGGACAATTGACTGTCTCTTTGTGCTGCTTCTCCCTCTTCCAGGCTGAGCCCTGCTGTACATGAGAATGCAAGCGGCTAATAACAAGTCAAATTCAGGTGCTTACAATGCTTGCCTTTAAAGGGGTGTTCCACCCAAATGTAATGTTTATTAAAAGTCAGCAGCTACAAAAAGTGTAGCTGCTGGCTTTTAATAAACATTCACTTACCTTCTCCACGTTCCAGCGACACGCCAACCGGGGCTCCGCTCCTCTCCCCCCCTCCCCGGCCAGCATCCTTATTGCGACTGTGGGCACCCAGCCGTGACAGCTTTCGGCTTCACGGACGGGCACCCACTGTGCATGCGCGAGCCGCACTGCGCATGCGCGCGTGGCGCGGCCCGCCGCTGATTGGACAGGCGATCGTCTAGGACATGTCAGTGTCCTAGACGATCGCCTACGGGAGGGGCTGCAGTAAGGCGATTAAACCTAATCGCCTTACCAGCCCCACGGCGGAAGCAGGAAGTGGGACAGGAAGTCCCCACTCCCCCCCAAAAAAAATTACATGCCAAATGTGGCATGTAAGGGGGAGGGGAGTGGATTAAGCGGAAGTTCCATTCTTGGGTGGAACTCCGCTTTAATGATGCATTCATGAATACAAAGCTGCATTAATCTGTGTCTGGGAGTTCAGCTTTTATTTAAAACGTGAACAAGCTTCCTTTAATAAGCATGCTAAAAGCTAAAAGAGCCAATCACAGAATGGAACGATGGATGTCCAGAGACAGAGATGCTTCATTCTGTAAAGACTATAATATAACACATAGAGGTAGTCATGCTTGGGGGGGGGGGGGGGGCGCCTGCCGATGAGCCCAAAGACAGCTGTGCCCTCTGCCCCCCCTCCCTCCAGCACCTTGATTTACAGCCTGCTTTGCTCCCTATTGGTAAAATTTGTTAAAAAGTCCCATAAAGATCGCACCAGATGTCCCTGTAATGTCATCCAATTATTGGCTGATAATACACAGGATCTCTTTGGTACCGTGCAAAACAAATGATACAAAAAATATCTTCAGATGGGGAAACACATTGAAATTTAAACCTGGACAAAAAATCATAATAAAAAAAGAATCCTCCAATCACACTCTGCCTAATTATTTTTTAAAAGCCAAACAATTCTTGTAATCAGGGCGCGGCGTTGCCCGGCGTTGGGCCTGTCATTTTTAATCAGGTTTTTTTAGGTAATTTTTTGTCCCGTCCCTCATTACGGAATTGTTTATCAATAGGTGCACTATGTGTCAGTAGCTTTTCCCATCAAACCAGGTCTGACAAAGACTTGCTCTGCCTGGGAACGAAGCAGCTAGGTGAAACTAATTCTGTAGATGTTTGATTCATTAGGAGCTTATTGTTAACGGGGATGTCTGATTGTAAAGGCTCAGTGAAGCAAAAGAGTGCAGAGTAATCAGTTGGATTTATACTTTGCAAAGCTCGAAGAAAAAAAAAAAAAAAGAACCAACATCAACCTTTTGGGATATAGCAGAATCCGTGCAATGCCCCCAGGACCCAGCCAACCTGAGAGCAGCCAAATAAGGTCACCGTCCATGAAGCTTTTCTGTAGGTGATGGGAGATATAGGAGGATTACTGCCATATGGTATGGCCTGCTATCAATCGCTCCGACTTAAAGGAGAATTACAGGCCGTTTAAAAATCCTCAGGAAACGTAGGTAATGTCAGGCTAGGTGAATTCTGAGTTTTATTTGGGATTGTGAGCCACAGCTGTAAAGATTTCACATTACCGTCATCCTATTACTCACTTCCCTATCCTGGCCTGCGACAGCGAAAGGCAAAACTTCTTCTTTCGTTTTGGATAGAATGGAGATGGATTAGAACAAATGCATAGATCCCAACTGTCCCTGATTTTGAGGGACTGTCCCTGGTTTGAAACAAATTCCCCCTTTCCTCGTCATTTGTCCTTCATTTTGGTCGGATCTGTATAGCATACCTCCCAACTTTTTGAGATGAGAATGAGGGACACCTATCAGCAAATGTATGGAGGCATTGGACACACCCCTTGTCACGCCCCTTAAACATAGCTCCCAACTGTCCCTGATTTTGAGGGACTGTCCCTGATTTCGAGGGACTGTCTCTGATTTGGAGCAATGTGCCTCTGTCCCTCTTTCCTCGTCATTTGTCCCTCATTTTGGTCTGATCTATACGGCATACCTCCCAACCTTTTGAGATGAGAATGGGGGACACCTATCAGCAAAAGTATGCAGGCATAGGAGACACCCCTTGCCACGCCCCTTAAACATAGCTAACAACTGTCCCTGATTTTGAGGGACTGTCCCTGATTTCGAGGGACTGTCTCTGATTTGGAGCAATGTGCCTCTGTCCCTCTTTCCTCCTCATTTGTCCCTTATTTTGGTCGGATCTGTATAGCATACCTCCTAACTTTTTGAGATGAGAATGAGGGACACCTATCAGCAAAAGTATGCAGGCATAGGACACACTCTCTTGCCACACCCCCTTAAACATGGCTCCCAACTGTCCCTGATTTCGAGGGACTGTCCATGATTTCGAGGGACTGTCCCTGATTTAGAAAAAGTCCCTCTGTCCCTCTTTCCTCCTTATTTGTTCCTTATTTTGGTCTGATCTATATAGCATACCTCCTAACTTTTTGAGATAAGAATGAGGGACACCTATCAGCAAAAGTATGCAGGCATAGGACGCACCCCTTGTCACTCCCCCTTAAACATAGCTCCCAACTGTCCCTGATTTCGAGGGACTGTCTCTGATTTGGAGCAATGTCCCTCTGTCCCTCTTTCCTCATAATTTGTCCCTCATTTTGGTCAGATCTTTATAGCATACTTCCCAACTTTTTGACATGAGAATGAGGAACACCTATTAGCAAAAGTAGGCAGGCATAGGCCACACCCCCTTGCTACAACCCCCTTAAACATAGCTCCCAACTGTCCCTGATTTTGAGGGACTGTCCCTGATTTGGAGCAATGTCCCTCTGTCCCTCATTCCTCATCATTTGTCCCTCATTTTGGTCTGATCTATATAGATGCATATAAAATGTACTTTTTATCTATCAAAAGGTGTTTTCCAGCGATAAACCTTTCATCTGATTTCTAAATTGCTGCATTTGTAAATTCCAAAAGCCAATATAAAGGAATAGTAGAGGTAAAAAAAAAGCACTTGTGGGTTTAACCAATCTTGTTTTTTGTACAATTCTCCTTTATGGGGGCATGGCAATGGGTGTGTCCTATGGCTGCATACTTTTGCTGATAGGTGTCCCTCATTTCCATCTCAAAAAGTTGTGAGGTATGTATATAGCATACCTCACAACTTTTTGAGATGAGAATGAGGGACACCTATCAGCAAACATATGCAGGCATAGGACACACCCCTTAATGGAGAATTGTACAAAAAAAATAAGAGAAATTGTGCATTTTATATACATCTATATAGATCAGACCAACATGAGGGACACATGAGGGGGAATGAGGGACATTGCTCCAAATCAAGGACAGTTAGGAGCTATGGTTCTGATGGCCTGGGGGATTTCATCTCACTTCCTGTTTTGGCTGTGGCGCATAGCTCCCAACTGTCCCTGATTTGGAGGGGCTGTCCCTGATTTGGAGCATTGTCCCTCTGTCCTCCTCATTTGTCCCTCATTTTGGTCTGATCCATATAGTTGTATTTAAAATGCACTATTTATCTTTGTAAATTTCAAATGCCAATATAAAGGAATAACAGTAGTAAAAAAAAAAAGCATGTGTGGGGTTATTTAATCATACTTTTTGTACAATTCTCCTTTAGGGGGCATGGCAGGGAGGATAATTCTCCTTTAAGGGGGAGTGTCAGGGGGTGTATCCTATAGCTACATACTTTTGCCAATAGGTGTCCCTTGTTCCCCTCTCAAAAAGTTGGGAGATATGCTGCTCTTACACCATGACTAGGGTATACAAGATGCTTTGCTCTCCCAACCTTTCTTTGGGAGGCTAATTCTCCTTTAAGAGGGAGTGTCAGGGGGTGTGTCCTATAGCTACATACGTTTGCTAGTAGGTGTCCCTCATTCTTATCTCAAAAAGTTGGGAGGTATGGCTGTGAGACAGAAAGTGAATGGAAATCTCTGGGGTACAGATGGTAAAAAAATAAAAATAACCAACAGGGTTCATAACCCTTCCTTACTCTATCCAAAACGAAAAATAAAAAGTTTTGCCTGTAGTTCTACTTTAATGTATTTTTAAAATGACATTAAAGTGATACTAATGTCTCTGATTTTTTTCATTAAAAATAACAAACATGTTATACTTACCTGCTCTGTGTAAAGAGAGACCCGGAGTTAAAAGAAAAAAGCACGGTGGTCAAGCAGTTGGGAGAGCAAAGCATATTTTATACCCAAGGCATGGCGTATAAAAGATACACCAGGGTATACCTATTGGCAAAAGTATGTAGACATAGGACACACCCCCTGTCACGCCCCCTAAAGGAGGACTGTACAAAAAAAATATGATTAATTAAACCCACAAGTGTTTTTTTTTTTTTTACCACTACTATTTCTGTATATTGGCTTTTGAAATGTGTGCAGGGCGAATCGCGTTAAGGGCGTGACGTGGTTGGTGTCAGCGTGAAACCACTTTCATTCTTTCTTAATTCTAGGATGTTCTTTTGGAGTGTGGCGTTCCATCCTTCCCTCTTCTATGTGCATATTAATAATGACATTGACCTTTTCAGCCCGTGTTTACAGCAATGAATTCTGAAAGAGCGGCCTAGGTGGCCATTCCTTCAGAGCGCATGCAGGGATGATGTCATCGGCTGCATATATAGTAAATATCGCCTAAACGGTGCACATTTAGGACATATTTACAGTACCTACATGTGATGCCTCATACACACGATCGGTTTTCCCAGCGGTCAAAAGTCTGCTGGGAAAACCGAGAACCTGCTTGGTTGCTTTTCCCGTCTACACACGGCCGGTTTTCCCGACAGGAAAACTGCCATGACAGCTTTGGTCGGTGTGACAGACTCGGACCCTCTTTTGTCTAAAATCATCCTATGTCCACTAGGGGCATAGGATGACTGAGAAATGATATCTTGGACCACCTGAGATGGGATTATTATGTATTTAGTATCCACAATATATTCCAGGATATCTGTAAAGAACTATTTACTGGTTGTTGATTCTGAACTCAATCGGTTAATTGTAAAAGTGACTCAGCAATCAGTCTGTTCTTTGTGCTAATTGACCCTGCTATTGTGTGAAGATGTTATGTGTTTACACTTATGATAATGTGTATTGTATAGCAGGTGAGCGAAGAGACGGGACATCTACCTTGAGAGGTCATGTCTCGGAGTCGCCTAGTCTGGGTAAATTATTAGTTAATTAGCTCATGTTAATTTATGTTCTGGTTACCTCCTCTTTAAACTGTATATAAGGTTGCATTCTTGGTTCTATTAAACACTCCGGGCCAGATTCTCAAAAAAATTACTGTAGATACACCGGCGTAATTCGAAAATCCCGCCGGTGTATCATTGTTTTGTATTCTCAAAACAAGATACGCCGGAATTAGGCTAGGATCCGACTGGCGTAAGTCACTTACACCATCGGATCCTAAATACAATAATACGCCGGCCGCTAGGTGGCGTTTACGTCGATTTCAGCGGCGAATATGCAAATGAGCCGATACGCCGATTCCCGAACGTTTTTGCACCGCTTCGCCGTAGTTTACGTTGTTTCCGTAAGCGTAAGTTTACTCCTGCTATATGGTGCTTTAACTTTGCGTAGGTCCAGCGTACGCCATGTTAAGTATGGCTGTCGGGACAGCGTCGGGTTTTTCCGTCGTTTCCGTCGTTTACGTAACTCGTCACGTATAGGGCTGTGCGTTAATTACGTTCACGTCACAACCAATGTATTTGCGGCGTACTACGGAGAAAGCGCAGTTTGTTCGGCACGGGGGCGCGCTTAATTTAAATACAAGCCGCCCCCTTTGATTTACGCGGGGATACGCCAGGCCATTTACACTACGCCGCCGCAAATTACGGAGAAAGTGCTTTGGGAATACAGCACTTGCTCCAGTAAGTTGCGGCGGCGTAGTGTAAATGGCATACGCTACGCCCCGCTCGTAGATACGTGGATCTACGAGAATCTGCCCCTCCATGTTTAGCACACAGACAAGTCTTATTTCGTTGAAGGAAGCACTCAAGCGGAGTGTGGGACGTTCCGTTACATTGGTGGCTAGCAGTGGGACGCTTCCTGCAGTCTGGGACATCCAACCTCCACCTGGATCCAAGGTTCGGATAGCAGGAGAGGAGAGGTACAGATACCAGCCGCCATGGAAGAGGAATTCAGAAGGATGTTGCGAGAGAAGCAGATACAGCACAGAGGACTAGTATCAGAGCAGGTCCTGCTGGGCTGGTTTGATTCTATTCGCTACGAACTCTGGAAGGAAGCGCTAGCCCGTGAGTAGCGACACCAGGGAAAAGTTCTGCCCTCCAAACGGGAAAGGTACTGGTCGCAGTATGGATTGCGGGTGCTGTTGTTGGGAGAAAAAACGCACAAGGAACAGACAGCTGAATTAATCAGGCTGGTCTGGGCAGAGATGCGGCTGAATGAGAACTACAGAGCCCTTCGGTGGCATGTATCCCAAGCATGTCCCTGGATAGCGGATGACAGCCCAATGGAAGGCTTAAGCTACGGCGGCCTGGGACTGTTGTATTTGAAGCTGACAGGGGACTCTAACTTTGGGAGTGATTTGGAGTGGCGGTTGGACGAAATCATGGATTTCAGAGAAGGGCTACTGAAAATTTTGGAAGTGCACTGGGCACTGGAAGCCAGTCGGGAAAACCGGCCATGTGTATGCTCTACTGCAGTGTTTTCCATAGGAAAACTGCAGAGCAAAAAAAACGCAGAGAATCGTGGCGGGAAAAAAGAGAACAAGTTCTAATTTTTTGCTCGCAGTTTTCCTGTCAGGAAAACTGCTATGGAGCAGAGGCGGCGTACACACGGCAGGGAATCTCGACGGGCAGAACACATCGTTCCGCCCGTCGAGGTTCCCTGCCGGCCGTCGAAATCGGCGACCCGCCCGTCGGGAATGGCAACCAGCCATTCTTCCAGGCGGGCCGTCGAGGAAATAGAGAGCGTGCTCTCTATTTCTGCTCGACGGGCTTCCCGACGGGAAGCTCGCCGAGACTGTACACACGGCCGAGGTCCTCGCTGGAATGCACATTCCAGCAAGGTTCTCGCTGGTTTTCAGCGAGAACCTCGGCCGTGTGTACGCCGCCATACACACAGACGGTTTTCCCGACCGTATCACATGTACGCAACATTAGCGTTAATATAGGCTTACCTATAGGTACAAGTCTAAGATTTAAGTTTACAACCACATTTTTACACTTGTTAGGCACCCAGTTAACCCTTTGATCACCTTAGATGTTAATCCCTTCCCAGCAGGTGTCATTAGTACAATGACAGTGTATATTATTATTATATTATTGTATATTGCTGGCACTGATCACTGTAATAGTGTCACTGGTGCTGCACTATATCACAATTGCACTATAAGTTGCTGATCACACAGGATACAAAATAGAATACAAAATAGTGTCAGATTGGATGCTGCACTATATCACAATTGCACTATAAGTTGCTGATCACACAGGATACAAAATAGGATACAAAATAAATTTCAGATTATATCCCATAGTTTGTAGATGCTATACCTTTCACACAAACTAATTATATAAGACATGTAGCAAAATACATGTTACATGCTAAATTTATGAAGAAATTACATTTTTAATTATTTTTTTATTGGATATGTTTAACCAGTTAGCAACCGGCCCATAGCCAAATTACGGCTACAGGGCAGTTGCTTAACTCTGGGAGGGCGTACATTGACGTCCTCCCAGAGAATCGTTCCCGCGCACTTGGGAACCTTCGTGCTCGCCGGGTCCACGGGACCGCGGTAAAGGACCAATGAGGGCGGTCCTTTACCACGTGATTGCTTCGTCCAATGACAGAGCGATCACAAATGTAAACAAAACGGGTCATCGAAAGTTCATGCTCTCCTCTCCTCACACAGATCCAGCGTGAGAGGAGAGTGACCCTGTGCCCAGCGTAAGTGACCAGCAGTACCCCAGCAGTGCCCCAGCGGTGCCCAGCATTCCCGCAATAGTGCCACCTGTGCCACAATTGTGCCACCTGTGCCACCTGTGTGCCACCAGTGCCTACAGTGCCACCTCTGTGCCACTACAGAGCCACACCAGTGCCACTACAGAGCCACACCAGTGTAGGCATGTGCATTTTGTTTCGTTCCGAATCGAAATTCGGACGAATTTTCCATTATTCGGACATTCGGATGCATACGAATTCCCGAATTGCTATATTAGCGAAAAATTTCGACCGTTTTCGGAATTCGTTCATTTTCGACCGAATTTCGAAAAAAAAAATGGTCGAAATCGAATTTTTTTTTTCGAATTCCGAATCGAATACCCGCGGACTAAATTCGATTGGAATTCGAAAAAAAAAAAAAATATATTTTCGAATTTAATTCGAAAAAAATTCTATTCGAAAAGAGACTATTTGTTTTCTAATCTGGTTGAAATATTTTCGATTTCGACCGTTTTTTTTCGAAATTCGGTCGAAAACGAACGAATTCGAAAAACGGTCGAAATATTTTCGATTTCGACCGTATTTTTCGAAATTCGGTCGAAAACGAACGAATTCCGAAAACGAATTCAACACATGTAACGAACCTAACTTAACGAAATTTATTAAATGACGAATTGAAACGAAACGAAACGAATTTTTCACTTTTGCACATGCCTACACCAGTGCCACCTGTGCCTATCAGTGCCACCTGTGCCCATCAGTGTTACCAAAGATATGTAGCAGTATACATTTTAGGCCAAATTTATGAACAAAAATTACCTTTTTGCAAAATGTTATAATAGAAATAAAGAAAAATTCATTTTTTTTTTTTACAAAATGTTCATTCTTTTTTCATTTATAGCGAAAAAAATAAAAGAATGCTCTATTTGTGGAAAAAAAAGGCAAAAATGTAATTTGGTTACTGTGTTGTATGAGTTATTGTCATTCAAAATGTGAGAGCACCGAAAGCTGAAAATTGGTCTGGTTATTAAGTGGGTTGCCCAGTAGTCAAGTGGTTAAACCAGAAAGTAAAAAGTATTGTTTTTTGTTCCTAGACTTTATTTATTTTTTGTTTATATCAAATATCATTTCATTCGGGTACAATGTTGCATGTCCACACAATTACCAGTTAAAGTAGGAGGAGGAACGAGGGACAGAGGGACATTGCTCCTAATCAGGGACAGTCCCTAAAAATCAGGGACAGTCAATAAAGGCAATGGTGTCTCAACACCTGGATATAGATGCTCCACTCCAATCGTCTCCAAATGGACTGTATGTTGCTACGGAGATTGCCACCGATCACTGACACTGATGTAGCAATATATGTTAATATACAGGGCCTTTCAAAGTCAGAGGTGGAATCCTCTCATCAACAATTTCAGTATACATCAAAGCATGAGACGGACGATTCATGGTAAACCAGGAAAAACAAACTGTAATGGCACAGACAGGGCAATTTATCCGACGCGTTTCATTTCAAACAGACATTATCTGGGGACCCTCTGATTCCTCTTTTATTAAATTGTATTGTAACTGTACTGTCTGCCCTCATGTTGTAAAGCGCTGTGCAAACTGTTGGCGCTATATAAATCCTGTATAGTTATAATAATAATGGCATTATGACACAGGAACACATGAGCTACCACACCTTGTGGTAAAATGCCTCACCACGGTGCATTAGAGTAAATGAGTAGAGTTGAGCGGACACCTGGATGTTCTGGTTTGAAGTCAATGGGGACCAGAACTTTTGAGTACTAAAATGTCTCTAAAAAAGTAATGGAACGGGCTGGAGGGCTGCAAATGGCAGCAACATGTTGGTAAGAGCATGGCAAGTACTCTGCAAACAAATGTGGATAGGGAAATAACTTACATACATGGGTGTTTTTTGAATAGCACAATAGAAGAATAGTATCTAAAGTGTGTATCTCACACGTACAGATATGGAGCAAACACTGCAAAATATAATTTTTTGCCCTAAATGGGTGTTTTTTGAATAGCACAATAGAAGAACAGTATCTAAAGGGTGTATCTCACACATACAGATATGGTGGAAACACTGTAAAAAAAAAAATGTTTGCCCTAAATGGATGTTTTTTGAATAGCACAATAGAAGAAAAGTATCTAAAGCAGTGTTTTTCAACTCCAGTCCTCAAGGCACACCAACAGGTCAAGTTTTCAGGATTTCCCTCAGATGATATGGCTGTGGTGATTACTAAGGCAGTGAAACTGATCAAATCACCTGTGCAAAATAATGGAAAGCCTGAAAACATGACCTGTTGTGCCTTGAGGACTGGAGTTGAAAAACACTGATCTAAAGGGTGCATCTCACAGTAACATATGCAGTGCTGGTGTAATTTTCTGAAGCAGGACTGACTCCTATCTATTTCTCTCCCTAAAAACAACAGCAGCAACATTTCCCTAAAGTATCTAAAGCAGAGTGACTTGCTGTGCTATGTAGATCGCTGAGTAATTTGATTTCTGAAGCAGGACTGAGTCTGACTCCTATCTAATTCTCTTCCTCAGAGCAGCAGCAGCGCCAGCCTTTTCCTACCCTATCTAAAGCAGAGTAACGTGCTGTGCTATGTGCCTCTAGCTTATATAGAGGCTGGGTCAAATGATGCACTGGCCAATCACAGCCATGCCATTAGTAGGCATGGCTGTGATGGCTTTTAGGTCACACAAGTTAAACGCATGTTGATTGGCTGCCCTGCAGCGCGCCATTACATTGCCGAACACCAAATTTGAACCCGAACTTACAGTAAATTGTTCGGGTTCGGGTCCGGGTACCAAAAATCCAAAAGTCCGGTATGAACCCGAACTTTACAGTTCGGGTTTTCTTAACCCTATAAATGAGCCCTTAAAGTGACACTAAAGTTTAGATTTTTTTTAAATAACAAACTTATTATACTTACCTCTACTGTGCAGCTCGTTTTGCACAGAGTGGCCCTAAACACCATTTTCTGGGTTTCCACTGGTGGCTCTGGTGGCTCCTCCCCACATGAGAAAACCCTCTCTTGGAAGCGCTCTCCCAAGGGGGTTACCTTGCGAGCGTGCTCCTTAATCCAGTATTCGGTATCCATAGCCACCGAATGTAGGACTCGACCCCGCCCCCAGCGCCCACGTCATTGGATTTGATTGACCGCAGCGGGAGCCAATGGCTGCGCTGCTATCAATTTATCCAATCAAGGGCTGAAAACCCCAGGCAAAGATGCAGCGCATCCTCGTCATGGGAAATTCCAGGGCTCAGGTAAGTAAAACGGGGAGTGGGTGCGGGGGCATGGGGTTCCGATAATTGTCAGATGTTTTTTCACTTTAATGCATGGAATGCATTAAGGTGAAAAAATAGGAGTATTTACAACCCCTTTAAATAACCCCTCATATTTAGCAATTGTTTTCTTTGATAGCATTAAAAGGGAATGTAAACACCAAGCTTCTCGGCAGAATCCAGCGAGAAGCTCGCTGGGATCCATATTCTGCCGAGAAGCTCGATCGTGTGTACGTTTTCGCCGAGCAAACTGCCGAGCAAGGCATCGAGCCAAAATAGAGAGCAGGTTCTCTATTTCCTCGATGGGCTATCGGGACTAATGGCTTGACGCCTTTTTCGACAGCCTGGTCGACGAACTCGACGGCCGGCCGAGAACCTTGTTAAAACCTTGAGAAACTTATAACTGTATAAATGTGACTGGCAGTGAAGGGGTAACCAGTAGGAAGTGTGTCCTAGGGAGTGATTCTAACTGTGTGCATGCTGGGCTACGAGTGACACGACATTGATTACTGCTCCCAATGATAGGGAGCCGACGATCAATGTTGTGTCAGTAGGCAGAACAGGGAGATGCCTTGTTTACACTGGCCTCTCCCTGTTCTGCAGCTCCGCGACACGATTGCCGGACACCGGTGGACAATGAGTCTGCAGGTCACACGGGCATGGTCACAGAGCTTGCAGCAGGGGCGAGCGCGCACAGTGTGAAACTCAAAGTGATGTATATATACGTTGCTTTGCGCAGCCGTGCATTCTTACGACATATATCTACATGGCGCGGTTGGCAAGTGGTAAATGAAGTGCAAGAAACTGAACTCTTTTTGTATTGTGTGCGATATTCATTGTTTTCTTATTATAATCTTCAGCAATTCCTGAATATTCTGAATCATTTCCGTGCAGCTGAAGGTTTATGATGTAGGCCTTCTATGGAATGATGTCCAGTGGGGGGGTCAGGGTTGTTAATTTGGGCTATACTGTGGATTGAAAAAGTCAGACAGAATTCTTTCATCTGATATTATGACTGTGTGAATGCTCCATCTGACTTTTTCCGCCCAAAAATTCAGACGGACTTATGACACGCAATAGGAATTTCCTATGGGCTAAAATCTGATGGAATTTTCTGTCAGAATTCTGTTCAAGATGTCTTCCATTAGTCTTGCAAACACACTGTCAGTCTAATGCCGCGTACACACGATCACTTTTTGCGATGAAAAAAAACGGCGTTTTCAATCATGAAAAAAACCGACGTTTTTCAAACTTCATTTTCCAAAACGACGTTGCGTACACACCATCGTTTTTCTACAAATCTCTAGCAAAGCGTGGTGACGTACACCACGTTCGACGGCACTCTTTTCCATTGAAGCTCCGTCTTATAACTTGCCTCTGAGCATGTGCGGGTTTAAAAACATCGTTTTCAACATCGTTTTGCCCACACACCATCACTTTTTGTGACACAAAAAACAACGTTTTGAAAAACGACAGAAAAAATTCAAGCATGTTGGAATTTTTTTTGGTCGTTTTTTTTAAGACAAAAAACGACGTTTTGCCCACACACAATCAATTTAAATGACGTTTTAAAAAACGTTGTTTTTTTTTCATCGCAAATAGTGATCGTGTGTACGCGGCATAAATTCCGTCCGTTCAAAACGCGGTGACGTAAAACATTACGAAGAGCCGAGAAAAATAAAGGTTCAATACTTCCGAGCATGCGTCGACTTGATTCTGAGCATGCATGTTTTTTTTCTCCGTCGAGTTCCACACAGACGATCGGAATTTCCCATAGGATTTTTTTTTTCCATCAGAAGAAAATAGAACATGTTCTATTTCCAAACTCCGGCGGGAAAAAATCCTATGGGGGCCCACACACGATAGGAATTTCTGATGAAAAAATTCCATCAGACTTTTTTTCATCAGAAATTCCTATCATGTGTACAAGGCATCCGTTCGTCTGTATGGAATTCCGACTGAGAAAAACCACGCACGCTCGGAAACAATTCAACGCATGCTTGGAAGCATTGAATTTCATTTTTCTAGGCTTGTTGTAGTGTTGAACATCCCTGTGTTTTTGACGGTCGGAATTTGGTGTGTCCGTGTAATGCAAGACAGCTTGACAGAATACAGAGTTATTTTCCGAAAAAACGGTCGTGTGTACGCGGCATAACTCTAAACCTTCTGGAGGCATAGTATAATACCAAGATGGGACTTTTGAGGTACAATCAGGGCCACCATCAGGGGGGTACAGACTGTAATGGGCCCTGTGGTCTCCAGGTGCCCCGGCTGGCCCCCCTCCCGTTTTTATTTTTTGTATTACACCTGTAAGGGGCCGATGGTCCCCTCCCGTTTTTTTTTTTAATGTAAAAAATGTTTTTGCATTACACCTGTAAGGCCCCCCCCCCTCTGCTTATTATCTTGCATCAGGAGAGAAGAGACACTTGTTTTTTTTTGTCAGCACCCCCCCCCCCTCCCTGGAGCAGAGGGGGGCCGCCCTGCCTAAAGCAAAGCTGTGTAAGGGCCCCCAAAATTTGTAATGGCTGCCCTGGGTACAACAATCCCATCTTGGTATTATACTATGCCTACAGACAATTGTCTTCCTGCAGGGATGTGGCACTAAATTCTCTAATAATTATTATGGGATTTGTGTAACACTAAAGATGGTGGCTATGGCCGGAGATCGATTTCCTACCACCTGGAACCTTTCCTACCACACGGCACATCCGAAAACAAGATGCAAGCTGCAAACAGAGCTTTGGAGGCGGCTTGTTCATTAGTGACTTCTCATGTCCTGCCTGGAGTGCTCCTTTAAGGTATCACCGCCAAGCCTTTTTTTTTTCTGCTTAGACGGGCTTTTTTTACTGACATCATCAATTTTATTTGGTGTCATCCACCTCCGGTAACAGGAAAAAATGGCTCAGGGTTGATAACAAACTGGTTGCTTTTAAGTGTTGAGATGCCTCCAAGACAGTGTTGTGCCGCAGCATTTTCAAAGTATTACTAGCTGGCTTCTTTATCACACACCCCCTCCCCCCAGCAACTGTCAACCCCCCCTCTTATTTTCCCCATCACCCCCCCCCTGACTTGTTTTTCGGTTTGTACCTTGCAAATGAGAGGCTGTCTTGTTCAGAACCAGATGTAGGCTTGCAGAGTATAAGCGTAAGCTGTTGTACTTTAAGCCTAATGGGAAGTTTTATATGCAAGGGCCTTGAACTGATTAGTATAATTCCCTCTTTAATACAGCTGTCCCTCCAGATTAAGGTAAACCAAATGTTGCAATCAGAGATTACTGTACCTTGCCAGTTATTAACATCCCCGGGAGCACTGAGATCACGTCAGACACTAATGCCGCGTATTTATTTGCTGTTTCCACGCCGTAACTTGAACTTCTGCACCTGTCAGTGCATTCCTGAGTTCAGGGGCGAAAAAAAATAAAAAATAAATAAAAATACATTTCGGTTTGGTTTTGGTACCTGTACACCTGTTTTGTTTTGTCACACTTAGCATTTTGGGAATTTCTGCCAAGGCTGGCAGGTGGCTTAATCCGTCCTTCAGCTGGTATCATAAAGAAAGACTTGTATGCTGAATTCCAAATCCTTTTCTAGTTCTTTATTTTTTATTTTTTTGTTAACGTAAATTTATTTTAATTTTAAATTTTTTAAAGCATAAGTTCAGTAAATTATAAAAAAAAAAAAAAAATTGTCATTTAGGTGCGCAGAGCCAGACACATTGGCCCAGATTCACAGAGCAATTACGCCTGTCTAACTGGTGTTAGACAGGAGTAATTTCAAATTTTGCGCGCCGTATCACTAGTTTGAATCCTCAAACCATGATACGGCGGCTTCGGGCTTCGATCCGAGAGGCTTACGTCTTCGTAAGCCTTCGGATCTACGCTGCGATATTTTTGCGGCCGCTGGGAGGAGTTTGCGTCGTTTTCATGCGTCGGGATATGCAAATGAGTTTTTACGGCGATCCACGAAGATACGAGCGGTCTTCGCAATCGCTTTCGTCTATTTTTTTATACGTACTGTTAGACCAGCTTTTTGCTGGTCTAACGGTGCGTAGCCCATGTTAAGTATGGCCGTCGTTCCCGCGTCGAATTAAAATTTTTTTTTTTTTTTACGTAACTCGTTCGGGAATAGGAATCTCCGTAAACGACGCTACTCAAGAAAAAATGACGTAACGATGTGATTTCGCGCAATGCACGGCGGGAAATTTGCGAACGGAGCATGCGCAGTTCGATCGCCGCGGGAACGCGCCTATTTTAAATGCTTCACGCCCCCTACTCGCGCAGATGGATTGCGACGAGAGAAATACACTACGCCGCCGTCGTTTACTGGACAAAATCTACCTGGATTCCACGTAGAGCCAGGTAAAAAACGGCGGCGTAGTGTATTTCTGATACTCTACGAGAATCTAATTCTCTGTGAATCTGCCCCATTGTACCCTAAGGACGGCTTCACAATGATCTTTTGTTTTTGCCTTACCAAAAGTGGAAGAAAAATGCATGACCGTTAAATCCTTTGGAACTCATCACACAGTCAGTTATGGGTCAATTGTGTTTTTAACGAATGCTGCTTTTTGATGCATGTTTGGTGCGGTAAAAGAAACTTCACCGAAAATGTACCTCCCCTTTGAAATTAATAGAAAATGCATCAAAAACAGCAAAAACACCACAAATGTATGTATTCATGAATGCAATACCTCCTAACCCTTTTTGCCGCGTACACGCGATCATTTTTCGGGTTGTAAAAAATTATGTTTTTCGGGTTCTGAAAAACGGGGCACAAAAAATTCGAACATGCTCTATTTTTTAACGTTGTCGTTTTTTGGGTTGTTAAAAATGGTCGTGTGTGGGCTTTAACTACGTGAAAAATCTGCGCAGGCTCAGAAGTAAGTTATGAGACGGGAGCGCTCGTTCTGGAAAAACTACCGTTCGTAATGGAGATAGCACATTCATCACGCTGTAACAGACAGAAAAGCGCAAATCGTCTTTTACTAACACAAAATCAGCAAAAGCAGCCCCAAGGGTGGTGCCATCCGAATGGAACTTCCCCTTTATAGTGCCGTTGTACGTGTTGTACGTCACCGCGCTTTGCTAGAGCATTTTTTTTCACGACAGTGTGTAGGCAAGGCCGTTTTAATGATCAAGTTGAAAAAAAATGTTGTTTTTTCTAGAGCCTGAAAAACGTTGTTTTTACAACCCGAAAAATGATCGTGTGTACACGGCATTTGAAATAAGAATGTGGCTGTAAACCCTCAAACTATTTTTTTCTTTAAAAATAACAAACATGTTAAACTTACCTGTTCTGTGCAGGGGTTTTGCACAGAGCAGCCCAGATCCTCCACTTCTGACCCCATCTCCCCTGCAGAGTGCCCCCACAGCCAGCAGCTTGCTATGGGGGGCACCTGAGCTGAGCTGCCGCTCTGTGTGTCCATGCAGACACGGTGCAGTGGGTCGGCCCACCCTCTCTCTCTCCTCATTAGCTCGCTGAGTTTGATTGACGGCAGGGGGAGCCAATGACGCCACGCTTCTGTCTCAGCCAATGAAGACAGAGAGAGCCATGGGCAGCTGGGACACTCCTGCAACATCGCTGAATCGAGATGGGCTCAGGTAAGTATTAGGGGGGCTGAGGGGGGCTGCTGCACACAGAAGGTTTTTTACCTGCACCAAAGCACCCCCCATGTTAAGAGCATGTGTCCTTGTATGGTTTAGGAGGGGGGGACCGCTCACCCCCCCCCCCCTTTCCTGGTCTGCCAGTCTGCATGCTCGGATAAGGGTTCAGTATGGATTTTGGGGGGACCCCACGTTTTTTATTTTTGGATTGAGGTTCCCCATAAAATTCATGCCAGACCCAAAGCGCATTTCAGTGCCATTATTCCTAATGTCGCACAAAACACTGTACGATTTTTCCGCGATTGTTGCACGACAGAATCGCTGTGCAAGAAGGTGCATGAGCTTCTTTTGCGCACCAAACGCATGAAGGATAACCTATTGAATTTACCTGCTCTCCCTGTGCTTGTGTGGCTTTCCTCTCACACCCCAAGACATGCTGGCAGGTGTATTATCCTAGTATGTGTATGTGAGGTAGGGACAGTAGATTGTAAGCTCCTTTGGGACAGGGACTGATGTGAATGTACAATGTGTACAGCGCTGTGTCAGCACCATATAAATACCTGTAATAAATAAAGTGTGAATGCCACATGAAACTGCCAAATTTAGCCAGCCCGGAATTCCTCTTTCGGGCAGATAGGTTTGTTGGGTGATAAGACGTTATTAGGCCCGGCACCTATCCCCGCTGTGCCGTGACGGTTCAGGCCTGTCACTCTCACAAGGTGGGTCACGCAGTTGTCTCCTCACATTTGGCAGGAAATCCTCAGCAGAAAAACACAGATGTCATGGAGGACAATGCCTGAGCTGTCACAGAAAATATTTTATTTTCACAGGGGATTAGAAACACACATTCGTACCGTAACCAGAACTAAACCCTGAGAGAGAGGATGAGGAGCTCAGGATAATGCTGTTTATGTGCAATACCTTGTGACCCCCATACCGCAACCTAACTTAACCCCTTCCGTACATCGCTGACAAAGGACGCCCGCAAAGAATGCTACAGCCTCCAGAGGAGCTAGGCTTTAATTATATGTGTGTGTATACAATATATACAATATACACACACATACTATACTGTATATGATATACACACACTATACTGTATATACTGTATATACTATAAACATACTCATAGCTCCCAATTGTCCCTGATTTCGAGAGACTGTCCCTGATTTGGAGCAATGTCCCTCTGTCCCTCTTGCCTCCTCATTTGTCACTCATTTTGGTCTCATCTATATAGTTTTATATAAAATGCACTTTTTATCTTTCAAAAGGTGTTTCCCAGTGCAGAATATTTTTTTCCCAATTCCAAATTGCTGCATTTGTAAATTTTAAAAGCCAATATAAAGGAATAATAGTGGTAAAAAAAGCACTTGTGGATTTAATTAACTTTTTTGGGGATTTATTCTACTACTTTAAGGGGGTGTGTCTGGGGGCATGTCCTATGCCTACATACATTTTCTAGTAGGTGTCCCTCATTCCCATCTCAAGATTAGGGATGAGCCGAACATCCCCCGGTTCGGTTCGCAGCAGAACATGCGAACAGGCAAAAAATGTGTTCAAACACGCGAACATGGTTAAAGTCTATGGGACACGGACGTGAAAAATCAAAAGTGCTAATTTTAAAGGTTAATATGCAAGTTATTGTCGTAAAAAGTGTTTGGGGACCCGGGCCCTACCCCAGGGGACATGTATCAATGAATTTTCTTTTTTTTAAAACTGCAATTTTTTCGGGAGCAGTGATTTTAATAATGCTTAAAGTGAAACAAGTGAAATATGCCTTTAAATTTTTACCTGGGGGTGTCTCTAGTATGACTGTAAAGTGGCACATTTTTCCCTTGTTTACAACAGTCCCTGCACAAAATTTAATTTCTAATGGAAAAAAAGTACTTTAAAAATACTCACGGCTATAATAAGATGTCGGGTGCCAGCAATACAGATAAAAATCACTGAAAAAGAAAAACGAACAGAAAATTTAAAAAAAACATTGCGTGGGGGGCCCCCCCCCCCAAATTCCATACCAGGCCCTTCAGGTCTGGTATAGATATTAAGGGAAACCCTGCGCCAAATCTTTAAAAAAAATGGCTTAGGGGTCCCCCTCAAAGTCCATACCAGACCCTTCAGGTCTGGTATGGATTTTAAGGGGAACCCTGCACCAAAAAAAAAAATGGCGTGGGGTTCCCCTCAAAAATCCATACCAGACCCTTATATGAGCACGCAACCTGACAGGCTGCAGGAAAAAAGGGGGGCGAGAGAGCGCCCCCCTCTGGAGCCGTACAAGGCCACATGCCCTCAACATGGGGAGAATGTCCCCATGTTGATAGGGCAAGGGCATCATCCCCACAACACTTACCTGGTGGTTGTGGGGGTCTGTGGACCCCCAGATCCCTGCCCCCCTATATGAATTGGTAACAGGGTAAATTCCGAATGACGTGAGACCCGCCGTGACAGCTCTTAAATAGCCCTTCTCTGAAGCAACGGGGGTTTCCGGCGGTTTCCCATGGCCTCACGGGTGCCCCCCGCCCCCTCTGATGCAACGCACATGTAGTATGTGTGCGTATATCATATACCGTGTACCAATGGTTCTCAACCTCAGTCCTCAAGTACCCAAAAGTCCAAAGGAAAACCTGCAAAAATGACCTGTTGGGGGAACTTGAGGACTGAGGTTGAGAACCGCTGCCATATACAAACTTCTTGAATGCCTTGTCCACAACTGTATGAGTTGTCACCTCACTGATAACCTTCTGGGTCTCCTACAGTCTGGCTTCCACCCACAACATTCCACTGAAACTGCCTTACTAAAACTCACCAATGACCTAATAAATGCTAAAACCAATAGCCAGTACTCATACTCTTGGACCTTTCTACTGCCTTTGACACAGTTGACCACGCACTCCTCAATAAACTCCACTCCCCTGGCCTCCATGATTCTGCTCTTTCCTGGCTCTCCTCTTACCTATATCAGCGCACTTTCAGTGTCACATACAACACCATCTCCTCTGCGTCTCTTTCTGTTGGGGTACCCCAAGGCTCTGTCTTTGGGCCCCCCCTGTTTTCTCTCTCTATACCTCTTCCCTGGGCCAGTTGCTAACCTCCAATGGCTTCCAATAGCACCTCTATGCTGACCACACCTAGATCTATTTCTCCACACCTCAGTTCACCCCTTCAATCTCCTCACGTATTACAAACTTCCTAATTTTTTGCAACACAACAGTAATACTGCAATTGGCCTTAAGGTTCATATTCAAAAGATCATATATGGGTTACATTTCAACCTTCATTTGAAGGGAGGGTTTAGTGTTAGGGTCAGTTTAAGGGTTAGCTCAGAAAAGAGTGAGGACACTTTTTTAACTTGCTTATAGCTTGTCTATAGCGCTAAAAACGCTATGCCAAAAAACACCAGCTCAAGCTTTCAATGCCAAAACTTCCGTACTGAGATTCCAAAACTGGCTCACAGTAGGAGTGCCTGGACTGGATGCTAAAATGACAGAGATGACTCAGGGCTGTAGGACATAACTGCATCCATGACCACTAAATGCCTCTGGGTATTATTTAAAGTACATCTGACAGTACTGCAGGCACTTAAGGACAGTGTGTGTGTGAATGAAAGATGTGTCATTAAACTTTATATAAAAGTCATTAAAATCTCATGTAAGCTTTACCAGTATCTGATATAAGCACAGGGTTTGTACATTCATCGTGTGTATTGTTGGCTTTTCCAAGCTTCTCTGATTTTCACCCACAACCCAAATGCTAGTTAGTAGGTTAACCGGCATTTGACTATACAAGCTCCATCCTGAATTTCCTACTGGATGCCAATCTCTTGCAAAAAATATACTACGAAAAAATACTACGAATAAGTTTGCTGAGCTTGCATCCCCATCCCATAAAAACCAACAGACCGCTGCCTGGGTGAGGAACCCTCATCATACATACCGTACTTGGTGGGAATGCTCTAAAATACGGCTTTTTGGCAGAATTTCAGTTTGCAGATTAAGAACAGTTCTCCATTATCCTTTTTTTTTTTTTATGCCTTCTCATACCAACCAAACCTTACAGGAAATTCTGTTTGTCACACCTCCTGAATGCAGCCAAACGATTAATCCCCAAGATCTGTCATTCCCACCAGAATAGATTGGTTAGGAAGGTGATTGACATCATAGGCCTCGTACACACGACAGAGGAACTCGTCGTAAAAGACACATCGTTTTCCTCGACGAGTTCCTTGTCAGGCTTGTCAAGAATCTTAACAAGCTTTCTTTGCATACACACTGTCAAGACAAAATCTTGTTGTTCTTAAACGCGGTGACTTACAACACGTACAACGGCACTATAAAGGGGTAGTTTGATTCCACTGGCACCACCCTTGGGGCTGCTTTTGCTAATCTCATGTTACTACGAGTTAAGTAAAGTTTGGTAAGAGATGATTTGCGCTTTTCAGTCTGTTACAGTGTGACAAATGTGCTATCTCCATTACGAACAATACTTTTACTGAAGGTGCGCTCCCGTCTCATACTTGATTCTGAGCATGCGCAGGTTTTTAAGCATACACACGAACGTGTTTCTCGCCGTAAACCAGCCTGACGAGAAACACGATGAGAAAATTGAGACTCCCGATGAGAAAAAAACATGTTTTCTTTTTTTCTTGTCGAGATCCACAACAGCTTTCCCGACGAAAAACATACACACGACTGTGTGTAAATGGAGCCTTATTTTTCCCCCCAAAGATTTGGTATATGTTTGAAATTGCTCATGAGGCATGATGTATGACTAAAATTTAAGGTAATCAGCTTTGTACATGTACAACTAAATAAAAGTTACACAAAAGAAAGTGCTGCCCAGAGTGCTCCCAATGGTGCCGGTAAGGCCTCTATAAAGCTACCCATAGATTTTATAGGCAGCGCATTATGGATTAAAATAAAATTGGTAGGAATAAAATCCTTCATAAATCTTCCCGGCTGCTGAATATGCTAATTCAAGGCCTAAGCAGGGATGAAGTTCTCTCTATACCACCCAACAGTTTGTGTAGGATCCTCTGCCAAGTTATTGTTCAATGTATGGCACCAGCAGGGTTTTTGCAATTCATCTTAATTGTCACAGTCACGTCAGGCCTTGTGATAAGACTCCCTTGCTCTGTTCAAGTGACAGTGCTGACAACAGGGAAAGGGGCTTGCCGTTTGAGGAGGGTTATGTGTTGTGACCTGCCATAGGTTGATACGGACAGTCTGTAAGGGGATTTCAGTTGTCACGATGTCCCCAGGCGGTTGAATAGAGTGACTGTCTGTCCTGCTTTTGCCGGTTTCAATCCTGACACGTGAAACGCTGATGAACTCAGCACAAGGTTGAATGGGAGCTTTTTGGCAGCTGAGACACAAGGGCTAAGCTGCAGGTCAGAGATAACGGCGACACACATCTCCTCATGTACACACTTAGCAACATTCTTTTTCTCCTCCTTAGAGTGCAGGAAATGGCTCTCGCTAAATACGTTCACTCCTGAGTTTTTTCCTTTCTTCGAAAAATGGAGCTTGACAGATTGGAAGTCTCGGCTGCCTCTATTTTTTCACCACCGCAGGTTTTCTACCTCCGAATACCACTCAGGAAACAAGCCCCAGACGCACTGAGGAAGCGATAAGGTGATACATGCTTTTCAAAGGAAAAAAAGGATATTCTCTAACTACCTTGGAACTTCAGAGAAACTTCCAGGCCGGGCCTTTTCTTTTCAAGAGATCCCATTGTTTTCCAGGCTAATAAACATGATAACTTGACAATGTAGTAGACCTAAAGCTTATCTACACGCAAGAAAAATAATTTGATTCGTTATGTCCCACCGGTCCAATCTTTTTCAGGATTTTTTCCCCCTCTACTTTCATCAGGGGATCCTGCTAGTAAGGCAGGCCATAGACGGTAGGAATTTCTTTCCTGTAACCACAGGTCGCAAAGAAATTTGCACGATTCCCCCATCAACACAGACAGTGCTGACAGGCAATCCCTTCTGCTGAGCAATTGTCCGCTCCCGGCAAGGAGGCGGAGGTGGGCAAAGAAAGACTGTGATTATTGCTAGAGGCTATCGGAGCAGCTACCGATAATCCCAAGTGAATCCAGCAGGCTGGTTGTACCCAAGTTGATCGATCAACTTGGTACATTCAGCCTGCCCACGCATGGTTCAAATTTTGGCCAGTTCCTGCTAAACCGGTGTTCCGTCAGATATGGCGACTCGTCAGAATTGGTAAGGGAAGTGACATTCCGTCGCCGCCCTCTTGCTACAACCTGCACTCCTTCATAGTGACGATACACAGAGAGGGGGCAAGCGGACATCTTGTTACACCCACCAGAGTTTTGCATTCCACAGTTATTTTTAACAGAAAACTGAGCTTATAGGTTCAAATATAGTATTTAGAAATCGGACGGACTATTTAGATATTGAATTTTAAAAGCAGCGGCTGATTTCACAGGTTTGCTAATGTGACAGAACAGTGCTGCTTTTATAATTCAACATGTAAACAGTACAATGGATTTCCAAATTCTCTATGTGACCTTATATGCTCCATTTCCTGTTAAAAATAACTGTTATATGCAAAACTACGTCGAGTGTAATAAGATATCCGCTTACCCCCTTCTCGGTGTATCATTACTATGGAGGAGTGTGGGGTGTAGCAAGATGGCGGCGATGGAACTTCACTTCCATTACCAATTCTAATGGGTCACCCTATCTGACGGAACACCGGCCAAGATTCGAGCCGTCTATGGCCAGCCTAACATTCTCCCTCTCCTATATTTTTTTTAGCAGACACCCTAGGGCAGTGATGGCGAACCTTGGCACCCCAGATGTTTTGGAACTACATTTCCCATGATGCTCTACTGCACTGCAGAGTGCATGAGCATCATGGGAAATGTAGTTCCAAAACATCTGGGGTGCCGAGGTTCGCCATCACTGCCCTAGGGAATAAAATGGCAGTCATTGCAACTTTTTTTCTCGCACGGTATTTGCGCAATAATTTTTCAAACGCCTTTTTTCGGGAAAGAAAACAGTTTCATGAATTACAAAAATAACAAAACAGTAAAGTTAGCCCAATTTTTTTGTATAATGTGAAAGATGATGTTACGCCGTGTAAATAGACACTCAACATGTCACACTTTAAAATTGCACACACTCATGGAATGGCGGCAAACTTCGGTACTTAAAAATCTCCATAGGCGACACTTACTAACATTTTTTACCATTCACTATTTTCGAGTTACAGAGAAGGTTACAGAGAAGGTCTAGTGCTGGAATTGTTGCACACACTCTAATGCACGTGACGATACCTCACATGTGGGGTTTGAACGGCGTTTACATATGTGGGCGGGACTTGCATACGTGTTCGCTTCCTTGCGCAAGCTACCGGGGACAGGGGTGTTTAAAAAAAAAAAAGTGTAATTTAATTTTTACACTTTTTTTTACATTTTATTTTTTTATCACTTTTATTCCTACTACAAGGAATGTAAACATCCCTTGTAATAGGAATCAGTGTGACAGGTCCTCTTTATGGAGAGATGTGAGGTCAATAAGACCCCACATCTCTCCTCCAGGCTTACAAGCATGAGATTGTGAAAATAAATTAATCTCAGGCCGGCAGCCGCGATTGCGGCTTTGTTTACTTCCGGGTACCGGGCATGACGTCATAACGTCGCACCTGGGCCTCCGACGATCATAGAGATGACTGGTGACCATCTGGTCACCAGTCATCTCTATGCTTCCCAGCCAGCGCCGACTGATTCACTCTCCGGGCCCCCGATGGCACGGGAGAGCCCGGAGAAGCACCGCGTGCCGCCGGGAGGGGGGGACATCCCCTTCCGCTGCCTATTAGTACGATCAAGCGGCGGAACTGCCACTTTGATTGTTCTTATCGTGCAGAGAATCGGCGGCTGAAGATGGTGATATCTGAATGATGACTGTAGCTGCACCCATCATTCAGATATCACCGCACAAAGTCGAGGACGTCCCAGGGACTTTCCTCGGTTGTCAAGAGGGTGAGTATGAGTATTGATACGTGTGCTCAAGTACTTGCCATTACCAATTACAGATACCGTGTGGTATGATTTGAGCCAATAAAAAATGGATGGGCTCAAATCGCAGTGCAAAGAATTGCATGTAATTTGAACAGGAATGCTGTGCAATCCCTGTCTGAATCACATGCAGTTTCCTGCACCGCTCCTGTGTGAACCCAGGCTGAAGTCATTATGACAAGCTTAGGTTCACACAGGAGCAGTGTGGGAAACCACATGTAATTCAGACAGGAATCACACCACATTCCTGTACAAATGACATGCGATTCTTTGCAGTGCGATTTGAGGACATTCATTTTGTATGTTCTCAAATTGCAACACAAATGTATCAGAGCATTTGCACAAGTACAAGTATTTCTGCAAATGCTTAGTATCGGCACCAGTATCGGTATTAGTGCAACCCTAGTATCTATGCAGGAGCAGCATTGTCACCCTAGGACAGAACTATAGAACCCCACACTTTTCGGCACCCTAGGACAGAACTATAGAACCCCCCTACTCTCTCCACAAGGAACCCTTAGCCCAGAATTTCTCAACCAGGGTTCTGCAAAAGCATGGGGTTCCTACAGAGGTTGCTAAGGATTCCTTGAGGACAGAGCTGTGGCAGATTGATCGCCTGCCTACACTTATTACCATTGTATGGGGGCACAAGAATTTTCACTGTCTGTTTCTTTTCTAGCCATTTTTTATTTATTTATTACATGACTATGGTATCCCCGATATAACCTTTACTGCTAGGACCCACTGTTTATACTCCCCCTTAAACCTTTAATAATAAGGAGACCAACACTGTAACTTGGAGTAAAAACTGGCCGTAGCAGCCTCCTTTATTTTAGATAACTTCCAATAATAAATAACATATATAAACCATATAATTCCTGAGAAAAACAGTTCTTCTCATACTAGTGCTGGACTTTACAGGCACCACTAACACTGACTTGTAAAACCTTTTAACATTATAACATTTTATTGGCACTGCGGTACCTCACCTCTGGTCATAGGCCTCAAGCCGACAAGCTGGCTCAGAGACGACCACTGACCGCAGTGCCCCTTATTAACCAACATTCCAGATACACCTTGGTAGACTGGAAACCACACGCCTTCAGAACCCATACCACCTCTGGGTAATGGCATCCATATTTGGGGTAATTTCTTCTCCTGCAAAGTCCAAACACCCGCCACTGCCACGACAGCATGCACCTCGTACCTGCATAAGGAGAAACAAAAACACAAGGAAAGCACCCAAAACAAAAATTCTCTCAACCATTATCACCACTATCAGCAAGCCCATAACAAAAAGGGAGGTTGGGTGGGAACTTTTCTCCCCAGACTGTGTTACCCGGGAAAGGAGGGGGGAGAATTTATAGCCTCTCCTCCTCTCCACACTGCACCTCTCATGACCACTCCCCCCTGGCTTGTAAGGGTTTCTGTTAACCCTGTCATGCCCGGCCCTACGCCTATGGCTTGTTCTTTTGCTCCGGGCCTCTCTGGACCGTAAATAGCGCTGTCAATTCACGCTATGCTTTACACATACTGTACATTGTACATTCACATCAGTCCCTGCCCTCACGGAGCTTACAATCTATGGTCCCTAACTCACATTCATACATATACAAAGGCCAATTTAGACAAGAGACAATTAACCTACCATCACGTCTTTGGAGTGTGGGAGGAAACCAGGGTAAACAGAGGAAACCCACGCAGGCACAGGGAGAACATACAAATTACGAGCAGATAGTGCCATGGTTGGGATTTGAAACCAATGACCCTAATGTTGCTAGGAAGAAGTGCTATTATTTTTATTTATTTAATTTCATTATGGTTATCAAGGAAACCCCATTCCCATCTCTGAACAACATACTGATCACACTAATGTAACATGAGGTGTAGATCCAAACATTTTAGTTAGGCTGGGTTCACAATATTGCAAATTGAATGGAGGTTCTCTGCATCCAATTCGCAATAGCAGAAGGTCTTGACCAGCTCTCTATGGAGCTCTGGTGCGAAATTGCACAGGGGTCCTGTATGTTTTTTGGTCCGTTTCAGGTCCGAATTTAGCCAAAGATTTGGGCTGAATTCAGACCTGAAATGGTGAATGGGGGCGCACCGGACCCCTGCTGTGACCTGCATGCGGCGATAGTGTGAACCCTGCCTGAGGGTTCCCTGAGAACTGAAAACCATTTCATGGGTTTCTCCATGGTAAAAGGTCGAGAAAGACTGTTGCAGTCTCTATAGAAAGAAAGCTGGGAACAATGGTAATTGAACAGAGCAAGTTATTATCAGCTCACAATATCTCTGGCAGGATAAACAGGTATGTTTTTGCACTTACTGACCAAAAGTGAAAAGGTGGAGTTTCGTCCAAACAGCCGCACTCCAAAGGAACTTCAAAACGTTGTCTTTATTTGTAAAATCAAAGGACATGCATCACAGAATACAGCCAGAAAACAGACAGCCAACGCGTTTCACACTGGTTCAGTGCTTAGTCATGGCTCAGCACTGAACCAGTGTGAAACGCGTCGGCTGTCCCTTTTCTGGCTGTATTCTGTGATGCATGTCCTTGGATTTTACAAATAAAGACAACTTTTTGAAGTTCCTTTGGAGTGCGGCTGTCCATCCCTTCTGAAAATTCTACATTTCTCTCAGCTCCTACTCGCATCAGAAAATCCCCTCTGGGAAGCGCTCTCTGGTGCCGGCATCAAAACGGGGGGGGGGGGGGCCGGCACCAGAGAGCGCTTCCCAGAGGGGTTTACAACCCCTTTAAGAACATCCGAAAAACTGCATTACAATTCTTTGCAGATTTATGTGAGATCAAATATCAGGTACACAGCTAACCCTAGACGCGTTTCATACCTTATTAACAGCCTAAGCACCTACCAGTGCGAAACGCATCATGGTAAAAGCTGTGTACCTGATGAATGTGTGCCTTTGATCTTAAATAAATCTCTGATTATTGAATTGCTGCTTCTCGGTCTTCTTTCCTTGTTTGAGGCTTTTAGAGAGCAGCTGCATGTGGATTGAGCCGGAGTCCCCGGTGGCAGCAATGTCATTTTATTTGCAGATTTTCCGTTACTCGCTCCCCTCTAATAAAGGCCTTGTATCCCGGCCCAGTTTATAGAAGGACGCATTACCTGGGTTTTGGCCTGATCTGTTTTTTTTTTTTCTATTACACAGCATTTCTGTAAGATAAAAGCAGACCTCCTGTAGAAGAAGGAAGAAAGGTCTTGTCTTGTACCAATTAACCAGCCCATTTGACTTCCCTTTGCCTTATCACATCCCTGTCCCAAAATAGTTTCTCTAGACCAGAAATTCAGTAATTACAACCATATGTTTGCAGAATGCTGAGAAAAAGAATACCTGAACTGGCTGTGTGCTGGGAAAACTTACCATTTCCTGCGCAGATAGTTATTAGGACGTGACTTTTTTTTATTAACTTTACACGAGTGTTAATTAATTCTCAAGGTATTCCTTGTAATTTGAATGACTAAAATCCTAGGTCAGCAAATTTTAAAATACATACAGTTTATTTAGTATTCAGTTTGTTAAGATGCCAGATAAAGACAGCAAATTTCTTTAATAATATTTTTTGAAGTGCGAACCATAGAAAAACATTTACCATGTGCTCCATGATGGTGGGGGGGGGGGGGGGGGGGGCGGTTTTACCTTATCTCAGGCTCGCCTTTACTTGTATACCCACTTCTATACCGGGACTATTCTGGCACTCCTCTCCTACATCATTTTTTTGCTAGAAAATTACTCAGACCCCCCAAACATTATATATATATATATATATTTTAGCAGATACCATAGGGAATAAAATGGCGGTCATTGCAACTTTTTATCTTGCACAGTATTTGCGCAATCATTTTTCAAACGCCTTTTTTTTGGAAAAAATATTGTTTCATTGATTACAAAATAACAAAACAGTAAAGTTAGCCCAATTTTTGTGTATAATGTGAAAGATGATGTTACGCCGAGTAAATAGATACCCAACATGTCACACTTTAAAATTGCGCACACTCATGGAATGGCGCCAAACTTCGGTACTTAAAAATCTCCATAGGCAATGCTTTAATGATAGAATTGTTGCTCACGCTCCAACGCACGTGGCGATACCTCACATTTGTGGTTTGCACGGCATTTACATATGTGGGTGGGGCTTGCATGTGTATTTTAAATATTTTTTTTTATTACGTTTTTATTTTACTTTATTTTTTTATTCTTACACTTCTTTTACATTTTTTTGATCACTGTTATTCCTATTTCAAGGAATGTAAACATCCTTTGTAATGAGAATGGTCCGTTACAGGTCCTCTTTATGGAGAGATGTCATCTCTCCTCCAGGCTGTAAAGCATTAGAAGATCGAGAGTTCGCAGCTTTGTTTACATCCAGGGCCCGGGTGTGAAATAATACCATCGCGTCCGAGCCTCCTACAGTCAAAGAGATGACCCGAAATCTCTATGATCGTCATCCTGTACTTGAAGATTCTTTCTCCGGGTCCCCGATGGCATGGTAGAGCCAGGAGAAGCACCTGATGGCGGCGAGAGGGGGGGGGGGTTGGTCCCCTCCCGTCACAGATAAGAACGATCGAGCCGCCGAACTGTCGATATGATCATTCTTATCGTGCACAAAATCTCCGGCTGGAAATAATGATGTCTGAATGATGCCTGTAGCATCCCTGCACAAAGTCAACAACAGCTGTGCATGGTAGCCAATCAGCTTCTAACTTCAGCTTGTTCAATTAATCGTTGGCAAAAAAAAAATGTAAGCTGATTGGTTTCTATGCAGAGTTGCACTAGCTTCTCCACACTTCAGTTGGGGCATTGGGCCCATACTTGCCCATCGCTGGTGTTGAAAATCCCCAAGGCAGGAAGACTGCTGCTCTGGTTGCAGAACCCCCTGGCCACTGTGGTTCCTCCCAACAATGTCTAACTCCCTACTGTGTCCTACAGGGACTAGACGGGTCAACAGGAGGAACCACAGCAGCTAGTGCGGAACCTGCTATTCAACCAGCCTGAGGCCTTGAATAGGATTGGTGCCAGGATAACGTCACTTATGCAGTCATGCATAGTTGCTGCAATTGATGGGCACAGTGGCGGCAATTGATGTTTTTTTCAGTTTGTTTGCACCCCCCAAAAATGTTGAGCACCAGCCGCCAGTGCACCAGGGCCTACCCTTTTATCTTAGTGCTCCTGGTAGAGTTTTTAAAGGAAGTTGCGCAGACATTTTTTTTGGCCTTATAATCTCGTCAGACAGAGGCTTCCTAAACCATCATTTACTCCTCTGTAGTGTAATTTTTTGGTAGCTTGGTTCAGATTACCAATGACTTTAATGGAGCTTGTGGTTTGGAAATACCAGAAAGAAAGACAACTTTTCTGAAATTATCTTATCTCTAGTTGGAAGTCATCCTGGGGAAAGGGTTTACTAGCTAACAAACTATGACCTGAAGTATGTAAATACCCTAAAAGGCATCAGCTTACAGTAACCAGTAAAAACCAATCAGAGAATCAATAGACTGAATTCTAGAAACTGATACTGAATGGATAAAGGGAATATTTTTAAAACAGGAAATGGCCAACCACTGAACATTTTTTTGCCTCCACATACTTATTGGAAATGTCAACACATTTTAAAGTACATTGGCCCACATTCACATCTGAACAAATCACATTTAATACAGTTTTCTGAACACCTGGAATCCTAATTCTTTTTAGTGGGATATCAAGTTGTCCATAATATTTTCTGTACAGTGTTACATTTGCCAGCACCGAACACACCGCTCCTCACTGTAGAGACAGAGCCCACTTCAATGCAATGCACCTTCTATTCTTTACTCCCCAACGCAGATGTAGCTATATATAGGTAATAGTTAACGCTGCCCCAGCTGGGAAGTTGAGAGTTAATTATGTTCCCGGGTTTTCTTTTGGTGGGCTTTAATGGGTCCAACCAACTGGTTCTTTGTGATATAAAAGGAACAGGGGGTTTGAGCCCGGGTCATGAAAATCTAGGAAAACCCTAGGAAAAACCTAGGGGTGTTTGTGTTGCTGTTCTGCCAGAGTCTGGATATTCAGTGATGTGCCAAAGTCAGGGCTCCCACTGCCCAGGAGGATCACTGGAACTTGTAGTCCTTCTTGAACGCACCAACTATAGATTCATCCAAAGCTGCACTTTTTCCTAAGCAGGTATGCTGGGGCAGCCACAAGCCTAAAGTTAGAGACTAGGAATGTTAGGGAAATGTTTGCACTTTATTTCAGCCTGCTGTCTTTGTCATCTAGTTAATTTATTTAAGTAAAGCTTTTGGCACTTTGTCTCTGCCTGGTCTGAAGTTACTAAAGAGGTGTAATGCAAGGAAGCGACACACATAGTCTAAATCCTGGGTCACTAAACACCTTGGGGTATGAAGACAGCGGTACAACATGTTCATACAGTGTGAAGACACAAGTGGTTGCCAAGGGTAAAAGAGGTTTCTCTAGTAACCTGTCATAACCGTGTAAATGTAACAGGTGAGATAGCCTCTTGTAGCAAAGGAGATTTTGTCGGCACTCCTTCGACAGCGATCCATCTCCCATAGCAACGAGAACAGATCTGCACCGCCAGGACCATAAGCCTGTGCACAGCTATGGGAGACAAAGAGTTAAATGAAGTGCACGCATGGAGTCCACACTAGATGTACGGTGGGTCCCAATATCATTACTGAGAGTAAGGTCGCGGTGATACACTGGACAGGTGGAGATGGTATTGGGGCACTATTCCTCCCAATGATACCAACAATGGGACACTATTCCTTCCACTGACGCCAACAATGGGACACTATTCCTCCCACTGATGCCAACAATATGACACTATTCTTTCCACTGATACCAACAATGGGGCACTATTCCTCCCACTGACACCAATTATGGCGCACTACTCCTCCCACCGACAACAACACCGTAGATGTCCCATTGTGCCTCGCTGTAAACCTCTGTCGCAACAGTGAGGCACAGTATAACAAATATGGTGTCCTCCCGCTGTTTGCATAGCATTAAATTGTGCCTGAGAAATGGTATCTCCCAACGAAAAAACGCTCCTACGATGTGCACAGGCACTATAGGACATCACTTCAGCTGATCGGCAAATCAGCTGGAGTGCCCATCCGTTTTGTGCATGAGCAGGGACTTTTCGACAGCGGGCACATCTCGACAGAACAGGGGCAAGGAAGTGACCCAGTTGGTTTTCTTAATTACATAGGTCACCAACCTGTCTGTAAGTTGTGACTGGCTGTGAGTTGTGACGGGTTATGCAAATACTCGGAATCAATTGAAATACTCTGTTCCAGAGTGTTTCTGAGACTTTCCGAGTGTTTCCGATATCAGCCGAGCTATCCCAGAGTATTTCCGAGGCTCTCTCCACCTCTGGCCACAGGCGGTATTGCATGCCATAGAAGTCAATGCAGAACGAATTATTTTTGTTTACATTGACTTCTATTGGGAAACTTTTTTGATAGGCGAGTGCTTTGGATTGCACGTATTCTCCTGAAACAGATTATAATTGTATTCCAAGGTTCCACCTTATAGGTATTTTAACTTTGTATTTAGCTCTTTTGCCTGGAATCTAGCTTTAACAGCTCACTTAGTTTACTTACTGCCTAGAGTAGCTTTTTAACGCTACATGATGACTTTTTCATTGATTATTAGTAAAGCCTTCTCATTTTTTTTAGTGTCTCTGTGATCCTACGACTCGTTTACGAGAAGCAATACAAGATACATTGAAAAGTTTAAGACCTGCAATCAAGATATCAGTATGTATCATTATTAGCGGGATAATGCATGTATTAGTGATGAGACATAGCTCGGAATAAAAGTGAATCAATCAACTCCGTGGCAGAGAATGAAGCCACATAAATCAGCCGGTGTAAATCAGAACGGCGCTAATGAAAAAGTGAGGTTTAATTACCTATGAAAATGGACCTCTCTTTTGTTCATACACAACATTAATTGAGGTCTGCGGCTAAGCAAAATGGAGTCCGCCCGCAGGCTTTCTGCAATAGCTGCTAATACATATAAGAAAATTGCATTCCATTTAAAGGTAATGTTGCTAATCCTTAATGGGATACTCAAATATAAGCTGATCTAATAGTTTCATAAAATTGTTACCTATTCTGTACTCACCCCTACAGTCTTGATGTAGCAACAACATACAGCTGGTGCTCTTCATGGACATGGGCACCTGCATCAAATTATCTTCATTTCCATTGACTTCTATGGGGAAACTGACTTTGATATGCGAGTGCTTTGGATTACAAGCATTCTCCCGGAACGGATTATGCTTGTAATCCAAGGTTCCACTGTACATCTTAACCACATAGCGACTGCCGCGCGCGCATATACAGTGCGGAAAATAAGTATTTGAACACCCTGCTATTTTGCAAGTTCTCCCACTTGGAAATCATGGAGGGGTCTGAAATTGTCATCGTAGGTGCATGTCCACTGTGAGAGACATAATAAAAAAAAAAAAAAAATCCAGAAATCACAATGTATGATTTTTTTAACTATTTATTTGTATGATACAGCTGCAAAGAAGTATTTGAACACCTGAGAAAATCAATGTTAATATTTGGTACAGTAGCCTTTGTTTGCAATTACAGAGGTCAAACGTTTCTTGTAGTTTTTCACCAGGTTTGCACACACTGGAGGAGGGATTTTGGCCCACTCCTCCACACAGATCTTCTCTAGATCAGTCAGGTTTCTGGGCTGTCGCTGAGAAACACAGAGTTTGAGCTCCCTCCAAAGATTCTCTATTGGGTTTAGGTCTGGAGACTGGCTAGGCCACGCCAGAACCTTGATATGCTTCTTACAGAGCCACTCCTTGGTTATCCTGGCTGTGTGCTTCGGGTCATTGTCATGTTGGAAGACCCAGCCTCGACCCATCTTCAAAGCTCTAACTGAGGGAAGGAGGTTGTTGCCCAAAATCTCGCAATACATGGCCCCGGTCATCCTCTCCTTAATACAGTGCAGTCGCCCTGTCCCATGTGCAGAAAAACACCCCCAAAGCATGATGCTACCACCCCCATGCTTCACAGTAGGGATGGTGTTCTTGGGATGGTACTCATCATTCTTCTTCCTCCAAACACGGTTAGTGGAATTATGACCAAAAAGTTCTATTTTGGTCTCATCTGACCACATGACTTTCTCCCGTGACTCCTCTGGATCATCCAAATGGTCATTGGCAAACTTAAGACGGGCCTTGACATGTGCTGGTTTAAGCAGGGGAACCTTCCGTGCCATGCATGATTTCAAACCATGACGTCTTAGTGTATTACCAACAGTAACCTTGGAAACGGTGGTCCCAGCTCTTTTCAGGTCATTGACCAGCTCCTCCCGTGTAGTCCTGGGCTGATTTCTCACCTTTCTTAGGATCATTGAGACCCCACAAGGTGAGATTTTGCATGGAGCCCCAGTCCGAGGGAGATTGACAGTCATGTTTAGCTTCTTCCATTTTCTAATGATTACTCCAACAGTGGACCTTTTTTCACCAAGCTGCTTGGCAATTTCCCCGTAGCCCTTTCCAGCCTTGTGGAGGTGTACAATTTTGTCTCTAGTGTCTTTGGACAGCTCTTTGGTCTTGGCCATGTTAGTAGTTGGATTCTTACTGATTGTATGGGGTGGACAGGTGTCTTTATGCAGCTAATGACCTCAAACAGGTGCATCTAATTTAGGATAATACATGGAGTGGAGGTGGACATTTTAAAGGCAGACTAACAGGTCTTTGAGGGTCAGAATTCTAGCTGATAGACAGGTGTTCAAATACTTATTTGCAGCTGTATCATACAAATAAATAGTTAAAAATTCATAAATTGTGATTTCTGGATTTTTTTTTTTGATTATGTCTCTCACACATACACATACACATTCACTCATGCACCTACGATGACAATTTCAGACCCCTCCATGATTTCCAAGTGGGAGAACTTGCAAAATAGCAGGGTGTTCAAATACTTATTTTCCGGACTGTACATCTACACAATGGCAGGGGCAGGCAAATTGGCGTACCTATATGTCCCTTTAAATTTGCCACCCAGCGGGCTCCCGCATCCGCTGCGTACCTTGTGAGTGCGCTCACGGGTCCCGGGAACTTGATGTTCCCGGGCGGCCGGCGATTGCGGTCGGCAAAGGCAGAACAGGGGGATGCCTTTGTAAACAAGGCATTCCCCTGTTCTGCCTAGTGACATGTCACTGATCGAATGTTCCCTGTGATCGACAACAGTGGTCAGTGCCCTGTTACTGGTAGCTCCTCCCCCTAACAGTTAGAATCACTCGCTAGGACACACTTAACTCCTTCACTTCAGCGCCACCTAGTGGTTAACCCCTTCACTGCCAGTGTCATTTTCACAGTAATCAGTGCATTTTTTATAGCACTGCTCACTGTAAAAATGACAATGGTCCCAAAAATGTGTCAAAAGTCTCCGATGTGTCCCCCATAAAGTTGCAGTCACGATAAAAAAACTCTGATCGCCGCCATTACTAGTTTAAAAAAATCATAATAAAAATGCCATAAATCTATCCCCTATTTTGTAGACGCTATAACTTTTGCGCAAACCAATCAATATATACGCTTATTGCATTTTTTCATACCAAAGATACGTAGAAGAATACATATCGGCCTAGACTGAGAAAGGAATTCTATTTTATATAATTTTTGGGGACATTTTTATAGCAAAAAGTAAAAAATATAGCTTTTTTCAAAATTTACGCTATTTTTTTGTTTATAGCTCAAAAAATAAAAACCACAGAGGTGATAAAATACCACCAAAAGAAAGCTCTATTTATGGGGAAAAAAGGGCGCCAATTTTGTTTGGGTGCAACGTCGTACAATTGTCAGTTAAAGCGGCGATGTGCCGTATTGCAAAAAATGGCCTGGTCATTATTTATAACCACAACATACAGGGATATGGGAAATCATTATAGACACTGATACACTTTCATAGGTTGAACTGGATGGACTATTGTCTTTTTTCAGCCTTACCGACTATGGGCTAGATTCAGAAAGACTTACGACGGGCGTATCAGTAGATATGCCGTCGTAAGTCCGAATCTGCGCCGCCGCAACTTTAAGCGTATGCTCAAACTGAGATACGCTTAAATGATGCTAAGATACGACCGGCATAAGTCTCCTACGCCGTTGTATCTTAGCTGCCTATTTACGCTGGCCGCTAGGGGCGTGTACGCTGATTTACGCCTAGAATATGTAAATCAGCGAGATATGCCTATTCACGAACGTACGCCCGGCCGTCGCAGTAAAGATACGCCGTTTACATAAGGCGTTTTCAGGCGTAAAGATAAACCACCAAAAAGATCGCGTAGCCAATGTTAAGTAAGTATGTTTTACGTCGTTTGCGTAACTCGTCCGTAAATGGGGCTGGGCGTAAATTACGTTCACGCACTGGGATACGTCCACGTTCAAGGATGAAGCACATGAAGGGCAAAATTACAACCAAAATATTTGATGAGCACCTTGAGAATTCATTGAGAATTGCTACTCCATCCATCCAACCAGATATTGATGCGTTTGTTTATCAAAAACAGTGTCAAATATCGCACTAGTTTTTTGTTGCCTTCTTTTACTTTTATAATAAAAAATATTACAAAAAATGTAAAAGTTGTATTACTCAGATAGGTACATTATCTATATCATTGATCGTTAACTTGTGATCTGCCCGACTTTTTCTGCTCATGAGTTATCCTTATTATAATGCCCCTTACACACGATCGGACATTCCGATATCAAAACCGTGGATTTTTTTTCTGACGGATTGTTCGCTCAAACTTGTCTTGCATACACACGATTACACAAATGTTGAGAAGATAGTCACCGCTCCAATAGGGTATATGGATGAATCCGTATTCTCTCAGAGAAACCCAGGTGCCGATAATGCACGAAGCAATGGTAGAAAGAAATGTTTGGACAGCCGCACTCTGGAAAAACCTTCTTGGTTGCCTTTTATTGATAAAAGTTTTCAAACACCACACATCACAGCAAAGATGAGTAAGCACTGATTGTAGTGCGAAATGTCAGCTGTATGCCCCTGTCTTTGCTGTGATGTGTGGTGTTTGAAAACTTTTATCAATAAAAGGCAACCAAGAAGGTTTTTCCAGAGTGCGGCTGTCCAAACATTTCTTTCTACTATTACACAAATGTTGTCGGAAATTCTGAACGCCAAGAACGCGGTCACGTACACTATGACGAGCCGAGAAAAATGACGTTCAATGATTCCGAGCATGAGTCGAATTGATTCCGAGCATGCGTAGGATTTTTGTGCGTCGGAATTGACTACAGATGATCGGAATTTCTGACAAGAACTTTTGTTATTGGAAATATGGAGCCTACACACGGTCGGATTTTCCGACAACAAGCTCACATCGAACATTTGTTGTCGGAAATTCCGACCGTGTGTACGCAGCATTAGTGTGTTTTATGTGCGGCCCAAGACAATTTCCCTTCTTCCAATGTGTCCCAGGAAGGTCAAATGGTCGGAAAACCCTTGTATTAGGCTTTACAGTCAGGCAACTAGCATTTTCAGACTTGAGGTCATCAATGGCCACTCCTGCACGTCTCTCAGCACAGGTTTCCTTTAAGTTGAACGTCCTGGAAGTGGCTCACAAAGTCAGGACATTGTTGTTTATCCTACATGGCTGCACCCAGCCTAATCTGTCCTCCCGATATCACAGGTTACAGAGCTGTTTCCGTCCTCTCTCTACCTTTCTATCTGCCCCGCACAGCACAGGGGGCTGCTGATGAGAGCTTCCTGTTTGTTCTCACTCGTTCTGCTCATGATAAATACAACTAAGCTTTCTTCTCTTTGTGAAAAAAAAAAGACAGCTGCTAGATTCACGGAAGAAGAATGTCGAAATTTCACAAAAAGTCCCTTTTGTCAGCTTCTTCTCAGGTTAAAAATGTAACAATACAAGGCCTGACAACACGGAAAAAAAGTGTCTATTTCAAGCCTTGTAATAAAAGTCCTTTTATGGGGATGGGACGAGCTACAGAAATTCAAGTAACCTGAACTACTGAAAAATTAAGATTTATAATAATAATAGCAACACCAATATTCAATATTCAATATGTCTACCTTTAAGGCCATGTACACACGAGGAGACATGTCCGATGAAAACGGTCCGCGGACTGTTTTCATCGGACATGTCTGAAGGGATATTTTGGTCTGATGTGTGTACACACCACCAGACCAAAATCCCTGCAGACAGAGAATGAGGTGACGTAGAAGGCACCAACGTGCTGAAACCAGGAAGTTCAATGCTTCCACGCATGCGTCGAATCATTTCGACGCATGCGCGGGATTTCTGTCCGATGGTTGGGCGTACTAACCATCGGACATGTTCGATGGACAGGTTTCCAGCGGACAAGTTTCTAAGCATGTTTAGAAACTTTTGTCCACTGGAAACCTGTCCGCTAGGCCGTACACACGATCGAACATGTCCGCGGAAACTGCGGACCACTTTCAGCGGACATATCTCCTCGTGTGTACGCGGCCTAAGTTGTAAAGTGTTGGTGCTATATAAATGGGATCATAGGCATCATGATACTGCAGGAAACAAACATGCATAGAAGAATGGACCACCAACAGACACCAGATTGATTCAAAAGTAACTTTATTTTATGCTTCAAGTTAACATTTTTCAAAATATCATTCAATTTGTTTGGATGCTATTGGCCACGGCCTGGTTCATTGGTTTAAAATCATAAAATTATTATATCAACTTAATTAATGTATATCAACCAATTTAAACCAAATTACTCAACCAAATACCAAATTCAACCCAGCCACTTAGACTCGAGCTGATACCGTCTTTCAAACCATTTTAACTTAAACCTCCCCTTCGGATACCCCCGAAGGGAGTTTTTACCACATGAACAGGCCGCGACAAGAAAAAAAAAAAGGGGGGGGGGGTAGGGCGGGGAGTCCTCCTGCAATCTTCAGGATGGAATGGTACTGACCCAGGTTCTGGTGACCCTTAAATAGGCTGGTTCCTGCTTCTGGAAAATTCTCCCAGAATCACCTGATCCCATTAGCCAATCCCTGCTGACCCAAAATTCCTCCAGAACCTTCCTAAGACACCTGACCCAACTGACCAATCCTGACAGCTCACCTGCAGCTCACCTTTCTGCTTCCCTCAGATAACCTCTTGAACTAATGCCCCTGATCCCACCTGACATTCTGCAACCAATCCTATCCTACCAATATACCTGAGCTAAAAACTAGCCCTAATGCCATGATCCCATGAGGAAATGGCTTTCCCTTTCAGATCCCATTCTGTATAATAATATTCCAACCAGACCTCAACATTAATGGGTAGAGTTACACTTTAACTACTTCAGATCTGCGCTATAGCCGAAAGACGGCTGCAGCGCGGACCTACTTTGCCAGTCCTATGCTTTGTCTGCGGAAAATCTTTAGCCTGAAAGTAAAAATGAATACAGCCACCATATCTAAGATCTCTAGGGGGGGGGGGGGGGTCTAGATAACAGACTTAGAATAATTAATTTCAGTTGATGATGCACACTAAGCCAATGGGTCCATAATATGAAAATGCTCTAGCAGTTTTCAATAGCTTAGCCTGGGTGGACTTCTAGCTGCCCATGACTGCACACCATAGCGCTATACAGAACATTTAGGCTGCATTCACACCTGAGCGTTTTGTTGCCTGAAGCATGAAGCTATAAAATGCCAGAGGGGAAAAAATACATTATTCCCTATAGAGATGATTCACATCTCCACTCCAAAACGCCTGTAGCCGAACGCCTAAAGCTCAAACAAGTTCCGAAACCTTTTTTGGGCGCATTTGGGCGTTTTAGAACGTTTCTATTCCCATAGAAAGTAATGGAAACGCTCGATTCAAGCGTCTAGCGCGACAACAAGCGTTTCTATGGACGTTTTGTCGCTTTAGTCAGTAGAACATTTCACCCAGGCAGAAGATAAAAAAAACTACAAACATAGCAACAAGTGATGAAAGAGATGATAATTTTTCCTATTGGCTAAAATAAAAAACGTTGAAGTTCAAAAACGTCGGACAACGCTGTATGCAAACGCGCGAATATGTGTGAACACGCTGGAAAAAACGTACGAAAACGTAGTGTTTTGCTGCGATTTTGCGGCGTTTTCTTCTGTGTTTTGCCGCGATTTTGCGGTGTTTTTTACCACGATTTGCCGCGATTTGTCGCAGTGTTTTTTACCGCGATTTTAGACAGGTCTAGGGTCACCAATGTTAAAAACAGAAAAACGCCCAAATACACTCAATTCGAGTGACAAAAAAGGGTCCAGAACTTGTTTGAGCTTCAGGTGTTCGGCAATTTTTTCCCCTATGGCGTTTTGGAGCTTCATGCTTCAGGCGACAAAACGCTCAGGTGTGAATGCAGCCTTAGAAGAACTGAGCGAATAATACAAAAAATAGCTATGCCAATGAGTTGGTGGACTGGAGTCCATCATTAGCTTCTCCAGGTGAATACTCTCTTCTGCCAATACTAGTGAACTGGTAAAACATTCTCCGGTTACAACCTGGAGCAGAAGGCGCAGAGGCTGAATGTATTGGGTTATATATGGCCCCTTAGTAAAGAATAACTTACAATATTACATTTTTTTAACAATGTGATTAGTACAATGCGTTTTTATTGCAGAACAAAGGTTTGGCAGCTTGTATTTTTAGGTGATTCATAACTTCCCTTTTATAAATCAGTATGTATATTTTTTACACTGTTGAGCAAGTTTCCTCCTAGTGGACCTTATAGCAACACATATGTTATTCTTATAGACATTTTTTGTATTAATGAAACCTATAGCCTTTGACCCCCACCTTAAACACCTTTAACTGGTGAAACCTTTTCTCCAGAACGTTCTCAGGCCTTGCTGGTCTCATCACAAGCAGCACACACAAGGGTGCCAAGAGTTATACAGTGGAACCTCGGATTGCGAGCATAATCTATTCCAGGAGAATGTTCGTAATCCAAAGTACTTGCATATCAAAGCGAGTATCCCCATTGAAGTCAATGGAAACTAAAATAATTTGTTCTGCATTGACTTCAATGGCATGCAATACCGCATGTGGCCAGGGGTGGGCGCCAGAGAGCCTCGAAAACAGCCGAGGCCCGAGGACAACTCAGCTGACCTCAGCAAACCTCGGAAAGGCTCGAAATTGAGTATTTACGTGTCTTTCTGAGAATTCACGAGCAACTCTGAACAGCGCCGATCGGCTGGGATCAGCGTCGTTCGACTCTGCTCGCCTCTGGCTATTCCTCCAACTATTACCAATGATGCGGCACTATTCCTCCAACTAATACCAATGAAGGGGCCCTATTCCTCCAACAAATACCAATGATGGGGCACTGTTCCTCCAACTAATACCAATAAAGGGGCCCTATTCCTCCAACTAATACCAATGATGGGGCACTGTTCCTCCAACTAATACCAATGAAGGGGCCCTATTCCTCCAACTAATACCAATGATGGGGCACTATTCCTCCAACTAATATCAATGATGAGGCACTGTTCCTCCAACTAATACCAATGATGGGGCGCTAATCCTCCAACTAATACCAATGATGGGGCACTATTTCTCTAACTAATACCAGTGATGAGCCACTATTCCTCCAACTAATACCAATGATGGGGCACTATTCCTCCAACTAATACCAATGGTGGGGCACTATTCCTCCAACTAATACCAATGATGGAGCACTAATACTCCAATCTAATTCCAATGATGGAGCACTGATCCTCCAACTAATACCAATAATGGGGCACTATTCTTTCAACTAATACCAGTGATGGAGCACTATCCCTCCAACTAATTGTTATTACTATTATTAAACACGATTTATATAGCGCCAACAGTTTACGCAGCGCTTTACAATGTATAGGGGGGACAACATAATTACAATAAAGTTCAATACAAAAGGTACCGGAGGGCCCTGCACATAGAACTTACATTCTAAAGGGAGAGGGTGGTGGTACAAAAGGTAATAGCTACAGAGTATTGTATTATGGGGGGAGGGGGGCTCAGGGACAGTTGTTAGGTGGGTGTGTGGGATAGGCTTCCCTGAATAAATGAGTTTTCAGGGATCTTCTAAAGGTGGACAGGGTAGGGGCTGATCGGACATGGGGCACTATTCCTCCAACTAATACCAAGGATGGGGCACTATTCCTCCAACTTATACCAAGGATGGGGCACTATTCCTCCAACTAATACCAAGGATGGGGCACTATTCCTCCAACTAATACCAAGGATGGGGCACTATTCCTCCAACTAATACCAAGGATGGGGCACTATTCCTCCAACTAATACCAAGGATGGGGCACTATTTCTCCAACTAATACCAAGGATGGGGCACTATCCCTCCAACTAATACCAATAGTGGGGCACTATTCCTCCAGCTAATACCAATAGTGGGGTACTATTTCTCCAGCTAATACCAATAGTGGGGCACTATTCATCCAACTAATACCAACAGCGGGGCACTATTCCTCCAACTAATACCAATAGTGGGACACTATTCCTACAGCTAATACCAACAGTGGGCACTATTCCTCCAACTAATACCAATAGTGGGGCACTATTCCTACAACTAATACCAACAGTGGGGCATTATTCCTACAACTAATACCAATAGTGGGGCACTATTCTTCCTTCTATCAACCACAAGTGCTATGCAATTAACTCCTACTGACCACCAAGTTTAAGGCATTGTTAAAGTCTACTGATGCCAGGACATTTTATATTCCCACTGACCCATATACGACCACCCTAAACTGGCCCTTTGTTTTCCAAATTTTGGAGACCCCTGGTTTATTGTTTTTTAATGGTATGAATTCAATATAATTGGGCAAATTCCTGTTTTGGCATATGAGTTTTTGCATCAGAACAAAGACACTTGGGAGTTTTATATGACCCATCGGGTACAGTGCACAAATACCAATGATGGGGCACTATTCCTCCAACTAATACCAATGATGGAGCACTATTCCTCCAACTAATACCAAGGATGGGGCACTTTTCCTCCAACTAATACCAGTAATGGAGCACTATTCCTCCAACTAATACCAAGGATGGGACACTATTCCTCCAACTAATACCAAGGATGGGACACTATTCCTCCAACTAATACCAATAGTGGAACACTATTCCTCCAACTAATACCAATAGTAGGGCACTATTCCTCCAGCTAATACCAATAGTGGGGCACTATTCCTCCAACTAATACCAACAGTGGGGCACTATTCCTCCAACTAATACCAAGGATGGGACACTATTCCTCCAACTAATACCAATAGTGGAACACTATTCCTCCAACTAATACCAATAGTAGGGCACTATTCCTCCAGCTAATACCAATAGTGGGGCACTATTCCTCCAACTAATACCAATGATGGAGCACTATTCCTCCAACTAATACCAAGGATGGGGCACTTTTCCTCCAACTAATACCAGTAATGGAGCACTATTCCTCCAACTAATACCAAGGATGGGACACTATTCCTCCAACTAATACCAAGGATGGGACACTATTCCTCCAACTAATACCAATAGTGGAACACTATTCCTCCAACTAATACCAATAGTAGGGCACTATTCCTCCAGCTAATACCAATAGTGGGGCACTATTCCTCCAACTAATACCAACAGTGGGGCACTATTCCTCCAACTAATACCAAGGATGGGACACTATTCCTCCAACTAATACCAATAGTGGAACACTATTCCTCCAACTAATACCAATAGTAGGGCACTATTCCTCCAGCTAATACCAATAGTGGGGCACTATTCCTCCAACTAATACCAATAGTGGGGCACTATTCCTCCAACTAATACCAATAATGGGGCACTATTCTTCCTTCTATCAACCACAAGTGCTATGCAATTAACTCCTACTGACCACCAAGTTTAAGGCATTGTTAAAGTCTACTAATGCCAGGACATTTTATATTCCCACTGACCCATATACGACCACCCTAAACTCTGAAAGACAATAAACTGTCCCTTTGTTTTCAAAATTTTGGAGACCCCTGGTTTATTGTTTTTTAATGGTATGAATTGAATATAATTGGGCAAATTCCTGTTTTTGCATCAGAATAAAGACACTTGGGAGGTTTATATGACCCGTCAGGTACAGTGCACAAATACCAGTTCTACTGTAAAACATCAGTTCTTTATATGGAATTATAGTTATTTATTTTTATCACCTACATTGAATCTTACTCACATAATGACTCTTTAAATTTGACTGAATACACAATTTTACTTCCTCAAATAAGAGGTCATTTGTGCAATACACCTCATGATCAGCAATCATCCACCTTCGTGGTGTCTTACACAATACTGGAAACAACACAGCTGTTTATCTGCTGAAAATGCTTTACTGAAACTAATGAAATTAAGAAACTCCTGTGACTTAGATGCACGCTTAAAGCTACACTCCAATTAAAGACTTTTGATGTGGCTTTGGTGACGTCGGTCATTAGTTTGGTGGTTCTTACTTTCATCCTCGCTTTTATCTTCCGCACCTGACTGTCCCACTATCTAATATCTGATGGTTTCTACTATGTTCCTCTTCTGGGTGGTCCTGAGTCCAAGTCTGGTAAGGCCAGCATGTTCATAGGTTTGCCCACTCTCTGTAACCCAACCCTTCCCCATCGTAGTGTGAGACAGTGTTGCCAACCTACCAGATTGAAATTTACTGACACAACACCCAAAATTTACTGGTACAGCCAAGTTTTTACTGGCATTTCCAAAAGTTACAAAATTACAGTTTTAAGCACACGTTTTAGTATTTAGGTTACAGTCAAGTACAATATGCAATTAGCAATGTGATTTAACCCCTTAATGACCAGCTCACGCCGATATATGTCGGCAAACTGGCACGGCTGGCCACAATCACATACAGGTATGTTGCCCTTTAAGTGCCCATCCGTGGGTAGCGGGCCACTGGCTCGCGACCCAGTCCTGAGCTCCGTGACCACGCCCATGGGACCCGAGGACATGATTGGTGCCGGTGTCCCACGATCAGGTCACAGAGCTGAAGAACGGGGAGAGGTAAGTATAAACAAACCTCTCCCCGTGCTTCCTAGTGAGCCTGTCACTGATCGTCTGTTCCCTGTCATCAGGCCCGGATTTCCCACAAGGCCACCGAGGCCAGGCCTTGGGGCGGTAGCAGCATGGAGTTCCCTGTTTCCTGTTCCTGCCGCCGATGTATACAGTGAGAGGGGTGATCTGTGCTCTACCCATCTCAGCTGTGGCAGGAGTTCTAGCACAGTGCAAGGACTTATGTTTTTGAAGGTGACAGGGTCAATAAAGAGAACCTTTCACCTCCAATTGCTATCACACAGGGAATTATTTTCTCCTGTGTGATAGCAATAAAGTTAAGTGAAAAAATTATTGATAAAAAATAATTAAAAAGTAAAGAATAAAAAAAAATAATATTAAACATATTAAGGTAGTTATACAAAAATAAAAAACAAGTAAACAACAAGCTACAAAAAAAAAAAGTAAAAAAAAAAAAAAAAAAGTGAACTAATTGTGCCGCACCTGCCATCTGGTTGCAATTCTCTGTTGATTTGGTGGGGGGGGGGGGGTGGTGGTTTGGTTGGCGGGGAGGGGGGTGCATTGCGGAACCTGGCCTTGGGGCAGCAGGGAGAGCAAATCCGGCCCTGTCTGTGATAGATAACGACGATCAGTGATGTCACACGCCCAGCCACGCCCCCTACAGTAAGAATCACACACTAGGGCACACTTAACCCTTACAGCGCCCCCTAGAGGTTAACCCCTTCACTGCCAGTGTCATTTTCACAGTAACTGCATTTTTATAGCACTGATCGCTGTAAAAATGACAATGGTCCCAAAAATGTGTCAAAAGTGTCTGATGTGTCCACTATAATGTCGCAATGTCATGATAAAAATCGCAAATCGCCACCATTACTAGTAAAAAAAAATATTAATAAAAATGCCATAAAACCATCCCCTATTTTGTAGACGCTATGGCCCAGATTCACAGAGCGATTACGCCTACGCAACAGGAGATGCGCGTGCGTAAGTCTAAATGTGCGCGTGCGTTTCGTTGCGCGCCATTCCCAGAACGAGATACGCAAAAAATCATCTTTTTTTTGTCCCGCGTAATTTCGTTAGACTGGCGCATCCGTCCGCGCAAAAGTGCGATAGACACACCATTGATTTGCTAGTCAAATATGCTAATGAGGGACTTACGGGGATCCACAAAACAACGTTGGGGCAGCGCAGGCGACGCAGTGTGCGCAACAGCAAAATGTCCTGTCTAAAATTAGAGCTGATAAAAGCTGGTCTAAAAAAAGAAAAAAAGTCTACTTGTCAGATAAAGCAACACTGTTAGTGAGGAGTTCAGCAGTCACACGTGTTGCTCAACAATCTGTATGCCAACATGCCAGGGGCATCGTCGCACATAGCTATACTACTGACTTTAGATGAACAAAGAAGGAGGAGGGCACGGAGGAGGGCACGGAGGATGGCACTAAGGAGGGCACGGGAGATGTTTTTTTTTTTTTTTTTATTTGCTTATATAAAATTTACAATTTAATCTAATCTAATACAATATTCTTATCTGATACAAGCCCCTCACTCTTCACTTGATATATCACACACGCATAGACATCTTTGGCATGAGTGATTCTGAGGTATCTCGCATCTTCAGATTCACCCCTCATGCCATCCTGGAATTACCACAACCTTGCAGGAGGACATCAGCAGCCCAACATATGGCACCACCCATGACACCCATGACAGCTACATATACAATCAGAGCCCCATCCCCACAGATTTCGAACAGAACATGTATGGGGACAGCTGGTTGGTTGGTGAGTGACATGGGTGGCAGGCATGACTATCCCCTCCCGTGATGCACACCTCACAAGTGGCACATGCATGACTAACATCCTCCTGTCTTTTCCCTTACAGGTGACTCTGCATATGAACTGGGACCCCATCTCATGACCCCATCTCATGCCAGCTCACATTATGCATCTTTGCACGTTAAACACACACATTAATCATGGCACAATGAGAATGCATGCATGCACACCACTGTGGTCCCTAGCACACACACCCCACATCCTCATCACATTGGATTGGCACCAGTCCACCATGCAGGACTTGTGAGCTGCAACGCCACGCCACGGCTCCAATTATGTCACTGTACATTCATACACCATTCACACAGACCTGGGGATCACTTCTCCACCACAAATGAGGGTGACACCCCTTTTCCCGCAGGAATATCACCCCCACATTCCAAAATCATACACAAACAGAACCAAAAAAATTAAATAAATGACGAGCAAAAAAAAAAAAAATGCCCAGCAAAAATATAATTTAAACAAAATAACAACAAAGAAAACACATAAAAGACAAAAATCACTCTGCAAAACAGTCCCCAAATATCTCAAAGACACGTCACAAACAAACAAAAGCACCTTGCTGTATAGGGAGGGATACAAAGGGATGTACTTTTGCAAAGGAAGTGCATTTGTGTCTGTCTATTTATGCTGTCTGCGTAGTTCACAAAGTTGCCCTAGTCCATTTCCAATTTCACTGATTGCGCCGCTCCCGAGTTGTGAGCATGCGCACAGCGGAGCTGACCATGGTCTCCTTCAAGCGCGCATGCGCGAGCCGGCCGGCCCTTCATTTGCATGGGGTCACGGCTCATTTCAATGGAACACGCCCACGTCCTTCCCAATTTGTATTACTCCTCCTTACGCCTCTGGAAAAACGTTACGTATGCGCAATTTCCTGCGCAAAAGCTACGAGAATAGGGTGATTACGCGGCAAAATTGCGCAAGTCTAACGTAAAGGCGGTGCGCTACGCCGGTCCAATAATGCGCAGATGTACCTGAATCTGGGCCTATAACTTTTACGCAAACCAATCAATAAAGGCTTATTGTGATTTTTTTTTTACTAAAAATATGTAGAAGAATACGTATCGGCCTAAACTGAGGAAAAAAATGGTTTTTTTTATATATTTTTGGGGGTATTTATTATAGCAATAAGTAAAAAATATATATATTTTTTTCAAAATTGTCGCTTTATTTTTGTCTATAGCACGATCGGACCCCCCGTACATGCGGCAGTCCCCGTAGCTGGCCGAGCGATCCGAGATGAGGGGGCGGCTATTCGTTTTTGTCCGCCCCCTCCAGATTGCTCTCAGCCAATCCGCGCGCCCCCCAGCCCTGTCACTTCCTCCTCCTGTGTAAACATAGGAAGGAGGAAGCGATGTGATCTCTCCCCTCAGCCTTTTTTTCAACCACCATTGAGGAAAGATCACATCGCACAGTAAGTCTGAACTAACACTACACTGACACACACTACACATAGTCACATTAACCCCTTGCGATCGCCCCCCCCCCTCCCCCTGTCACAGTGTCACTGAATGCAGTAATCATACATGTATGATTACTGTATTTAGTGTCAGTGTGACAGGCAGTGTGACAGTCAGTTAGTGTTAGGTTCAGGGTAGCCCCCGTACCCCCCCTAATAAAGTTTTAACCCCTTGATCACCACCCTAGTTAACCCTTTCACTCCCTATTGCCAGCGTCACTAAGCGATCATTTTTCTGATCGCTGTATTAGTGTCGCTGTTCCCGCTAGGTAGCTAATTTTTTTTTATTGGGATTTTTTTTTACTAAAGACATGTGGCTAAATAAATTTTGGCCTAAATGATTGACTAAAATTTAGTTTATTTGATTTTTCTTATAACAAAAAGTAAAAAATATAGATTTTTTTTCAAAAATGTCGCTCTATTTTTGTATATAGCGCAAAAAATAAAAATCGCAGAGGCGATAAAATACCACCAAAAGAAATCTCTATTTGTGGGAAGAAAAGGACGCAAATTTTGTTTGGGAGCCACGTCGCACGACCGCGCAATTGTCTGTTAAAGCGACGCAGTGCCGAATCGCAAAAAGGGGCAAGGTAATTTACCTGCATTTTGGTCTAGGTCTTAAGTGGTTAAGGTAGATATTAAGGCAAAAAAAAATATTTCTTATTTTATTTGCAATATACAGTGGAACCTTGGATAATGAGCATAATCCGTCCCAGGAGAATGCTTGTAATCCAAAGCATTCGCATATCAAAGCGAGTTTCCCGATAGAAGTCAATGGAAACAAAAATAATTAGTTCCACATTGACTTCTATGGCATGTAATACCGCATGGGGCCAGAGGTGTTGGGTGCCGGAGAGACTCGGAAATACTCAGAGACAGCTCGGCTGCACTCAGTAACCCTCGGAAAGGCTGGGAAACACGTGGGAACGGAGTATTTCTGAGTGTGTTAGAGTATTTCCGAATGGCTCCGGGCGACTTAAATTAAAGCTGAAAGTCTGCAGTTAAAGCACATTTTGTTTGTTTCATTTCAAATCCATTGTGGTGGTGTATAGAGCCAAAACTAATTTAGAATAGAATTGTGTTGATGTCCCAACATTTATGGACCTGACTCTAACTTACAAAATAACTGCATTATAAAAAAAAAAAATAGCAGAAGATAAGTCTGAGGGTTGAGGAAAGAGGAGAAAAAAAAGGTCTGTTTCTTAGGATATCTTAGAACTTATAGGAATTGGGGGCCGTGGACATTTCGTTTAGTCATAACTAAGTCATATCAAATGGCATGTTTTGCTTGTAGATAGAAGAGGTGAACCGCACAAAAGGAAATATTACTGAACCAGAAGTCAAGTTAATATAAATAATCCTCTCAGAAATTCTGCAGGAAGTGTCATTTAACTCCGTGGACAGAGCCACCACAAAGAAAGAGGAGATAATTAACCCCTTTGTAGGTCACAAACTTTTGTTTGCCATGTTTAGCTGACTGCAAGGACAGCAGACAGGGACAGGGATAGAATATTTCCCTTTCAATACGTTCTACACTATGCAGAGAAATGTGAGGACCATCGTTCAATGTCTGTCTGTAGAAGGACACCCTTGTGATGGGTTGTTAACCACTTCAGCCCCAGAAGAATTGGCTGCCCAATGACTGGGCGGAAGTTCCTGCTTGTTCTTGTGGCATTTTCCCTTCAGTTTTGACTTCAGCAAGTGAAATGCATGCTCAATCGGATTCCGGTCAGGTGATTGACTTGGCCATTGCATAACATTCCACTTCTTTCCCTTAAAAACTCTTTGGTTGCTTTCACAGTATGCTTCGGATCATTGTTCACCTGCACTGTGAAGCGCCGTCCGATAAGTTCTGAAGCATTTGGCTGAATATGAGCAGATAATAATATTGCCCGAAACACTTCAGAATTCATCCTGCTGCTTTTCTCAGCAGTCACATCATCAATAAACCAGTTCCATTGACAGCTGTACATGTCCACGCCATGACACTACCACCACCATGCTTCACTGATGAGGTGGTATGCTTTGGTTAATGAGAAGTTCCTTTCCTTCTCCATACTCTTCTCTTCCCATCACTCTGGTACAAGTTGATATTGGTCTCTTCTGTCCATAGGATGTTCCAGAACTGTGAAGGCTTTTTTAGAATGTTGTTTGGCAAACTCAAATCTGGCCTTCCTGTTTTTGAGGCTCACCAATGGTTTACATCTTGTGGTGAACCCTCTGTATTCAATCTGGTGAAGTCTGCTCTTGATTGTTGACTTTTACACACATACACCTACCTCCTGGAGAGTGTTGTTGATCTGGCCAACTGTTGTGATGGGTGTTTTCTTCACCAGGGAAAGAATTCTTTGGTCATCCACCACAGTTGTTTTCCGTGGTCCTCCGAGTCTTTTGGTGTTGCTGAGCTCACTGGTGCGTTCTTTCTTTTTAAAGATGTTTCAAACAGATGATTTGGCCACACCTAATGTTTTTGCTATCTCTCTGATGGGTGTGTTTTGTTTTTTCAGCCTAATGATGGCTTGCTTCACTGATAGTGAACGATCTTTGCATCTCATATTGAGAGTTGACAGATTCCAAATGCAAATTGCACACTTGAAATTAACTCTGGTCCTTTTATCTGCTTCTTGTAAATAGAATAATGAGGAAATAACACACACCTGGCTCAAATTAAACCTGAAAGTCTGCAGTTAGAGCACATCTTGTTTGTTTAATTTCAAATCCATTGTGGTGGTGTATAGAGCCAAAAAGATTAGAATTGCGTCGATGTCCCAACATTTATGGACCTGACTGTACATATATATATATAGGAGCATAAAAAGCCTTTGATTCTAGCTAGGTCAGTTCTCTCCTTACTTTCAGGAGATCACACAACATGGGGGCCTTGTATAATCAGCAATATGGGGGCGACCATTGTTGATTTCCAAAGGGTGCCAATAAAAATTAAAGTGTATGTATAGACTTTTTTTGGTTTATGACTTAGTAGGAAAGGACTGGAACCTCTGTTAAGTTTTATTATGATCTGTGTACTCCTCTCTAACTATCCTGTTTGCCATTGTCCCTTGGATTAAAAAAAAAAAAAAGAGCCAATTCACACAATGGGGGTTATTTACTAAAGGCAAATCCACGTTGCACTATAAGTGCAAAGTGCACTTGAAATTGCACTGAAAGTGCACTTGGAAGTGCAGTCGTTATAGATCTGAGGGGGACATGCAAGGTAAAAAAAAACAGCATTTTAGCTTACAAATGATTGGATAATAAAGTCTTCCCCTCATTTCAGATCTACCCCTCAGATTTACAGCGACTGCACTTCCAAGTGCACTTTTAGTGCAATTTCGAGTGCACTTTGCACTTGTAGTTTCCACTTGTGGTGCAAAGTGGATTTGCCTTTCATAAATAGCCCACAATGTGTGTTGGGCTGCTCTAGACAGCCTTGCCTGGCACAGTCCTAATGCTTAGATAAGTCAATTTTCTTAATGTCCTATTAGTTCAGTTTACACCACAGCGGGGAGTAATGTGAGCTGAAATAAAATAAGAGTGTGGGTAGGGTGCGGCAGCGACAAAAAATACACTCAGAGGCCAAGATGAATGAAAACAGTATATTAAAAGGGTTCCAACAGTGTGTAGTCAGGTCCAATGGGTACTACAGCCGACCTGAGCCACTCAGTAGCAGAGGATCATGATCTTGAAATAATGACAACAGCTTCTGCAGCAGGAATGAGGCCTGGCTGGTACACACCCAAACAGAAGGCTTTCTTAATGGGGATAGAATAGTCCCTGCACTTTCCCTACCCTTCAGGAACCTTTCTCTGCTACTATATGCGCTCCCTGCCAGGAAGCTAGAATGCCCAATAACTGTTTTTCCGTATTGCAAAGAATCCATATCTGGGGTTTGGCACCATGTTTTGGTTTAGCTGCAGCATTAGGGGCATTTGGAATATCTAATGGGAACATCTCATTATAGTCTTTTTAATTTTTTTTATTTTTTTGAAAGAAGCCACTATTGGGGGGATTTACTAAAACTCAGAATCTGATGCAGCTGTACATGGTAGTCGATCCGCTTCTAACTTCAGCTTGTTCAATTAAAGTGGATGTAAACCCAATTCATGAAATTTGAGCTGGGCACATATATCTGCAGTATTTTGTTATCTCTTTTTAATGAGCCAAGTCTTATAGCTCTCTTCTGAACGGTTCCTCTGTTGTCGGCCTGAGAACTCCTGACATTTTTTTTTTTACTTTTTCGACAAAAGCAGCCTGAATCTTTTGTCAATGGAGGTTGCTAAAATAGATTAGCAGAGAGCAGCTTCTATTACAAAACAGCTCTGAGAGTCTCTGCCTATGATGAGAGGGGGTGTGTGCCTTTCCTCCAATCAGCAATGCTAGCTATCTTGGCTGTATGCCCAGACATCACACTCCGTGTTAACCAGGAAGAGAAAATCTCCTAACACGATCTGAACTTTCTAAACTGTATATAAATGTGAAGAGAGCAGATATACATATAAAACCAATGTAGGGAGATTTGGTTAATCTCTGTGTATCATCTGAGGCTGTTAACTTCACTTAGTGTATGGAGGGTTTACATCCACTTTAAGCTTTGACAATAAAATCTGGAAGGTGATTGGTTTCTATATAGAGCCGCACCATATTTTGCACTCTCTAGGTTTTGTAAATAATCACCTATATGTGAACTGTAGACTTCTGAAGCACATTGCAGGCTTTTTTTTATTTACGCCATTTCTTATTCTGTACCCAGCTTAGCCACTAGTTATTATTATTCATTTAAGCGGTGCAGACATGTCCTAACACTAAACCATTCATATCAGGGCTTATACAGTATAAGCAGAGTTTACAATCTAATGGCTAATCTAATAGAGACTACCACAATGCATAAACACGAGTGAAGGATAATCTAGGTAGAAACCAAAGAACCTACTAATATATTTGTGGCTGTGGGAGGAAACTGATCAGTGACACTTAAATGTAACCATCATTTATGGTTTTGTGTTAAGCTAAAGTAAAATAAGGCCATTGTCACCAGTGAGAAATTCCAGGGACATCTCTCTAGGGCTTGGGGCTATTACAGGAGACTCTGGACAAGTGATGACTTCACATTCCCAAATTCATTAACCACACTTATTTGTTCTAAGCAGTAAAATAGGGTTACATCCCCTCCATAAAGCATATATGCATTGCATGCTTACAAAACTGTTCTGTGAATGTTAATTACTTTGAAATCTACACAATGGACCACATTGATCTGCATCCTCAACAACAACGCCAACATGTCTCAGTGCTGTAAAAGATTTATAAATATTGGAGTGGCACCATATAACAGGATCGGGTCCTAATGGTGATGTTCATGGATATGTAAAGCAATGTAACTGATCTCACACCAGGTACAAAAGGGCACACAGGTGACTACAACTCCTATGAGAGAACACAATATTCTTGGCTTTAATCAGAAAAGCATAAAAGGACGACAGTTACCCAATGCTTCAAAACCCAAGCATAGGAATGGTATGTGTAGCACCCTCTAAGTAGGTAGGTGCTAAAGGTAGGATTGTAGGATTTTTGTGGACAGGCAGGCCTGGCTGGCAGTCAGGCCTGTTTGTTTCGTTTTATTCTGGGCTGAGAGTGGCTCAGGGTAGCAGCTGGTGACTCACAGGCAGCATCACCAAGACTGCCCTCTTCTTTCCAGAAGATTATGGAAAGAAAGAAGGAGAGGGGAGCTGTCTGGGATATATTTTTTGTTTTTTATTATTATTTATATCAGGAAACCAGTCCACAGAGACCACAATAACAAAAAAAGCAAAAAAAAAAAAGCAAAGCAACAATGGTACAAATAAAGAAGATACATGTGCATAGGTTACCAGATTTGAATATAAGTGATGTTAAACTCATCCTGATTCAAAGCTGGTCTACCATTGAAGGCTGAATAGATGAGACGGTGCTCTCGGCTAGGCCTCTCTATGGGGTCGATCCAACCGCTCACCGTTGGATATTCACATGCCTATATGGGTATCTCGTGTTTCTGGACGTGGTAATTCCATATGCTATAGCACTGCGGATTCAGTCCCCGGTGTTTTTCTAAACATACAACAGAAATAAAGAAGAGAAAAGTTAGAAAGTGGTCCCTAAAGTATAGAGAGATTGTGAGAAGTGATAGAAAGGGATTGTACAGGTGGTGGTGGTGTGTGTGTGTGTGTGTGGGGGGGGGGGGGGGGTTATACGTACTCACGAACATGGACTGTCTGGGATAATCTAAGGAGCCTTGACCAATCCCCAATTTAGATTGGTAGCGGGCAGGCCTGCTTAAATACCCAGGGTCAGCGCAGGTGTTGGCAGTTGCCAGGTGAAAGAGCTGGCGTCAAAGAGTGTGGAGGCCTTTGTCGGAGTTCCCCAGTTGGCTTGGGTGCAGTCGGGACCACCTTTTAGAAAGCATTAAAGGGTCACTAAAGGAAAAAAAATTTTTTGCTGAAATGACTGTTTACAGGGTATAGAGACATAAAAGTTAACTGATTCTTTTTAAAAATGATTAAAAATAGATACAAATTCAATCATATAATGTGCCTGCAGGTTAGTTTCACTTTTAAACTGGCTTCATGTTTCTGTGAAGAAGAGAGACACACACAGAACAAAAACAAACAAATCCAGGGCAGTGTTTTGTTTTTAAAATTAATCTGGTTCTGGGAAGTTTTAGACACACAGTAATGAATGAATGAATGAATGAATGAATGAAAAACTTATATAGCGCGGCACATGCGAACTAAATCGCCTCTGGGCGCTGGTTGTTCCTGTCTCTCAAGGCCTCAAAAGAGCAGAGTTTTAATCCGTCTTCTGAAGGTCAGGTGGTTTTCCTCCAACCGAATGCTGGTTGGTAAAGCGTTCCATAGTCTGGGACCTTGGAAAGCAAACCTTCTTTCTCCTTTGGACTTGTATCTGGCTTTGGGTACCTTGACCAAATTTTGGTTGGTGGATCGCAGAACGCGATTGGAATTGTGGGCTTCTATCTTTTCGCATAGATATTGCGGGGCCTTCCCATGAATGCACTTATGAGTCAGACAGAGTGCTTTAAAAGCAATTCTGTCTTTTACTGGCAACCAATGAAGGGTTCTCAGCGAAGGTGAGATTGATTCCCAGAGTTTTTTCCCAGTCACAAGTCTGGCGGCCGTATTTTGAACGATTTGCAGGCGAGAGATTTGGTACTTAGGGAGACCGAGGTAAAGGGCATTTGCATAGTCCAGTCTGGAGTTCACAATTGTTCCCACCACGACTGCTACGTCTTCTTTGGGGATAAAAGGAATAAGTCTGCATAGTAGGCGCAGCAGATGGTGAGATCCGCTGACTACTGACCCTATTTGTGCGTCCATTGTCATGTAGGTGTCAAAAATGACCCGAGACTTTTGACTTTGGAGCTAGGGGTGATGATTTGGCCCAGAATGGGCGGAGGTGTCCAGGTTGTTGCCAGTTGACTCTTGCGACTGGCATGAAACAGGAGAAGTTCTGTTTTGGAACTGTTGAGTTTAAGATAACTCTTTGTCATCCAGTTTTCTATCAAAGAGAGGCATGTCACTAGACTGAGATGATGATCCTTTTTGTTGCAGATGCGAAAATACAGTTGGGTGTCGTCTGCATATGAGTGATAAAGTAGTTGTTGACTACTAATGATTTCAAAGAGAGGGCAAAGATAGATGTTGAAGAGCACCGGTGACAGGGGGGATCCTTGAGGGACTCCACATGATACCGTGCGTTTTTCAGAAGTGAAAGGTCCCAATTTCACTGTTTGTGATCGGTTGTCCAAAAAGGAGGAAAACCATGGTAAATCACCTTCTGCGACTCTGGCTACTTCAGCTAGCCTAGTCAGTAAGGCCCCTTTCACATGTCCGCCTCTGTTCGTTCGTTTTTACAAGTCCGCTTACGGACTTGTAATGGACGCCTATGGGGTCACGTCCGTTAGCGGATGATGCATCCGCAAAGATCCGCGTCCGTCTGGATCTGGTTTTTTAGATGGAAGAAAACCCTATTTTTCTTCCGTCCGGCGGAACGGATCGGATGAAGACGGACAAACGGTCCATTTTCATCCGATTCCCCATAGGGGAGAGCGGAGGAGAGACAGTGCGGTCCCTGCACAGTGTGCGGGGACCGCCCTGTCCGCCGACAGCTGAGTGGGACCCCCCGCTGAGCCGACGGACACACACGGAGCGGACCGAAAAACGGTCCGCTCCGTGTGAAAGGCCCCTAATAGTTTGTGGACTACCGTGTCAAAGGCTGCGCTTAGGTCCAGCAGAACCAGGAGACAAGATTCTCCTTCGTCTGCGGCCTAATGACAGCTTAGACCACCGTGAGAAAGCTCCCAGTACTGTGGTTATAAGGAAACAGACAAGCAGGAAGTGTGGAGATCAGAGCAGGATTACAGCAACTTCAAAGCAAAAAAAACACAAAACCGAACAATGAGGACATGAAACCGGTACTGCAGTAAGGTAAAGGAAGCTATTTAGCTTAAAAAAAAAATTCCTTTAGTGATCCTTTAAGAGGTCCTGGCCTGGAAGCACAAAAGAGGGCAAGTAGAGGACAGCGGGAGAGAGCACTACTAAGAGGCTCCGGGGAGGACAACTGGTTGCAGCCAGGAGGGCTGGTGAGTAAGGCACAGTCGGGAGGACTGGGAAGGCACGCCTGAGAGGACTGTGAGCTTGTAGCCTGAGACGGGTGCGGAACAAGAAGTGTGGACTGTGGTGAAAGGGGCAGTGGAGTGAGGTAGCTTCAGCCAGGGGGGCTTACAGGGCCTGAAGATGGATTACTGGGCTCAGTAGCCACGTGTAGGACAAATAGCACTAGAGACTTTCTATTTTGCTACACTATAGGGGGCCGCAGTCCCTTCCTGCAAAAGGGCAATTGCTAAAGCCCTGACTAACCACTCACTGTACTTTTAATATGCAGTACAGGTTCACCTAAACTTAGTGGACCTTCTGACCATTGATTAGAGTTGGAGTGGGTAAAATAAGTGGTTTGCTAATGGCTGATGATGGTTTGCCCTTAAAGACTTGATCTTGTGGGGTCCATTGTACATGCACACAGAACCTCCTGTACATGTACACCCCATCCCCATTCTCATCCCTGTGTGTGTAGATACTACTCGTAGCAATGTGGTTCCAGGGGCATTTGGCATGGGTTTGGAGATCCACGCTCCATATATTAGATCCCTTGGACTGGAAATGAGCATTATTTAAAAATCCATTTGTCATATGGAGGGAACGTTTCTCTTGTATATCCATCTGCCAGCACATCCGATACCAATATTATGTTTACACTTAAACACAGATTTACCTAGTAGAGTTTTCTGTTTAATGCTAATGATGATTTTGCATTCAGCTTTTTTAAGTGAGGACAGTGATTTTTCTATTTTAGCCACCCTTATTCTGCCAAAAAACATTGTTGATATAAATATATCTACAAATTGTAAAGAATATATATATATATATATATATCGTATTTATCGGCATATAACACGCACAGGCGTATAACAAGCACCCCAATTTTAGAAGGGAAGTTTAAGGGAAAAAAACGTACATTTTAAATAAAGAATTGCCCATTATTGCAGCATGATCAGTGCCCATCTGCAGTCTTGCCCCTCTTTGCAGCATAATCAGTGCCCATCTGCAGTCTTGCCCCTCTTTGCAGCATGATCAGTGCCCATCTGCAGTCTTGCTCCTCTTTGCAGCATGATCAGTGCCCATCTGCACTCTTGCCCCTCTTTGCAGCATAATCAGTGCCCATCTGCAGTCTTGCCCCTCTTTGCAGCATAATCAGTGCCCATCTGCAGTCTTGCCCCTCTCTGCAGCATGATCAGTGCCCATCTGCAGTCTTGCTCCTCTTTGCAGCATGATCAGTGCCCATCTGCAGTTTTTTCCCCTGCCGAGATAGACAGAGCTGGATCTCCTATGTACTCAACTCATCTCGCAGTTCCGCAGTCAAATAACCTCTCGTTACAACCAAGGTATACAGAATACCATCTCTGAATGCACAACACATCGAACCTTGAAGAAGATGAACTACAGCAGCAGAAGACCACACCGGGTGCCACTCCTGTCAGCTAAGAGCAGGAAACTGAGGCTACAATTAGCACAGGATCACCAAATTTGGACAATAGAAGATTGGAAAACATTGCCTGGTCTGATGAGTCTTGATTTCAGCTGCGGCATTCAGATGGTAGGGTAAGAATTTGGCATAAACAACATGAAAACATGGATCCATCCTGCCTTGTATCAACGGGCCAGGCTGGTGGTGGTGTAATAGTGTGGGGGATATTTTCTTGGCACACTTTGGGCCCCTCAGTACTAATTGAACATTGTTTAAATGCCACGGCCTACCTGAGCAGTGTTGTGGACCATGTCCATCACTTTATGACTACAGTGTACACATCTTCTGATGGCTCCTTCCAGCAGGATAATGCACCATGTGACAAAGCTCAAATCATCTCACCACTGGTTTCTTGAACAAGACAATGAGATCATTGTACTCCAATGACCTTTGGAAAATGTTGGCAGTCCACAAATCTGCAGCAACTGTGTGATGCTATCATGTCACTATGGAGCAAAATCTCTGAGGAATGTTTCCAACACCTTGTGGAATCTATGCCACCAAGAATTATGGCAGTTTTGAAGGCAAAAGGGGATCCAACCCGGTACTAGCAAGGTGTGCCACATATCAGTGATGCCTATTAGCGCCCATCAGTGCCATGTATCAATGCCCATCAGTCCCCTGCAGTGATGCCTATCAGTGCCCATCAGTGCTGCCTATTAATTCCACCCATAAGTACCCATCCTTACAGCCTTTCAGTGCCCATCAGTGTCGCCTATCAGTGCTCATCAGTGCCCACCAGTGCCACCCATGAGTGCCCATCAGTGCTACCTATCAATGCTCATCAGTGCCGCATATCAGTGCCCATCAGTGCCACCTCATTGGTGCTGCCTCATCGGTGCCACCTTATCAGTGCCTGTCAGTGAAGGAGAAAACGTACTTATTTACAAAATTTTATAACAGAAAAAAAAGAAAAACTTTAATTTTTTTCAAAATTGTCAGTTCTTTATTATTTGTATAGCAAAATATAAAAACTGCAGAGGTGATCAAATACCACCAAAAGAAAGCTCTATTTGTGTGAACAAAATGATAAAAAATATGTTTGGGTACAGTGTAGCATGACCGCGCAATTGTCTTTTAAACAGCGACAGCGCTGAAAGCTGAAAATTGGCCTGGGCAGGAAGTGCCTGGTATTGAAGTGGTTAAACTCAAAGGAAAAAAATACATATTTTTTCTTACTCTGGAGTGTAAAAGAGGAGTTTTCCCATAATAACTTCTTTACGTTCTTTTCAGGTACCCTGTAGAAAATAATTACCTGGCTAACGTTGGCGTTTTTTATTTTATCTTCCCCACAATGCCGCCCTTCCTCGGTGAGAAAGCAGAGCTATATTTGGGTCTCGGGGAGAATGTTCCTGTTTTTCCTGTAAAGTCCAGGTCGCTGATGCAGCAAAACGAGACAAAAAACATTCTGGTTTTGTACTTCTCAATTGCTTCTTTTTTTGAAAATAGCTCAAGTTGTTATTAAAAACCCACCACCCACCTTTCTCCCTGGTCTTAACATTGTGTAATAATAGATAATGTTGATTTAGGTTCTCTGCTGGGCAGAAACACTACACTTGTGCTAAAGGTAACATTCCCTAACTATGACAAAATGTGTTTTGCTTGGACGGGACATCAGTTATTGGGCTGCGCTGAGAATGTGGCTTATTTATGGGGCAACAGTTGAAACTTTCTAGATGTGGGAGAAAGTTTGTTGGGACAGTGGAAAGTGAGTTTGTGGTGGATTGTAATTTCACCAAAACTTTGGATGCCGATCAGAACCTCTCATGTGGAGGGGCTACAAGATGCACAACGTGTGGAATCTGACACAAGTCACAGAGAGATGAATGCTAAGCTCCACAAAGCACATAGAATGTCTCAGATTCTTCAGTTTCTTTCCTCTGAGAGAAGAAGAAAGAAGAAGAAAAAAGAAGAAAAAAAAAGAAGAAAGAAGAAGAAAGAAGAAGAAGAAATAATAAGAAGAAATAAGAAGAAATAACAAGAAGAAGAAAGAGAAAGAAAGAAGAAGAAAGAAGAAAGAAGAAGAAAGAAGGAGAAAGAAGAAGAAAGAAGAAAGAAGAAGAAAGAAGGAGAAAGAAGAAGAAAGAAGAAAGAAGAAGAAGAAAGAAGAAGAAGAAGAAAGAAGAAGAAGAAAGAAGAAGAAAGAAGAAGGAGAAAGAATAAGAAAGAAGATGGGAGAAGAAGAAAGAAGAAGGAGAAGGAGAAGAAGAAGAAGAAGGGATTCCTGGGCAAATTAGATCCTTGTATCCACCACTTATTGACTTTTTATTTTTTAAACTATACATTTTTTATTTGTTTATAATGAACAACGTTACAAATATTCAGTAACATAAATTATACAGTAGTACCTTAAATTACGAGTATAATCCGTTCCAGATGAATACTTGTAATCCAAAGCACTCGAAAAAGGGGATTTCCCCATAGGAATCAATGACAACTCAGATAATGCGTTCTACAGCCATGTGTTCTACATGCGTTCTACTGTCTATGCAGTACCGCATGTGGCCAGAGGTGGGGGGGCATAGACACTCGGAAACTTGTGTCTCCGAGCATCACCAGCGCCCCTGCACCTCTGGCCAAATGCGGTACTGCACACCCCAGATGCTTAAAGTGGATGTAAACCCAAAAAATTTTTTTTTGATGTCACAATGTAGAGTATAAGATTTCCTATCATCTGTGCCCAGTCTTGCCACACAGAGTTAATCCAGCGCTGAGTAATCCTCTTTTAATGTTCAGTGCAAATTAACAGAATTCCAGATAAAAACTTGCCAAATTATAAAGTCCGTTTCTCTCTTCTTACTTTCAGTGACAGGTTATTTACATATCTAGCTTGGACATGTTTATCATATGTTATGTTATGTTTATCATAACATGAGGTGACCCAAAGTTCATTGTATATTACCAGGATGTGTTATGTGGGGGAGGGGTGGATTTCTCACTTTTTATACCTCATGTTATGATAAACATAACATAACATATGATAAACATGTCCAAGCTAGATATGTAAATAACCTGTCACTCAAAGCAAGAAGAGAGAAAACTGACTTTTTATTTAGGCAGGTTTTTATCTGGAAGGCTGTTCATTTTCACTGAACATTAAAAGAGGATTACTCAGATCTGGATTAACTCTGTGTGGCAAGACTGGGCACAGATTATAGGAAATCTTATACTCTACATTGTGACATAAAAATAAAAAAAAGGGGTTGTAAAGGTTCATTTTTTATTTTCTAAATAGGTTACTTTAAAGCAGATCTCCCATGCCAATTTTTTTTTTTGGGGGGGGGGTAGTTAAAGAGTTAATAGCAAGGCTTAAATGCACTCACGTTTCTCGTGTTCAATGTCCGCTCCTCTCTGTTGCTGTCTGTAATCATAACTTATATTTCTTTTTGTCAGCTGTTGCCATCGTGGGCATTAGAATCCCACCAGCAGAGACTTCCTGTTTGCGGTGATGCTGTAATCCCAGCACCAACCGCTCGATCTCGCGCATGCGCACGATCGTTAGCAGTATCTGTGTTGTAATGGAGTTTTTTGTAACGCCCACCCTCCTTCCTTTGTTTACATCGCGCGTCACTTCCTGCTCCACGAAATCGCGCAATATTTCCTCTAACAGGCCAGAATATGATGACAAGGGAGCTATGACATAAGCTCCCAGAAAACACTGCGTGGTACAGGAAGTAATGAAAAACCCAAGAGAAAAACGATGGCTGCAGACCGGAAGGCGATCTAGTTTATCTGGTACTGTACAAATTTATTAAATAAAAATATTGGTTTAGGCATTGTTTGGCAGCAGCATTAATATTAATATTGTGTTTAAATTCAGGTGGAGCTCCGCTTTAAGCTAGTGCATTGTTGGTTCACTTACCTTTTCTTTCAATTTCCCTTCTAAATTTTTTTTTTCTTTGTTTTCTTGTCTGAATTTCTCACTTCCTGTTCCTCCTCAGTAAGGTGTTTAGTAAGCTGTTCTCAATGACTTTCCACCACTCAGATGATGGGGGCAAGCTTACTGAGGAGGAACAGGAAGTGAGAAATTCAAACTAAGAAAATAAAAGACGATCCTTTACAACCCCTTTAAAGAGGATGTCCCCTGAAAAAAAATATATTAAAAGCCAGCAGCTACAAATACTGCAGCTGCTGACCTTTAATATTAGCACACTTATCTGTCCTGGAGTCCAGCGCTATCCGCAGCAGAGGACGAGTGATCGCTCATCACTCTGCTGCCCCCACCGCCATCCTCGGTTAGGGAACCAGGAAGTGAAGCGCTCCGGCTTCACTGCCCGGTTCCCTACGGTGCATGGGCGAGTCGCGCTGCGCCGTGCTGACTGGTTCCCGCTGTATTCTGGGAGCCGAGTGTTTCCCAGAACACATCAGGGTGGGGGGCGGGATCTGATGTCCTGCCTGCAGTCTACTTGCAGACTGTGTGGCCGGAAGTGGGTGCAAATACCTGCACCCCCTCCCCCCTGAAAGGTGTCAAGTGTGACACCGGAAGGGAGGAGGGAGGAGGGTTCCGATGGGCGGGAGTGGAGGTGGAGGGTGGAGCTCCGCTTTAAATCCAGCTCATCTTGCGAGACAACGCTTGCAAACCGAGTCAGGATTTAAAAAAAAAAAACAGCTTGTGTTGCGAAAAGCTCGAAATCCAAGGTTTTATTGTAATTGTAAAATATTGGTCTTAGGCCTCGTACACACGATCGGACATATCCGATGAAAACGGTCCGCGGACCATTTCCATCGGATATGTCCGATCTGGAGTTTGACATATCCGACGGACAGGTTTGTAGCGGACAAATTTCAAAGCATGCTTTGAAATTTGTCCGATGGACAAATCTGTCCGCTAGCCCATACACACGATCGGAGATGTCTGCTGAAACGGTCCATCGGACCGTTTTCAGCGGACATATCCCCTCGTGTGTACGAGGCCTTAGCGGTAGAAATAACACAAATAGTAAGATCCACTTGCAACAAAAGGAAGGGTTAACAAATATAAATCTTGATAACCAAATCCTGACTAACATGGCGACAACATAGTAGCAGAGCTATGAGATAGGGACAGAGCATCGTCTTTCTATAAAAGGAAGTGCCTGTAAAAGGACATTTATGACTGGATCACCATATAATGGCGAAGATCCCAAAGCACAATGCAGGATCACCTTTTTCATGAAATTTGGGCTACTCAATTTTCTCCGGGATCTGGCCAGAAATAGGATGTCACCTGCATTGAGGTGCCGCTGGAGGTCCCTGGTGGTGCCATCATGGATTTGGGAGCCAGCTGAGACTTCCTAAGAAAAAACAGACGGCTCCCTACTGTGCATGTACAAGATTGCATGGTGCAGTGAGGCTGATCCTGAAACCTCCTGTAGCATGTCCCAAGGCGCTGGGGATGGAAAGTGAGGCAGGACGAGTGATGTCATTCTCGCCTATGGTTCCGCGGAGCAGTATTTTTAATATGAAGCCAAGATCAAGAACACGGGGACAAGATCTCAAACTAGCAGGAGGAAAGTTCAAAAACAATCTTAGAAAATATTATTTTACCAAAAGAGTAGTTGATGCTTGGAATAAACTTTCAACGGAGGTATAGTGAGTCAGTCAACAGTAAACAGATAAAACATGCTTAAGATATACACGGCATTGTCAAAAGTATTGGGACACATGCCACATGCACATGAGAACTTCATTTTCTTGGCTCGTCGTAGTCTTTTAAGTCACCGCGTTCTTGGCAGTCAAAAGTTTACTGAACTTTTGTGTGACCATGTGTATGTAAGGCAGGCTTTAGAGGAATTCCGTCGGAAAAAACATCCAACTTGGGGGGAGGGGTAGAGGGTAGGTGGGAGGGTGTAGATGGCCAACTAGAAATCAATAGGATACACGCTTTTGAAAAAGGGTGTATTATATGTTACCTATCCAATTCTATATTTGTTTTGTAGTTATGTACTTTATGTACTTTATATGTACTTTTTGTACTTTATGTAAAAAAAAAAAAGAAGGATCAGTGGCACTTTGTTGAGTAATGAAGAAGAATCAGTGGCACTTTGTTAAGTGATGAAGAAGGATCAGTGACACTTTATTGAGTAATGAGGAAGGATCAGTGGCACTTTGTTGAGTGATGAAGAAAAATTAGTGGCACTTTGTTGAGTGATGAAGAAGGATCAGTGGCACTTTGTTGAGTGATGACAAAGGATCAGTGGCACTTTGTTGAGTGATGAAGAAGAATCAGTGGCACTTTGTTGAGTGATGAAGAAGGATCAGTGGCACTTTATTAAGTGATGAAGAAGGATCGGTGGCACTTTATTAAGTGATGAAGAAGGATCAGTGGCACTTTGTTGAGTGATGAAGAAGGATCAGTGGCACTTTGTTGAGTGATGAAGAAGGATCAGTGGCACTTTGTTGAGTGATGAAGAAGAATTAGTGGCACTTTGTTGAGTGATGAATAAGGATCAGTGGCACTTTGTTGAGTGATGACAAAGGATCAGTGGCACTTTGTTGAGTGATGAAGAAGAATCAGTGGCACTTTGTTGAGTGATGAAGAAGGATCGGTGGCACTTTGTTAAGTGATGAAGAAGGATCACTGGTACTTTGTTGAGTGATGAAAAAGGATCAGTGGCACTTTGTTGAGTGATGAAGAAGGATTAGTGGCACTTTGTTGAGTGATGAAGAAGGATCAGTGGCACTTTGTTGAGTGATGAAGAAGGATCAGTGGCACTTTGTTGAGTGATGAAGAAGGATCGGTGGCACTTTGTTGAGTGATGTAGAAGGATCGGTGGCACTTTGTTGAGTGATGTAGAAGGATCGGTGGCACTTTGTTGATTGATGAAGAAGGATCAGTGGCACTTTGTTGAGTGATGAAGAAGGATCAGTGACACTTTGTTGAGTAATGAAGAAGGATCAGTGGCACTTTGTTGAGTGATGAAGAAGGATCAGTGGCACTTTGTTGAGTGATGAAGAAGGATCGGTGGCACTTTGTTGAGTGATGTAGAAGGATCGGTGGCACTTTGTTGATTGATGAAGAATGATCAGTGGCACTTTGTTGAGTGATGAAGAAGGATCAGTGGCACTTTGTTGAGTGATGAGGAAGGATCAGTGACACTTTGTTGAGTAATGAAGAAGGGTCGGTGGCACTTTGTTGAGTGATGAAGAAGAATCGGTGGCACTGTGTTGAGTGATGGTCCACTTCAAGCTTTAAATCAGTGTAATTCTGGAGCTTCTGCCTGGTTTAAGCTCGAATTCCCTTAAAAAAAATTCTTGATCTGACAAAAGGGTTAAAACCTATTAGTCATTTTAATGACGCCTTTTCCTCCAGCGCTGGAAAACGTCTATGGGAGTGAGGCCGAACATGAGGTTTCTATTTTACAAATTAAAACCAAATCTATTGGGACTGGAATTGTAATCAGGTATTAAAAGAACAGTTTCCCATTTATGTCCTCACATAGTAGGGTGGACGATCTCCCTTTTAAAGGATGTATGTTTCTCATAAAAATGTTTATATTAGGCACTTAATTGTCTGGATTTGCATTTAGTGTTTCATTGACTCCCCCCCGTGTCACCACGCCGGGGCTCCGGTTTACGGGCTGTGCGTCTGCTCGAGCCATAATTCTGTACAACACACCGCAGTCAGTTCTCTCAGGAGCTCTGTGGTAGATCTGTAAAACGTTACTTCACCTTTCCTGGTTATCTGATATTGTAAAGTTGGGTAACAAAAAAATACTATTTGCCTTAATTTGTGTTCATAACATATCAAGTTCTGTTAAGGCTGCACAGGCTCTTGAAGTATAATAGGAAAGTATGTATAGTAATTGCGCAGAAAAAGAAGGTTAACCACTTCAGCCCCGGAGGATTTGGCTGCCCAATGACCGAGCCATTTTTTTGTGATTCGGCAAGTGTATATTGATTGGTTTGCACAAAAGATATAGCGTCTACAAACTACAGGATAGATTTAGGGACTTTTATTTTTTTTACTGGTATTGGCGGCGATTTGCGATTTTTACTGGGACTGCGACATTGCGGCAGACAAATCTGACACTGAGTGACACTTTTTGGGGACCAGTGACACCAATACAGTGATCAGTGGCAGGAAAGGGGTTAACACCAGGGGTGATCAAATGGTTAAATCTCCCCTAAGGTCGCGTACACACGATCAGACCTGTCCGATGAAACTGGTCTGCAGACCATTTTCATCAGACCAATTCGATGGTGTGCATGGCCCATCGGACAGTTGTCCGTCGGACCAAAGTTTTAAAACTTGTTTTAAAATCTGTCCAACGGACACCTGTCCGTCGGACAGATTCGATGGTTAGTACGCCAAAGCATCAGACCAAAAACCCGTGCATGCTCAGAATCAAGTCGACACATGCTTGGAAGCATTGAACTTCCTTTTTTCAGCACGTCGGTGTGTTCTACGTCACCGCATTCTGGTCTGATCGGATTTTTGGTCCGATGGTGTGTACACACATCAGACCATCAGACCACTTCAGACTGGTCCGATGAAAATGGTCTCATCGGACCAGTCTGATCGTGTGTACGTGGCCTAAGGAGGTGCTTACTAACTGTGTAAGGCATTGTCACACTGAAGGGAAAGCGAAATCCGTGATTCAGCTTAGCTGAATCACAAGATCTCTCTTTCCCTTCCTGACAGATCTGCTGTTTACACAGCTGATACACGGCTGATCCGTCTCTCCTGTGAACGATCGGTCGTGGTGATCATCGCAGCCACCGGACCCCCTGATTGGCTCCCACTGTGTCCAAACACAGCGGGAGCGCCGAGCGCGTGCCACCTAAACCGTGTGCACAAAAGATACAGGTACGTGATTTTGCGCAGCTGGGCCGCCCTGCCGCAGTAAATGTACGTTAAACAGAAGCAGAAGCGGTTAGGACAGCCCATATATTCTCAATTATTTTTTTATCAACTAGCGTGGTGAATAAAAAAAAAAATCTGATTCACTTATTCGACGTGGATGGGGCTTAATTTTTTTTGTTCAACCAGTGGGTTGTAGGGGTCATTGGGGGTAGGGGGTCACTTAAATTTGTCCCATTTTTTATTTTGTACAGATTGTTAGATTTATCATCATTATATTAGATGTAGTAGTTACAGTGCCAATATGTTCTTCTTAAAATAATGTACAGATGCTGAATCACTCACTATGAATGTACAATGAATAAAACGGAACATTGCCTCTTCCTCATACAGAATAGGAACAGACTATACTATAGGTGCATACAAAATAATATGGTAAAGAGTTGAAAACTAGGAGATTGTGATTTCATATGTTTCAAAACGATATCAATTAAGTGAAAAAGTAATTAGTACAACGTCTTATTATTAAATAATCTTATTCCAGAGAGATTCCCTGATGTAAATGAAAATGGAAATTAACATTAAACACAGCACAGCTCATATACTCATTTTAATTGTTCGCTGTTCATTTTTTTTTTAACCACTTCTTTTTAAAAGTCATGTTTGGTGTAATTATTAAATACCTCTTAAAATGTAAAATATATTTAAATTTCAGGTATTTCTTACACATAATACAAACCATATTGATACAATGTAACAACTAATATATATATATTTTTTATAATTACTTTTCCATTGCCCAGAAGTCAGTTGTGTGTTGCCTTCCTAAAATCCCAGACTTTATAGTGGACAGTGATGAGAACAGATTTTCTAACCTCAAATATATATATATATATATATATATATATATATATATATATATATATATACAGTGCAGAAAATAAGTATTTGAACACCCTGCTATTTTGCAAGTTCTCCCACTTGGAAATCATGGAGGGGTCTGAAATTGTTATCGTAGGTGCATGTCCACTGTGAGAGACATAATCAAAAATAAAAATTCCAGAAATCACAATGTATGATTTTTTTAACTATTTATTTGTATGATACAGCTGCAAATAAGTATTTGAACACCTGAGAAAATCAATGTTAATATTTGGTACAGTAGCCTTTGTTTGCAATTACAGAGGTCAAACGTTTCTTGTAGTTTTTCACCAGGTTTGCACACACTGGAGGAGGGATTTTGGCCCACTCCTCCACACAGATCTTCTCTAGATCAGTCAGGTTTCTGGGCTGTCGCTGAGAAACACAGAGTTTGAGCTCCCTCCAAAGATTCTCTATTGGGTTTAGGTCTGGAGACTGGCTAGGCCACGCCAGAACCTTGATATGCTTCTTACAGAGCCACTCCTTGGTTATCCTGGCTGTGTGCTTCAGGTCATTGTCATGTTGGAAGACTCAGCCTCGACCCATCTTCAAAGCTCTAACTGAGGGAAGGAGGTTGTTGCCCAAAATCTCGCAATACATGGCCCCGGTCATCCTCTCCTTAATACAGTGCAGTCGCCCTGTCCCATGTGCAGAAAAACACCCCCAAAGCATGATGCTACCACCCCCATGCTTCACAGTAGGGATGGTGATCTTGGGATGGTACTCATCATTCTTCTTCCTCCAAACACGGTTAGTGGAATTATGACCAAAAAGTTATATTTTGGTCTCATCTGACCACATGACTTTCTCCCATGACTCCTCTGGATCATCCAAATGGTCATTGGCAAACTTAAGACAGGCCTTGACATGTGCTGGTTTAAGCAGGGGAACCTTCCGTGCCATGCATGATTTCAAACCATGACGTCTTAGTGTATTACCAACAGTAACCTTGGAAACGGTGGTCCCAGCTCTTTTCAGGTCATTGACCAGCTCCTCCCGTGTAGTCCTGGGCTGATTTCTCACCTTTCTTAGGATCATTGAGACCCCACGAGGTGAGATTTTGCATGGAGCCCCAGTCCGAGGGAGATTGACAGTCATGTTTAGCTTCTTCCATTTTCTAATGATTGCTCCAACAGTGGACCTTTTTTCACCAAGCTGCTTGGCAATTTCCCTGTAGCCCTTTCCAGCCTTGTGGAGGTGTACAACTTTGTCTCTAGTGTCTTTGGACAGCTTTTTGGTCTTGGCCATGTTAGTAGTTGGATTATTACTGATTGTATGGGGTGGACAGATGTCTTTATGCAGCTAATGACCTCAAACAGGTGCATCTAATTTAGGATAATAAATGGAGTGGAGGTGGACATTTTAAAGGCAGACTAACAGGTCTTTGAGGGTCGGAATTCTAGCTGATAGACAGGTGTTCAAATACTTCTTTGCAGCTGTATCATACAAATAAATAGTTAAAAATTCATAAATTGTGATTTCTGGAATTTTTCTTTTTGATTATGTCTCTCACAGTGGACATGCACCTACGATGACAATTTCAGACCCCTCCATGATTTCCAAGTGGGAGAACTTGCAAAATAGCAGGGTGTTCAAATACTTATTTTCTGCACTGTATATATATATATATATATAGAGAGAGAGAGAGAGAGAGAGAGAGAGAGAGAGAGAAATTCATTTTTTTTAAGCTGCCACTGTGTATGAAAATCTATATGATATTAGCAAAAATCATTAAATGCATACATTTCATGATCTGTCTGATCTATCATTCTTTAAAGGGTTTGTAAAGGATTTTTTGTTATCTTAATAGCTTCCTTTACATCAATGCAGTGCTGTTTTCATGTCCTCATTGTTCCTTTTTGCTCTCAAGTTGCTGTAATCCTTCTCTGATCTCCACACTTCCTGGTTGTCTGTTTCCTGATCACCACAGTACTGGGAGCTTTCTCTCTGTGGTCACTAATCAAGGAGGTGTGATTACTGTGTTTCTAAAACCCCTCAGCATCAGTTTTGTTTTCCAAACCATCACTGCCCTGTATTGGCTCTGTGGCTCTGTACAGCACAGGCAGGAAACAACATGCAAAAACGAAACTAGAAACTACATGTACATTATATGATTGATTTTAAAAGGAATCAGTTAACTATTATGTCTCTATACCATGTAAAAAGTCATTTCAGCAAAAAAAAAAATATTTTATTTACAACTCCTTTAGGAGTCGAAAATTATATATTCTAATGTCCCGTTCACACGAACGATCCAATCAGGTTGGCCTGTCAGTTTTTCAGGAAGGTCCACATATTCCTAGCAGGTGGCAGGTGTTAATGGCCTTGTTACACTGACTTCACAAATTTTTTTTTGGTCTTAAGGTGGATGTAAACCCTCACACATACATAGTGAAGTGAAGAGACTCAGATGATACACAGAGATGAAACAAATATCCCTAAATAAGGTTTTCATGTCTATCTGCTGTCTTTATCTTTAAATACTGTAAAGAAAGTGCACGTCCTGTTCAAATTTTCTCTTCCTGTTACAGCAGGGGGAGGGGAGTCTTGCCAAACACTGTAAGACAGCTGATTGGAGGAGAGGCACACCCCCCTTCCTAACAGGCAGAGACTTGCAAAGCTGTGCTGTGAATTGACCAGTTGTCTGCTAATCTATATATATATATATATATATATATATATATATATAAGGCTTACTTGTAGGTACTGGAAATATCTCCTAAAACCTGCACGGTTTAGGAAATATTTACTATATACGCTTCTGCCGATGTCAACGACTCATTTAGAAAGGCCATTTCTATACGGCCGGGGCCGTGACCGTCGGCTCCCACGCGCATGTATGGAAGTGATGCCACGCGACTGCGGCCAGTTACAGAGCCAGAGTCCATGGCCCCAGAAAGGAAAATAGGTGAAGATGGATGCTTCCACCAGCGGGAACATCGAGGGTTTCGTTTGCAGGTAAGTGGCATACAATGGGCTAGAGACGTCGCCATCTTTGGTATTGGGAATCCTGGTTCCCTACTGCGCATGCGCGAGTCACGCTGTGCAATCCCACTGGTCCCTGCTGTCTTATGGGACCTCTGTGTCTCCCAGAAGACAGCGGGGGGGAAGGAGTAGGCACTGGATGTGGCGAAGGTCACCACAGGGATCTATGCCCAGAAGTGGGAGCAAATACTTGGATTACACAGGTATCTGCTTCCTCCTCCCACCTGAAAGGTGCCAAATGTGACACCGGAGGGGGGGATTCCGAAAAGTGGAAGTTCCATTTTTGGGTGGAACTCCACTTAAGGCACACTCTGATGGCACACTCTGATGGGGACCTTGATGTATAGGGAGAATCTAATGGGGACCCTGATGTATGGGGGGTAATCTGATTTTCCATTCAATTTGTCTTATCATACCCCAGAGGCTCATAGTTCTGGTCCTTAAGGTGAATCTTATGGGGATCCTGATGCATGGGGGGGAATCTAATGGGGACCCTGATGCATGGGGGGGGGGGGAATATAATGGGGACCCTCATGTAAAGGGACTTTGATGGCTCTGGGACTCTGATGTAAGGTGGAAATTTTATGGAGATCCTAATGTAAGGAGAGACCCGGATGGGGACTGTGAGATAAGGGGAGACCCGGATGGGGACTGTGAGATAAGGGGAGACCCGGATGGGGACTGTGAGATAAGGGGGACTCCGATGGGGACTGTGAGATAAGGGGAGACGCCGATGGGGACTGTGAGATAAGGGGGACTCCGATGGGAATTTTGTTTGGCCCGCAATTATTTGTAAAATACAGTGCTGCTCTCACTCTGGCACCTGCTTCAAGATAAACAGTCCAAAAAAATCTCAAAATACATATTTGTTGAAAATACTGTACGTTCCCTTTGAGCGTTCCATGGAAATGAGAATGCGTTTTTTTGTAAGGACAAAATCCAACTCAATTTTTTTCTTAAAGTCTGCAGCTTGTAAAAATCCCCTTTTTGCCACAAATTCCTAGTAAACCAAATAATCACTCATCCAATAGCTGCCTCCTTTTTGAGTGGGAGAGACAGGTACACTTTAATAAAATCTGACTTATAATGTGTAGACAGTTCATAAGTGACAGAACCAAATCTTTTTTATTATTATTATTATTATTCAACTCTGGCTTGTTATAAGTGGAAAATACCCAAGGAGTAAATCACTATTACTGGAAGCGGCTGCTGAAAATCCCCAGCAATGTAAAAATAATTCCTTTTATCAGATGTGTCAATTTATAAAGGAGAGAAAGGTGACATCTCCATCTGCTGAGTTCTCTGAGAAAGAGAATGAAATCTCAGTGGTTGATTTTACATAGCACCTGTTTGATATTTCATTTCCTCTCTTTAAGGGGTTGTAAAGGTTTGTTTTTTATTTTCTAAATAGGTTCCTTTAAGCTAGTGCATTATTAGTTCACTTACCTTTTCCTTCCATTTCCCTTCTAAATGTTTTTTTTCCTTTGATTTCTTTGTCTGAATTTCTCACTTCCTGTTCCTCCTCAGTAAGCTGTTCTGGCTAACTAAATATCGCTCGGATGATGGTGTGAAGCTTACTGAGGAGAAAGAGGAAGTGAGAAATTCAGACAAAGGGAAATCGAAAGAAAGGGTAAGTGAACAACCAACAATGCACTAGCTTAACCGCTTGCGGACCGACGCATGTACATATACGTCGGCAGGATGGCACGTACAGGCACATCCACGTACCTGTACGTCCCTGCCTAGACATGGGTCGGGGGTCCGATCTGGACCCCCCCCGGTACCTGCGGCGGTCCCCATGGCATCAGGAGCGATCCGGGGTTCGTTTTTGTCCGCCCCCTCCAGATCGCTCCCAGCCAATCCGCACGCTCCCCTGCGTGTCACTTCCTCCTCCTGTTCAAACACAGGAAGGGGGAAGTGATGTAATCTCTCCTCTCAGCGGTATTTTCAACCGCCGCTGAGGAGAGATCACATCGCACAGTAAGTCTGCACAACACTACACTGACACACACTACAGGCACATTAACCCCTTGCGATCGCCCCCCCCCCACCCCCCTGTCACAGTGTCACTGAATGCAGTGATCATATATGTACTGATCACTGCATTTAGTGTCAGTGTGAAAGGCAGTGTGACAGGCAGTTAGTGTTAGGTTCAGGGTAGCCCCCGTACCCCCCCAATAAAGTTTTAACCCCTTGATCACCGCCCTAGTTAACCCTTTCGCCCCCTATTGCCAGTGTCACTAAGCGATCATTTTTCTGATCGCTGTATTAGTGTCACTGTTGCCGCTAGGTAGCTAGTTTTTTTTTTTATTGCAATTTTTTTTACTAAAGACATGTGGCTGAATTAATTTTGGCCTAAATGTTTGACTAAAACTTTGTTTATTTGATTTTTCTTATAACAAAAATATTGATTTTTTTTCAAAAATGTCGCTCTATTTTTGTATATAGCGCAAAAAATTTAAATCGGAGAGGCGATCAAATACCACCTAAAGAAAGCTCTATTTGTGGGAAGAAAAGGACGCAAATTTTGTTTGAGAGCCACATCGCACGACCGCGCAATTGTCTGTTAAAGCGACGCAGTGCTGAATTGTAAAAACCCCTTGGGTCATTTAGCAACATATTGGTCCGGTCCTTAAGTGGTTAAAGGAACCTATTTATAAAATAAAAAAAACAAACCTTTACAACCCCTTTAATCAACTGCCACACTACAACGATGATAGCAATGGTGTATGGCAAACCGAAGCAACCCACAAAATCTTGCTTATCAAACAGTTTTAAAACAAAAGGATGAACAATTATTGGCAGTTTTGTATGTGTTTTTTATTTAGGGATACAAAGTACTGTATTTATTGGTGTATAACACTCACTTTTTTACCCTGAAAATAGAGTGTAAACTGTGCCTGTGTGTTATACGCAGGGGGTGTGGAAAGTTTTCCCCCTGAAACTCCCCTCTTAAAGTTAGGGTGCGTGTTATACGCCTGTGCGTGTTATACACCGATAAATACGGTATTTTTTTTTTTTTTAATAAATGCATTCATTGATTCATTAATTGATATATTGATTGTCCGGATGGGGATCAAGGCCAAACATTTCCCACCATAGCCATAAGAGGCTTGCTATGGGGCAGACACAGATAAAGAGGAGCCAAGATCTCCATTGGGGGACCCCAGAAGAAGAGGTAAGGGGTGACTGTGTGCAGGTACAAACCTGTTTATTATTTTAATAAAAAAAAATTTAAGTGTCTTTTTAATCACTTTAAGACTGTACACATGATGCTACACACATTGAAAAATCGATTTAAAGTAGGTACATTATAATAAAAATCAACATCTTTTTGAGTGTAATCTTTCTCAAACAGGGCTCTCTGATCCCTCTTTTATAGATTTGTATTGTACAGAGTTCCTCCTCGTTCCCCTGATATGAATTGGTATATTAAATTAGAACTTAAAGTGTATGTAAACCCTCCATACACCCACCTCAGATGATACACAGGGATGAAACAAATCTCCCTATATAAGTTTTACATGTATATCTGCTGTTTTCCCGTTTATATACTGTTTAGAAAGTTGAAATCGTGTTAGGAGATTTTCTCTTCCTGGTTAACACAGAACACAGAACAGCTAAAATTGCTGTTTTGCAAAAGGACCTGCTCCCTGCTAATCTATTTTAGCAACCCCCCCGGACAGAAGATTCTGGCTGCTTTTGTCTATAAAGTCTGAGAATTAGTCAGGAGAGAGCTACGGGACTTAGCTCATTGAAGAGAGATAACAAAACACCACAGATATATGTGCCCAGCTCAAATTTCATGAATCGGGTTTACATCCACGTTAATCTTGATGGATTGTGAGAACATTTGTAAGTATACTACATACTTTTTTTTCATTCAGATTTTATTTAAAACATTTTTTTTATGACAAATAGACCAAAAAATTAAAAAAAGGAAGAGAGAAAAAAAAAATACCAGCACCAATACATTTAGTTTACTACCATCAGGTTTTTCCAATATATGCAAAGATATTTAGAAATATTCCAAAATATTCAGAAACATATTCCAGAAAAGCCAAGAAGTTATATTAACAATGTATCAGAGCTTTCTCTGGCGGATCATCCTAATCTACCAAGGACATAGCCAACCTTAATTATTATTATTATTATTATTATACAGGATTTATATAGTGCCGTTTACACAGGGCTTTACAATTTGAGTATAGACAGTACAAATACAATACACTTGAATACAGCAGGAATCAGAGGGTCCTGCTCATTAGAGCTTACAATCTAATTATTAATTAAAATTGGAACATGATACATATATCCATTTATTTCAAATGTTTGGAACTTTTGAGAGGCATTACATTGAGTGTAGGTGTGTTTCTCAAACTTTACAAATGTATCCATCTCTTGGATCCAGTCCTCAAGAATAGGAGATTGGGTGAGACCTAACATGTAATAAGAAGTGATCTCATGATCCAGGTCATTAGAATTAACCTACCTTATTAGGAATAGAACAGGATCTGGAGCAGTCGCAATGTCATATACAGAATTCCTTGCAGACAAGGTCGAGCTAGCCAAAGATGGGTAGAGGTAGTCCTCAGTCCCCAATAAGTATGCACACAAAAAAAAAATGCCCTTGGGACTTTTAACCACACCAATACTGGGCACATTCGCTCCCTTCCTTCCCAGACCAATTTTCAGCTTTCAGCGCTCTCGCATTTTCAATGACAATTGCGCGGTCATGCTACACTGTACCCAAATGAAATTGTTATCATTTTGTTCACACAAATAGAGCTTTCTTTTGGTGGTATTTATTCACGACTCTGTTTTTTTTATTTTTTTGCGATATAAGCGGAAAAAGAGCGGAAATTTGGAAAAACAAAATAATAATTTCGTCTTTCTATTTTTAAAAAAATCCAATAAAATCTAATTTTGTCATAAATTTAAACCAAAATGTATTCTACTACATGTTTTTGGGAAAAAAATATCTGCTAAGTGTATAATAATTGGTGTGATCACAGACATATGTAAGCTATGATCATGTACAGATGTGCGCAGATGATCACGGACATATGTGTGCAAATGATCATTGGGACATGTGATTTTACTGTTACATATTTGGGGGGCAGGTGTTTTTACTATGTGGGGACATGTGTTTTGGGGACATGTGTTTTGGAGACATGTGTTTTGGGGACATGTTTGTTTACTTTGTGTTTTACACTGTGTGGGACACTAGACTGGTGATCAGAGAGTAAAAAGCTGAAAAAAAATGCTCATATTCACTGATCACCAGCCAACTACAGCGAGCCACCCTCCTCTCCTCACCGACGACTTCTGTGTAAGGAGAGGAGAGTCGATCACCTAGCAACCGGCTGTTTGTTTACATCACACGATGGCTGTGATTAGACACGGCCGTCGTGTGATTAGGAGGGCCAATCACAGAGCCCTCTTGCTGATCTATGATGCGCCATGTCCAGATGACATGAGTGCATCGGGATCGCGCTGCTGCGTGGGAATGTGCCCACGCGATCCCCCTCCTTCTGAGGGACGTTCCTGAACGTCCACTCAGAAGGAGAGAGCGCCCACCCAGCTGTATATGTGCAGTGGCCGGGTGGGAAATAGTTAAGAAGCACACCTTGAGTAAATATATAAATGATTTATTTAAAAAACGTTTAAAAACGTAAACGTTTAAAAACAACAGTTGATACTAAAAATAGAAAGCAACACACATTAAGTATCAGCATATGAATCAATATTGCATATTTATCATATACCGTACCATGAGATCTGATTGTGTCATGCAGATGACTGTCAGTAGTCTGGGATGGCTGTGCTAGTTCTCAACACGTTTCACAAGAGGAGTCTCGCTTCTTCAGGAGAAGCACAGATAGATGCCTGGAGATCAAGATTAAGAAATAAATTGTAGAAAATCAGGGAAATAGAAATAAATCGACATCATCACTGCATATTTATACTTGCAGTGTTTATCTACACTTATTTATTTTTATATTTAACACATTACATTGTTACAGTTATACATCGTTATTGTTCATATGCACCAAGTGTTCTTTGTTCTTTGTTAACAACATACATATCTATCACAACACATTTGTGTTGGTCATCACATAAATTCACCAAACTATTCATCACATTATGGTCTAATGGTGTTCCACCATGCAATTGTCTACCTTTATTATGTCAGGTTCTCATTATGGTTTATACTCTTGATTGGACAGGTGTAGGCAGCTCTGCATTGAAACCAATTAGCTTTTATTTTATTTATTTTTTGGTCAAAGCTTAATTTAAGTTAGAAGCTGATTGGCTACCATGCACAGCTGCACCAGATTTTGCACTCTGCAGTGTTAGCAGATCAACCCCACAAACTATTTGCCTGTAGTAAATACCTCCCCCTGACTCATTCAATTTCAAAGCAATCTTTAATATAAGTTTGTCTCCTGAATCTGCACCATTTCTGACCTAACCATTGGGACTATTGGGCCTGCGCGATTTAAAGGAAGTGGGTGGAGTTTGTTTGATGATAAATCCTGGTCTAATCAGGCATGGTCTGGGTCTAATATGGTGTGAAACTTGTTATTCTTCGGTTTCCCACATGCAGGAATACACCTAACCTAACCAACGTCCATTAATCTTTCAAGCTATCAAGTATTCATTGGAACATGCCAGACAAGCAAAGCGCTAACAAGGTTATACATGAAGCCATGAAGAAAATTCTTAAGGGACAGAACTGACGTTTAACCTTTGAAAATGTGAGTAATTTGTATTGCAACCATCTGTTCATGTGAGTGGATCTCCACCTCTCACAGAGACTACGTGAAGTTGTAATACAATGCCAGAGTTATGAGAAAGGTGAGGGGAGAAGAGGATTGGGAGATTTGGGTTTCACCATTTGGGTATTATGACATGTCAGGCACCTGGAGATCTTGTTTAAATTATGGATACAATTAAAGTAAAATCAGCATTACCTCTGTTGAAATTTGGAAACTTAGTATCAAAAACAGAACGTCTCATTCTGAACAGTACGAGGCCTCTCATTGATGCAATGCTTAGCCGTCTATTAGAATTCTATTTGGAAAAATTAAGAATTAACTCCTTTAAGCTGCCCTTGGTCAGTGCACTTTGTGAAATAAACCAGATATTTAAAAATCCTATTTTTCCCATGCAGACCGAATGATTGCTTTGAGACAGTTATTTAAAAGGTCAGTCCACACAAAAAGTTATATTTTAGTTATAGGTAGTTCCTATGGTTGAGTCAGTCCCTGGCTTTCTATAAGCCTTTCAGAGGTGGAAGCACCAAGGTCACAAAGTTTGCACTTGCGACTAGGCCCTGGAGTTCCGCCACCCTGAGGGGGGACCCAAGATGGCAGGAAGGAAGCCTCCTCCATAACATGGGCTTGGTTCACACTGCAGTGACCCTAAAGCCATGCAACTTTCTTTCAATTTTCTCACAACTTGCTTGCAACTTTTGTGATTTCACATTGCAGTCTATGGCACTCAAATCACACCAAAGTCGTAAAGGCCCCCGGGATCAGTGGAAAGGGGTCTGGGCTCAGAGGGAAGAGTCCCGGGCTTAGAGAGAAGGACACCGGAACCAGAGGAAAGGGCCCTGGGATTGATGGAAAAAGCCCTAGGACCGATGGAAAGGGCCTGGTGGTCAGGAGGCCCTTCACGATTTCTTGCACGGGACACTGAAAATTCTGGTTATGCTTCTGAATCCTTTGATAATTCAACAGCAAGACCTACCTGCCATAATTCTTGACTTTATTTGTGTCCTCCTGGGGGTTTTGAGAGTTTCTACTTATCTCTGATATTTCAGCTTCTCTTTTTACATTATAATATAAGTAAATATGAAATCCAGCAAGAATGGTAGGAACCTCTCATAATTACCCAACTAGTGTGCAGACTTGGAAACTGAGCACAAGGCTCCTATGTGTATATCCCCCAAGTGCTCTAAGAAACCTTTAGTTTCACTTTTCAGTATCTACCAAAACCAATATATCAGTTTAGGTTAGGCTGACCCTTAAAAGTGACCCACCAAGAGTGAAACTTGGCAAATTCCATTGTTGACTAGATTTTAAATGTTCAAGCTAATGACTCCACCACCTGGTAAGTTACTGACCTGGAACACGCATGCAACCAGTGAAGTCTGAAAAGTATGAATTTGGTTATTCCTGATCAGTAATGAGGTACTGAATCAAGTGTGGGGATGGCAGCCCCCGAACCTGCTTCTTTAAAAACAACTCCAGCAAAGGTTCCCATATGTCTGTCCTCACAGGCTCCCTGTCTGACGCCTTTAGAAGGAAGGCTGAATATAAACATAACTGTGGTTTGAACTATCCAGTGTAGAATCTTTGATCTGGTTTTTCATATCTGAAAGAGGAAACGGCAGCTGGAATTTATCAATCTGTCTTATGGAGGAACTACTCTTGCTGCTAAGCTTGCTACCTTTTCTGGGAAATATATCCTGGCCATATGATCTCCTTTCTATTGATAATATTGGCAACATGTCTGACCTTTACCAGCCAAGTGGCGACTCTAATAAAGCAACAAATTATGTTCATCCTTCTATTGTCTCACACTACTCCAGGAGAAAAAAGGGAGATTGTGAATGGATGCTATGTACAAAAAGAACAATTATTCCTTCATATATTGTATGTTGATAAATTTGGCTCAGTTTGACTTCCCTTTAAAAACCACACAGATTTGTGAGTTTCAACAGCCTTAATGCCGACGTGTCACATTTTTACATACAGTTGGCATCCATTGTTTGCACTGGGAGCGACCTCACTTGGTGTCCTGGCACAATGTCACCATCACCCCCCAGTCATTGTTTATTATACAGCCAATCACAGTGATCACTTAAACAGGAAGCCCAATAAAAACCTTACAAGCTTTGAAAGGGTCTGCTCTTGTCTTAAAAGAGAAGTATGAGAATTGTTTTGCCCATATTCATACCTGCACCTTTCCCCTGCCGCCTCTACATTGAGAACCGAGCCGCCGAACACTGCCAATGGCTTGTTTCTCTCAGCTCCCCGAGAGGAGTGCTGCTGCCTCTCCTCTCTTCTTCTCCACTCTCTCTCACTGGAGTGCTGAGCTGTGGAGGGGTGGGGAGCGGCCATCTCAGCCTCTCAGCAGCTCGCTGAGAGGGCCATCAGTCTAGGCACCTGACAGATCCAGACTCCCAGAGTCAGGATGACGCAGTGCCTGGACTGATCTGTGTGACATCAGCAGAGAGCAGATTTCAGACCACTCTCTGCTGAAAACGGGTCACAGAAGTGCAAAACAAACTGCCCTTCTGTGACCCAGAGGAGAAGCCCAGCCTAACGAGCTCAGGCTGGACTTCTCCTTTAAGACCCTGTGCTTTATCCATGTGGAGCAAAGGAACAGGTCCATGTTAATTCTACCCTCCACAATAACACACAATCCCCTGTCCTTTACTTCTCTTCTGCTCCATTCAGCTGCTGGAAGTGAGGAAAGGAAGTCCTGTATCAGCTTTGAGTCACACCAGTCTGGGCTTCCATAGGTTTAAAGTATTTTTCTGACCCATCCCCTTTTCCTCCGCACTCTTCATCCTATTGCTTGCCTCAGGAAAATCCTTAAAGTGATTGTAAAGTCTTGTTTTTTTTCTCTAAAAATAATAAACATGTTATACTTACCTCCTCTGTATAATGGTTTTACACAGAGCAGGCCTTATCCTCCTCTTCTCAGGTCCCCTTTTGGCTCTCCTTGTCCCTCCCTTCTGTTGAGTGCCAGCGCAACAAGCAGCTTGCTATGAGGGCACCTGAGCCGAGTCACAGCTCCTTGTGTCCATTCAGACACAGAGCCCCTGTTCGGCCCAGCTCACTTCCTCTCCTGATTGGCTAATTGACTGTGATTGACAGCACCAGGCTCCAAAGGAGCTGCTGCTGTGTCTCAGCCAATCAGGAGAGTCTTGTATGGTTAAGACACCCGTGGACATTGCTGGAGAGAGATGCGGCTCACATAAGTATTAAAGCTTTATGATAAAAGACCTTCTGACTTTACAACCACTTTAAAGCTTAGACAGGCTGCAGCTATAAATCAACCTTCTCCCTCATAGCTGTTGTCTAACCAGTCAAAGCAGGAGGGGAGTTGGGCAGCTCAGTACTCATAACTAGCATTAAGCAAGCCATACATTACACATTTTCTTTCCTTCAACCACAAGTTGAAGGAAAGAAAATTGATGGTTTCCCCCATCAACAGTGTTGGTAAATGCAAAAAGCGTTTATTGATTGGTTTGAGCAAAATTTATAGCGTCTACAAAATAAGGGGTAGTTTTATGGAATTTTTGTTAATTATATTTTTTTTACTAGTGTAGCGCCTGTGTACTTTCAGGTACAGGTGCTTTCTAAATTTAAGGGGGATGATAGAGTTAGTTGGCTCTCATCCATTTAATTGGTCTAAATTGGGTCTCTGCTTCTGCTGGATTTTTGCTGTGGGCCGTCATGTTGTTCTCTGGGTGCTATACCACCCCGAGGCGATGGGTGGCACAGGTGAAGTTCAGATTCGGGTGTCTCTTGCCAGCAGCCAATCAGGAGAGAGTTTCTCTCGTGGGGCATGCTGGGGGAAAGTACTTCAGAGGCAGACGCCATTGTGGCGGGGTTATTCTGGTTCCTGGTGTCGTGCCCACCTTCAGGGTGTCCACACATCACGGCCCCCCGGCGATATGGCCTTCCGGGCCGGGGTGCATGTGCCATGCGGTGTGCTTGGTTCTGGGATCATGATGACCCAAAACGTCTAATGATTTAGCGGGGCCCCAGTGATCGACTGGGTCCTCAAGTTCTGAGTGATTATCCCAAGCAAGATACCTGTTCAGTGGGGAGTCAGCCTGAGGAGAGCCAAGAGAGGCAGGCAATCCAACAGGGCCTCGACAATCCATCGGGGATCAAGGTGACTGGACACTGAGAGGTTGGATGTCAGCAACCTGTCAGTCAGTGACCTAATAGAGAACTACTAAGATTTCTACTTGATCTACGTTCTAGGGAGGGGTCTGTGGAGGAGACCCGCTTCCCCTCAAGGTTCCAAGTGATACCCTGGCTGCCAGGTCGGTGTGAGAGGCCTGTCCAGGTACACTATACCCACCCCGGCTGGAGTGGCGACAAAAGTGAAGTGTTGTTAGAAGCAGGACTGCTTATGTGTAACTAGGCCTGAATCTGCTGTTTCTCCTCCTCATACATCTCTCCTAACTATCTCAAGTTTATCGTTACCAAGTTGGTAAAATAAAAGCACAAGAAATACACCTGCCGTCTGGACATTCCATTACTGTTGCTCTCTTCAACTACCCTAGACATCGGAGCTATAGAGGTAACAGGCCGATCCCAAATATATCCAGCAGCTCCTGCGGGGGTGAGTGCTACACTAGTAATGGTGGCGATCAGCGATTTTTATCGTGACTGCGACATTATGGCAGACACATCGGACACTTTTGACACCATTTTGGGACCATTGTCATTCTTACAGCGATCAGTGCTATAAAAATGCACTGATTACTGTAAAAATGACACTGGCAGTGAAGGGGTTAACCTGTAGGGGTTAAGTGTGTCCTAGGGAGTGATTCTAACGGTTAGGGGGTGTGGCTAGGAGTGACACGTCACTGATCATTGTTCCCGATGGCAGGGAACAGACAATCAGTGACTTGACACTGTTGTGTTGACATTGACATCTCCCCGTTCTTCAGCTCCGTGACACGATAGTGGGATACCAGCGGACATCGAGGCCGTGGGTCCAGCCGCATTGTCACGGAAATGAAAGGGGATGTACCTATACGCTCATTTCCCTGTGAGTGCCATTCTGTCGATGTATATGTGTGTGCGCTGGTCCTTAAGTGGTTAATCACTTGTCCATATTCCAACAAGCAGCCATGTTGTTCCTGCTACTTTCATAATGACCCTCTTTTATGGACTGAGCTGGGCAGTCCCTTCCCCTGTGTTCTTTATGATTACTGGTCGATGTAGTGATGCCGCACTTAAGAATTTAATTTTTTTTCAATGCTTCATTCCCATAGTGCCTATAGACTAGTGATTAGCAGTGATTAATATTCATTCATTATTACTGAAAGGATGTGAGACGGGTTATTATCCAGCAGGTGAGAGATATTTACACGTATTTATTGTAACATATTGCAGAGGGCTCCCACGTGCACCTATAATGAAGTGATAAATGATCATTTATTTAAGAATGACAGATCACAGAGCCAAAGATCACCACTTTCATTACACAGCCAGGTACAATAATTGATGCTTGTACGCTTGTTCTATGAATAATGCCAGCTTTTTCAGCTCCTCCGGGAAGGATGGAGGAATCCTCTAATGTAATACGGCAAGTTAGGTTGGTCAACTTTGCAGGTTTTTTGTTGTTACCTTTGCTTCTTCTAGCTTGTACAGGTTCTTAAAATGCATATTTTTATATTTGAGCTCTTCAAGCTGGTACTCAGGACAAGATGGAACTTTATTAAAGCCATAGGAACTCATAAATGAGGACGGAAGAAATACGTTGTAATGCTAAATTGAATGCTCCAAACTGATTAAAAGATCATTAACCACTTAAGACCCGGACCAAAATGCAGGAAAAGGACCTGGCCAGTTTTTGCGATTCGGCACTGCGTCGCTTTAACTGACAATTGCGCGGTCGTGCGACGTGGCTCCCAAACAAAATTGGCGTAGTTTTTCTCCACAAATAGAGCTTTCTTTTGGTCACCTCTGTGGTTTTCATTTTTTGCGCTATAGACAAAAATAGAGCGTCAATTTTGAAAAAATTGCAATATGTTTTTCTTTTTGTGAAAGATGAATGAAGAATGGATGGCCGCACTCCAAAAACCGTACAGGTTGTCTTTTATTAAACGAACAGCAGATACATCACCAGATCACTGCAACAAGAACAGGGGAACACCCGACGTTTCGCACAAAGTGAGCCATGAATAAGCACTGATTTTGTGCGAAACGTCAGCCATTCCCCTGTTCTTGTTGCTGTGATCTGGTGATGTATCTGCTGTTCGTTTAATAAAAGACAACCTGTACGGTTTTTGGAGTGCGGCCATCCATTCTTCATTCATCTTTCATGCTCGCCTAGTGCACCGCCAGCACCCTTGGAATCCTGTATCAGTGTGTGACCATATAGTAGACCTACCTGGAGCGGTGACTCTCTTTCTTCTATATGTTTTTCTTTTTGCTATAATAAATACCCCTAAAAATATATATATATAAAAAAAATCCTCAGTTTAGGCCGATACGTATTCTTCTACATATTTTTGGTAAAAAAAATCTCAATAAACGGTTATCGATTGGTTTGCGCAAAATTTATAGTGTTTACAAAATAGGGGATAGTTTTATTGCATTTTTATTAATCATTATTTTTTTACTACTAATGGTGGCGATCAGCAATTTTTTTCATGACCGCGACATTATGGCGGACACATCGGACAATTTTGACACATTTTTGGGACAATTGTCATTTTCACAGCAAAAAATGCTATATAAATGCATTGTTTACTGTGAAAATTACAATTGCAGTTTGGGAGTTAACCACTAGGGGGGCGCTGAAGGGGTTAAGTGTGACTTCATATGTGTTTCTAACTGTAGGGGGGCGGGGCTGGACGTGTAACGTCATTGATTGTGTTTCCCTATATCAGGGAACACACGATCAATGACAGCGCCACAGTGAAGAACAGGGAAGCTGTGTTTACACACAGCTCTCCTCGTTCTTCAGTTCCAGGGACCGATCGCGGGACTCCAGCGGCAATCAGGTCCGCGGGTCCCGCGGCCGCGGTCATGGAGCTTCGGACCGGGTAGCGGTTCTTGGCTGGGCACTTAAAGTGGACGTACAGGTACGTGCTTGTGCCCAGCCGTGTCATTCTGCCGGCGTATATGTGCAGGAGGCGGTCCTTAAGTTGTTAAAGGGGTTGTAAAGGTAAAATATGTTTTCCCTAAATAGCTTCCTTTACCGTAGTGCAGTCCTCCTTCACTTACCTCATCCTTCGATTTTGCTTTTAAATGTCCTTATTTCTTATGAGAAATCCTGACTGTCTGTTCTTCTGTCTGTAACTCCACACAGTAATGTGAGGCTTTCTCCCTGGTGTGGAGAAAGCCTCTTGAGGGAGGAGGGGGCGAACAGGCAAGTCAGGAGCTGTGTGTTAGTGGGCGTCCTGACACTCCTGCTTGCCCCCTCCCCGCTCAAGAGGCTTTCTCCACACCAGGGAGAAAGCCTTGCATTACGGTGTGTATTTACAGACAGAAGAACAGGAAGTGAGGATTTCTCGGAAGAAATAAGGACATTTAAAAGCAAAATGGAAGGATGAGGTAAGTGAAGGACTAAGGTAAAGCAAGCTATTTAGGGATTTTTTTTTTACCTTAACAACTCCTTTAACCACTTACCTTAACAACCCCTTTAACCACCCGCCGCGTGCTTCGTGAACGTGCCCACGGGAGCAGCAAACTTGATGCTCACCGGCAGCACGCCATCATCTCATGGAGAGGCAGAACGGGTAGATGCCTAAACAAGGCATTTCCCTGTTCTGCCTAGTGACAGGACAGTGATCTACTGCTCCCTGTCATCGGGAGCAGTCATCACTGTCGTGTCACTTGTAGCCCATCCCCCCAAAGTTATAATCACTCCCTAGGACACATTTAAATCCTTCATCCCCCCCTAGTGTTCTAACCCCTTCCCTGATCGCTGTATAAATGACGATGGTCCCAAAATAGTGTCAAAAGTGTCTAATGTATGCGCCGCAATATCGCAGTCACGATAAAAATCACAGATTGCCACCATTACTAATAAAAAAATAATAATAATAAAAATGCCATAAATCTATCCCCTATTTTGTAGATGCTATAACTTTTGTGCAAACCAATCAATATACGCTTACCAAAAATATGTAGAATAATACACATCGGCCTAAACTGAGAAATAAATTTTTTTTATTTTTTTTTTGGAGGGATATTTTTATATAGCAAAAAGTTAAAAATATAGTTTTTTTTTTCAAAATTGTCGCTCTTTTTTGTTTATAACGCAAAAAATAAAAATACCACCAAAAGAAAGCTCTAATTGTGGGGAAAAAAGGACATCAATTTTGTTTGGGTAAAACGTTGCACGACCGCGCAATTGTCAGTTAAAACGCAGTGCAGAGCCGCAAAATGTCCTCTGGTCAGAAAGGGGGTAAATTCTTCCGGGGCTGAAGTGGTTAAAATAAGTTACAGGGGTTGTTATTCGAGCCTACAGCCAAATCTTCTTTTTAATAGTCTGGAGAGAGAAAAAAAATAGTTTTTATTACTTCCCTTGCTTCCTTTTCGTATGCCATAGTGACCAATGAAAGCAACATTTAAAGCTTACATCAGAAAAAGAGATGAGAACTTCCATGGAGAGGCGCATGCGCGGAGCTCTGAGGATGGCTGCTTGAGCCGGGAGCTCCTCATCACCCCAGACCAGCGGCGCCCATAAGTCAGCCAGAAACGGGCTGGAAGGGGAGCTTTCACCATACACGGCACCCCCAGACATCAGGGCACCCCCCTATCATTATAATTTCTTTAAAGGGACACTTTAAAGCCGCTTTTTATTCATTTGAAAAAACGGCAAAAATCCAAGATGGCCGCCGCTGCAGCACCTCACAAGAACGGAGCTGAAGAGATGCCTGAGGGAAGGATTTTTCCAAATATGGTACCCCTGCCTTTTACCCCACTGGTCCAAGTAAGTTACCAGCAGGACATGTCCCCCTCAACAACTCCCACAGAACCCCTGGAAGGCAGTAATATGGAGGGCATTAACAGGGAGGGCTCTGCACTACCCCTCATAGGACCTAACATAAGGAGCCAGCCTGCTCAATTCTCTGTCAGCACCCTGTCAGCAGCTTCTGCATTCTCTGTGACTGACTTATATCAGGCTCTGGCTGAACTCCTGGATAGGGGACTCGCTCAGACTGCTACCAAAATAACAGGAGATTTGAAAGCAGATTTCCAGAATCTGGGCACCAGAATTGAAGCGATAGAAGACAAGCTTGATCAAACGGTGGCAGCCACAGATCAGAACTCAGAACATATTCATACAGTACAGGAGCAATTGGATGTGGCCCTTTCCAGGATCGACGAGTTGGAGAGCAGATCCAGGAGATACAATTTCCGGATCAGGGGGCTGCCCGAATCCATCACTGACACTCCAGCAGCGGTACAAAATTTGATCCAGAACTTGATTCCAAACATTCCTCAAAATCGCATAGAGCTTGATAGAGCCCACAGAGCCCTGGGGCCACCCAGAAAGGACGGCTCACCGCGGGACATCATCGCCAAACCCCACTTTTACGCAGTAAAGGATGAAGTCATGAGACTAGCACGTTCTGTGCCCAGTGTTTTGTGCCAAGGTCATCCCGTCCAAATATACGCAGACCTTTCTCCCTCCACAATGCAGCGAAGACGGTCATTAAAGCCGCTACTCCTAGTCCTGGTCCAAAAGGATATAAAATATAAATGGGCATTCCCCTTTGCGGTCAAGTTCTCGGATAAAGGGAAAAACTACTCCTTCTCAAACTTTCCTGATGGAGAAAGATTACTAAAGCGCCTTAAGCTCATCTCGCAAGAACCCGCCATGGACACTTCTCATAGCATCCCAAACACCTCCAAGAGACCGACCCCCACCAGTCCTAATTCCCTACTCTGGACCAGGTCGAGATCCAAGAAAGCTAGAGACAGTGGACCCACTTACCCAGATCTCGGCTGACACATTGGTCATACACTCCTTGAACTTTCAAGGTTTTTGGTCGGTCCTATGCCTGAGAATTAGACTTTCTCTGATCAGAAGAATCAACTTTTTGGATAATTGATATTTCAACAGTATTTCTCCTGCTAAAAAGATCTCTTTATCTATTCTAATTTTTTCGCAGGGGGTTTTCCCCACCTTCCTTCTGGGGTCCCCTCCTCCTCGATCCCCGTTGGTGGGGGGGACGGGGGACTTCCGGATCGGAATTAGATCCGACCAAACTGGGTTTAGATTTACTAAATTCCTTCCGGTTTCGGTTTTGATAGTTACTGTAACCAATTTTTCAGGGGCGCCCTGGCTGGGGTGGGCCCCATGTACCTCCACCTCTCCCTTAGACTCCAGAAGGTTTCTGGGGGCGAGGTCGCTTGTTCTCATTTGGAGCAAGCCCTTTTTTGATCTACCTTGGTAGAAATTCTCGAGGAGCATCTCCCCTCCCCGAGAATGTATTTTTTCTTATTTTTTCTCTTTTTCCTTAGTTGGATTGGGAGTCTTCTTCACCATTTCTTTCTCTCTTTCAAATCTGTCCTTTCCTTTTCTATTCCCCATCTTTCCCACATGAGCCTAACCTTTTATTATTTTTCAGCTTGCGGTACCTACGATCGAGGAGTGTCCACCAGGCTGCCAGTCGTCCATCCTGACAAATGGCAAGGTTGGGAGGACAGAAAACATCTCAGGGTGAGTGGAGGTAGAGACAGACATAGCTACTTTTCAGTTCCCCATGGCTGACCACGTACAGAGCTCCCTCAACATAGCCACACACAATGTTCAAGGACTGAACTCCCCAGTCAAAAGGCGAAAGATCTTTGATAGTTACAAATCACTCAGACTTGACATTCTCATGATCCAAGAGACCCACTTTCCTGGGCGGTACAGTCCCAAATTTGTCCACTCTCACTTTCCCCTCTTCTACTTGTCTAATGCCGAGAACAAGACCAAGGGGGTCGCAATCTTTTTCTCCAAATCCTGTAATTTTGAGTATCTCTCTGACTTCAAAGACCCAGAGGGACGGTTTATACTGGTTAAGGGTAAAATTGAGGGTCATCTATACTCCCTGGTCTCATACTATTCTCCCAACAAAGGGCAAGACACGTTTTTCCAATTAATCTTGGATACTTTAACCCCACTTCTAGAAGGCACAGTCATTTGGGGGGGGGATTCCAATGTGGCTTTTGACCAGGGTTTGGACAAATCCAGACCTCTGTCCGCTCAACTTACTAGACCCTCTAGGGTCAGCCTGAAAATTGCCAAACTACTCCATGACAGGGGGTTGACGGATGTTTGGCGGGAGTCTAATCCCTCAAAGAGAGACTACACTCATTACTCTCACCCGCATAATACCTATGCCAGGATCGATCATATTTTAATTCCTTCATTTGTACTTCCGGCAGTGATCAAGGCCCAAATCAGAGACACAGTCCTATCTGACCATTCAATGGTCATCATGTCCATCCGCTCTTTAGCAGGTATGGCAAGGAACGGACATTGGCGGCTAAACGAGTCCATTCTTTCCAATCCAACCATTACAACGGAAATTAATAAAGCCCTTCAAGAATATTTCACAATTAACAATGTTGAGGATATCTCTGCGGAGACCCTTTGGGCAGCCCATAAAGCCTCTATTAGAGGTAAGATCATTCAGATCTCCACGCGAATCAAAAGAGAACACGAAGCAGAAATTGTACGTCTGGAGAAGTCTTATAGGACCCTAAGGGCACAACACAAAAAGAAACCATCTTCAGCCTTACTAGAGAATATTGACAAGCTGAGACTAGAACTTAATTTAGCTCTCACAACGAAAGCGGAGAGATCTCTCCGCTGGAGTGGCAATAAATTTTACACCCAAAAAGGAAAAATAGGCCAGTTGTTAGCGACCAAATTGTCCCCTAAAACAAGGTTTCACTCCTTACCCAAGATACGCTTGGCAGGTCAAGAACCTACGTCCAACCCTAAAAAGATCCTGGAGGCATTCGAAACATTCTATTCTGACCTGTATAGTGCCCCTCCACAGATTCCCAGGGATTCGATTGACAACTTTCTGGACAGCCTACCCATCCCATCCTTAGATGTAGAACATAGAGACAGGCTGGAAGCACCCTTTTCGGTTGAAGAGGTGGCGACAGTAATCAAGGGCCTCCGAAAGGGCTTGGCCCCAGGCCCAGATGGACTGTCGGCCCTCTATTATAGGTCATTTGCAGATACCCTAGTCCCACATATGACAAACTTTTTTAATTCCAAAACTCAAGGCACCCCTCTGGGTACGCAACTTAATACAGCATACATTACAGTTATCCCAAAGCCGGATAAAAACCCAGAAGAAGTCTGTAACTATCGCCCCATTTCTCTGATAAATAATGACCTAAAAATTCTTACAAAAATTCTAGCTCTCCGTATCTCCTCTTTCATTAATAAATATATTCACAAGGACCAAGTCGGATTTATTCCAGGTCGACAAGGCCCAGATCAAGTGAGAAGGGCAGTGGACATCGTCTCAATTTTGCAATCCAACTGGGACGGAGGTCCGAAACAAAAAGGATTTCTCCTATCTCTTGATCTGCAGAAGGCCTTTGATTCTGTGTCCTGGCAATATCTTCTCCCCCTACTAGAACGATGGGGCTTTGGCCCAAGATTTATGGGGGTAATACAAGCTCTCTATTCTAAACCAAAGGCCCAAATTCGAATCCAAGGGTACTACTCTTCTCCAATAGACATAGCCAGGGGTACCAGACAGGGATGCCCCCTCTCCCCAATCATTTTCGCAATGGCAATTGAAACCCTAGCGATAGCCATTCGACAGAACCCCGACATTCGAGGCGTTTCATGTGGAGATCAAACTCATAAATGTGGGCTCTTTGCCGATGATTTACTACTATTTCTAACTTCTCCTATTACTTGCCTACCAAACCTTTGTAAGGTAATTTCGGAATTCTCTAAATTCTCAGGTCTCCAAGTCAATTATGCCAAATCACAAGCCTTGAACGTATCCCTTCCACCTCCTACAGTATCCCTCCTCCAACAGTCATTCAAATTTGAATGGTGTCCCTCATCTATCAAATATCTAGGGATTTCCTTAACAGCTCGGACAGAATCCCTTTACACAAATAACTATCCTCCCCTATACCGAAAACTTACAGCCGACATGAATAACTGGGCTAAATATGATCTTTCCTGGCTGGGCAGAATTAACTCTATAAAGATGACTTTGCTTCCTAGAATTTTATATCTATTCCGCTCCCTTCCCATTCCCATCAGAAAAGATCACGTGCAGACTCTACAAAGCAAAATACTCAAATTCATTTGGGGCAAGTCAGGTTACAGAATCCCCCAAAACACTCTATATAACCATAGGAAAAGAGGAGGACTAGGACTACCGCACCTATATAAGTACTTCGTAGCTGCCAGACTAGCTCAACTATCCGTAGTTTACTCCAAACTGGACAAACCAGACTGGGTCCACATAGAGGGTCAAGCTGTCCCCCGGTTCTCCCTAGAATACTTACTCTGGTGCCCCCAAAAGAGAAGACCACCCATTTTGTCCCCCTCCCTTTCTCAATCCTACGCCCTTTGGGATAGATTTCGTCACCTTCCAGCCCTGGTTTTCGAAAGGTCAACCTCTAGCCAGTGTATTCCAAAATCCGGACTTCCCACCTGGAATGGACAGGAAAGCATTCAGTTGGTGGTTGGATAAGGGTCTGTACCGCATAGGACACTTCTTCACAACCAAAGGCCCTCTTACCCTAGACCACTGTGTGACTAAATTGGACCTCCCTGACACTGAAAAATTCAGATTCAAACAAATATCACAATTCCTACACACTTTATGGACGGATAGGCCTCTACCTCCCAAATTTACAGATTATGAGCTCTGGTGCGGGCAGACCATGGGACAAAGGGGAGGGGTATCTGTCATCTACTCTTCACTCACCCGCCCGACTGAGAAGTCTTCTTATATGACGGCTTGGGAGGCAGACCTCCAACTAGGGTGGGAGTTGGAGACCTGGCAGGCAGCTTGTTCTGATTCTTTTCAGGGCATCTTAAATACTTCCCTGATGGAAGCAAACTTAAAGGTCCTTATGAGGTGGTATATGACTCCCGCCAGGCTTGCGGCCATCTACCCATCATCAGATCCCAGCTGCTTTAGAGGTTGTCAGCTCCTGGGCTCGATGGTGCATGTCTGGTGGGAATGTCCCAGAATCAGACCAATCTGGAAGAGGATTTTTAACCTCATTTGTACAGTCACTGGTTGCTCGGTCCCCAGGACGGCTTCTGTAGCTCTCCTAAATGCTCGGATTCCGGGTATATCCAAGCCCAATCAGAAGCTGATCCGATTTATGCTCCTCGGGGCTAAAATTACCATCGCAAGGGCTTGGAGACAACCCAGGGTTTCCATTGCAGAAATAAAACGCAAGATTTCGTGGATCATGGTGCAGGAAAAACTGGCCAGCATTCTTTCAAACACGAATCAGAAATTTGAAGCCGTGTGGGGATCATGGGCATCCCACTGTGGTATACCTTTGGCGACTGGGGTACATCCCACGCAACCTGCATCCTTCAGTACAAGTTAGGCTCATGCTTCCCTTCCTTTCCCTTTTTCTTACCCCCACTTTTCTCTCTCTCTTTTCTTACTTCTATTCTTTTAAGACAGTTGTATGACTAGAAGGTAATGTTCTTTGTTCTTCGTCCGGTTATTCATATGTGCAATTTGGTAACACTATAGGCCTATCTTATTTCGTTAGTATGAGCTAGAGGTTCAATGAAGCCAAATTCGAACCCACTAATTTCCCATCAAATAATTTTATAGGAAGAGGCGGATTGGGAGGCGCCTGACTGGGACACAGATTGATCCCATTAGGGGTGTCCGGGACAGGCAGGCTTCCCCTGAGCGCAAGATCACCATATACACTTCTTTTTCCGCCTCTTCCTCTGTTATCAAGCTCGCTGGATTCCTTTAATCAACCCACAGTTGGGTAATTTGAAATCAATTGAGTCATTGTTACTGTCATTATGCCCGGTTTGTTGAATGTTATGATGTTGTAATTTCAGCCTTTGGTCATAATTTATCTGTATCCTTTATTTGAAAAAATAAAAATCTATTGAAAGAAGAGAACTTCCATGGAGGCACATGTTCTGATGACAACTGCTTGAAAACTGATTTTTGCCCACCTTGTAAAAATTTCTTTTAATTTCCTCTTCTGTCTTCGGCAAAAAAAGTGAAGGAGAAACTCTCTAGCGTGGATAAAGAGAGCAAAAGAAAAATCCAAATACTAACCATTCCTAGAGGACCATCCACTTATTATATCTCCCTTGGTGAAAAAAAAAAAGAATTCACAGTTCACCTAAGTGCTACAGAAATTCTAGAAACAAATAATGGTGAGATTCTGCCCAGGTACCCTTTGAAGAATATCTAAGGGCAAATTTTGTTTTTAGTCTTGGTTAGAGTGGAGAGTGATAAGAACAACTGTCATGCCTTATGCCCCGTACACACAATGTCATGGTCTTACCTCCTTTGCAGCCATCTCATCACTGTCTTGTGCTGGCGGCCATCTTGCTTCCTGTGCTTCTTGTAACTTCCTACATCCTGTGGCTCCTCCTTCCCACTGGGAGGAGCTGGATGCTCAGCTCATATATAACACGGCTGCTGCAGTAGTCCATTGCTCGGTCCTTGTCTCACTAGCCTCCTGTGACCTTGCTGCTGTTTGGATCACTGACCCGGCTCCTACGGACGTTCCTTCTGGTGCCTGATCCCCGGCTTCGTCTCACCACCCTTTGGCAACTACTCCGGCTTGGCTGACTTCCATCCCTGGCTTTCGACCCTGGCTTTGGCGGAGGACCCTTCTGGCTGTTGATCATTTGTACGGACTTTACCTTGCTGTTTTTTTTTTTTAATAAAGACCTTCTTCTTCATTTACATCTGTGTACGTCTGATTCATGCATCCTGACATTAGGACCGAGCCATGAATTCTGACAGTACAGGGCCTCCTCCGCTACTCATGCTGGTTGCCAGACTTGATCATCAGGATCACCTTCTGGAGCACTTCGCTCAGATGTTGCAGACCCTGCTTGCACGCACTGCTCATCTCGTTGATGTTGTTGATAGGCCGGTTGTCGATCCTGGTATCGCGCTCACTGCTGCTCCGAGTGACGCTCCTGGGCCCGTTCCTACTGACGCTCCGGTTGATGCGCCAGCGTCTAACACGGCACCTGTTGTTGCGCCTACGGTGTCTCGGGGTATGTCCGGCTTTGCCCCCCTCCCGCAGCTCTTCGGGGGAGAGCAAACTCAGTGCCGAGGTTTCCTTAACCAAGTGGGCATTTATTTTGAGTTGCTGCCACATGCCTTTCCCACTGAGAGATCGAAGGTGGGCTTCCTGATCTCGCTACTCTCGGACAAGGCCTTGGCCTGGGCAAGCCCCTTATGGGAGAACAACAATCCGGTGGTTGCGGAGTTTTCCGGTTTTGTTGCTTCTCTTCGGAAGGTTTTCGATGTGCCGGCTCGCTCTGCCTCTGCTGCGAAGCTCCTCGTGTCCATCAAACAGGGTTCACGATCGGTAGCCGAATACGCCATTGAGTTTCGTACCCTGGCAGCAGAGGTGGGCTGGAATAATGAGGCTCTCGTCGCTGCTTTCTCCCATGGTCTCTCGGATGCCTTAAAATATGAGATTGCGGCTAAAGACCTACCTGTGGAGCTCGAGGCTCTCATTTCCTTCCTGATATTGATTGACACCAGACTCAGGGAGAGACCTTCCTTTAAGGAGCGCCTGCGGAGGCCTCCTAGCAGATTGGCGTCTACGTTGGCTGTCCCACCCGTGCCTCCCTCTCCTCCCACGCCCCATGAGGCTGACCCGCCTGGGGGTGAGCCCTTGCAACTGGGGTTTGCTCACCTGTCTGAGGGGGAGAGGGCATCCCGGAGACGCGAGGGTCGATGTATGTACTGTGGTCTCAGTGGGCATTTTCGGTTGTCATGTCCGAACCGTCCGGGAAACGCTTGCACCTGAGATCCTGTCGGGGACAGATATTGGGTGGAGTCTCTTTGTCCCCGGTTTCCCGTACTGATAAACCTCTGATCACCATTGTTCTCTCCTGGGTCGGTGGCTCAGTGACGACCCAGGCGTTGGTGGGCTCTGGTGCCGAGGGGTTTTTCATTGACAGTGAATTTGCTGCCGCAAACTCCATTCCTCTGCAGGCTCCTGTTTCCCCGCTGGTTCTTGAGGCGATAGATGGTAGACCCCTCCAACCGTCGCAGGTTACGCATGAGACCCTTCCTGTGGAGATAGCCGTTGGGGCCGTTCACAAGGAGTCGGCTTGTTTTCAGGTCATTTCGTCTCCACATTTTTCGGTGGTCTTGGGGTACCCCTGGCTCCAAAAGCATAATCCGATTTTTAATTGGAGATCGGCCGAGATCCTCTTGTGGTCCCCACAGTGTGGGGCTAGCTGCATCCATGGGCCTGTCAAGTTGTTGTGTGCCTCCTCGCTCTCTGGGTTGCCTCCTGAATACGAGGAGTACCTGGATGTATTCGATAAGGTTCGCGCTGTTGCCTTGCCTCCGCACCGCCCTTACGATTGTGCCATAGATCTACAACCTGGCGCCATTCCTCCTCGTGGCAGGGTATATCCATTGTCAGTTCCGGAGAATGAGGCCATGGAGGAGTAGGTGAAGGAAGCGCTTTCCCGGGGGCACATTCGCAAATCCTCCTCCCCGGCAGGGGCTGGATTTTTCTTTGTAAAGAAAAAGGGCGGAGAATTGAGGCCTTGCATCGACTATAGGGGCCTAAATCGCATCACGATTAAGAATGCATACCCGGTTCCGTTGATTTCCGAGTTGTTTGACCGCCTCAGGGGAGCAACGGTCTTTACCAAACTCGACCTGAGGGCTGCGTACAACCTTGTAAGGATCAAGGCGGGAGATGAGTGGAAGACCGCATTCAACACCAGGACCGGTCATTATGAATCCCTGGTTATGCCCTTTGGGTTGTGCAATGCGCCCGCAGTCTTCCAGGAATTTATCAATGATGTTTTCCGTGACCTGTTGCAGCAGTGTGTGGTGGTCTATTTGGATGATATCTTGGTATACTCCGAATCTATGGAGGCCCACATTCTGGATGTCAAGCGAGTGTTGCAACGGTTACGAGAGAACAAGCTATTCGGTAAGCTTGAGAAATGCGAATTTCACCGATCCCAGGTAACCTTCCTAGGTTACATAATCTCCGCGGAAGGGTTCTCCATGGACCCTAAGAAGGTCTCGGCAGTCCTACAGTGGCCTCAGCCAAGTGGTCTTCGTTCCCTGCAGCGCTTTTTGGGCTTCGCCAATTATTATCGGAAGTTCATCAGGGACTTTTCCTCGCTGGCCAAGCCTCTCACGGATCTGACTAGGAAGGGCTGTAGTTCCCAGGTCTGGCCGGTCAAAGCCATCCGGGCCTTTGAGGCTCTGAAATCTGCCTTTGTGTCGGCTCCTATACTGTCTCATCCCAATCCTGGGTTGCCTTTTGTCCTCAAGGTGGATGCGTCTGAGACGGGAGTAGGCGCCCTTCTGTCTCAGCGTCGGACACCAGAGGGTCCCCTGCTTCCCTGTGGATTTTACTCCAGGAAGCTGTCTCCCGCGGAGTGCAACTACCAGATTGGTGACAGAGAGTTGTTATCCATCGTGCAGGCTCTCAAGGAGTAGAGGCACTTGCTCGAGGGTTCGGTGGTTCCGGTTCTCATCCTGACGGACCACAAGAATCTGACTTACCTCTCAGAGGCCAAGAGATTGACACCCCGTCAGGCCAGATGGGGTCTGTTCCTGTCTCGTTTTAATTATGTGGTCTCCTATTTACCCGGTTCCAAGAATGTCAGGGCGGATGCCTTATCACGTCAGTACTCCGAGCTGTCAAGGGAGGAATCGATACCGACTCCGGTCATACCTCCAAATCTGATTTTGGCCGCCATCCGCACCAGCTTGACTTCTCCCCTTGGGGGAGCGAATTCTGGCGGCTCAACCTGGTGCTCCCGCTGGGAGACCCAACGGCAAATGCTTCGTGCCTGAGGAGTTGCGTACCTGGCTGTTGCGAACATACCATAACTCCAAGACCGCTGGGCATCCTGGAAAGAATCAGCTGTCCTGGGCTGTCTCTCGTTTGTTCTGGTGGCCTTCTTTACGCTCCGACATTGCCGCATATGTAGCGGCATGTTCTGTTTGTGCCCAGAACAAGTCCCCTCGGCACCTTCCTTTGGGACTTCTACAACCCATTACCACTGGGGTGCGCCCATGGTCACACCTGGGGTTGGACTTCATTGTGGACCTTCCTGCGTCCAGAGGGCATACGGTCATTCTCATGATTGTGGATCGGTTCTCCAAGATGTGCCACTGTGTTCCACTTAAGAAATTACCCACTGCGCAGGAATTGGCCACGGTATTCGCCAAGGAGGTCTTCCGGTTGCACAGTTTGCCAAGGAGATCGTTTCGGATCGGGGAAGTCAGTTTGTGTCCAGGTTCTGGCGCGCCTTTTGCTCCCAGTTGGGGATTCGTCTCTCCTTCCCCTCGGCATACCACCCTCAGTCCAATTGGGCCGTAGAGCGATCCACTCACGCTCTGGAGCAATTCATTCGTTGCTATGTCTCCAATCACCAGGACAATTGGGTTGACCTTCTGCCATGGGCTGAGTTTGCCAGGAACACGGCGGTTAACTCTTCCTCTGGGACATCTCCCTTCATGGCCAATTATGGGTTTCAACCTGCCGTGTTATCGGAGTCATTCTCTCCCCAAGATATTCCGGCTGTAGAGGACCACCTTTCGGCTCTACGTGCTTCATGGGTACAGATCCAGAGGTCCCTCAAGGTCTCTGCGCAGCACCAGAAGCTCCAGGCTGATCGCAGACGGTTGCCTGCTCCTTCCTATCAGGTCGGGGACCATGTATGGTTGTCCACTCGCAATCTCAACCTCTGAGTGCCCACTCCCAAGCTGGCTCCTCGCTTTGTTGGTTCCTTCCGCGTACTCCGCAGGGTGAACCCCGTTGCCTATGCCCTTGCACTTCCTCCTGGTATGCGGATTTCCAATGTGTTTGACGTCTCCCTGTTGAAACCACTAATATGCAATCGCTTCACCTCTTCGGTGCCTCGGCCTCGTCCTGTCGAGGTGGGCGATCATGAAGAATATGAAGTGAGCGATATCCTGGACTCACGCTTGGTCCACGGTCGGTTACAGTTCTTGGTCCACTGGCGTGGCTATGGTCCTGAGGAGCGTTCCTGGGTTCCCTCCACAGATGTTCATGCTCCGGCTCTGCTCCGAGCCTTCCGCGCGCTTCCCCCAGAAGCCGTTTTTTGCACCGCGGAGGAGGGGCCCTTGAGGGGGAGGTACTGTCATGGTCTTACCTCCTTTGCAGCCATCTCATCACTGTCTTGTGCTGGCGGCCATCTTGCTTCCTGTGCTTCTTGTAACTTCCTACATCCTGTGGCTCCTCCTTCCCACTGGGAGGAGCTGGATGCTCAGCTCATATATAACACGGCTGCTGCAGTAGTCCATTGCTCGGTCCTTGTCGATGAAAAAATGCACTGGATGATCTTTTATACAAGAGAAGATGACCACACTCCAGATTGCAGAGGATGAACAACTCCAAGGGGATATCAAAACATCACCATACAGATAGACAGCATCAGGGCTGACGCGTTTCATGAAAAACGTGGCTTAGTCATGACTAAGGCAAGTTTTTTAAGAAACGCGCCAACCCTGCTGCTGTCTGTCTGTATCGTGATGTTTTGATACTCTCTTGGATTTTATGGAATACGGTTCTTCATCTTCTACATTCTGGAGTGCAGTCATCTTCTGTTGCATATTGGATTTCATGCTCAGACCACGGACTGGACCATCACCCAGTCATTAAAAGGAGCATCATTTCACCTCTCCCTTTCATTGCACTGAATGATCTTGTCTTGGCACTGGCTATCGGACAAGAAGTAAACAGAAATCTCCACTAAGGGACACAGATGGCAAAAAAATCTGCCATGGATATGCCAAAACAGAAAAAAGTTTTGCCTGTAGTACTTGAAAATGTCCCTTGCTCTTTGCTGATACTGTAGGAATAAGTGGGTTCCAAGTCTATTATTTGTGGAGAAACACATTTTGGACAATACATGTTCATGTGTGTTAAACACTTAAACACGCAGAGCCGGAAAGCTCCTTGCACTCCAAGATACATGAGATAGAAAGCAATTAGGCAATGATATAACCTTTTCAAATGTTTGGCCGGTGTCCTCGATTTTTCCATTCTTTACCCATTGAGCAAATCTGCCAGATCATTCCTGTGCAGAAATTGAGCAAGGAACTTGTCAGCTGCCAGTATTTTTCGAAGCGTACAACTCCTACTTGGCTCCTCGCATGCTGACAGCCTCCTATGAGCCATTAAATAGGGGAGAGGGCTCGAAAACACAATGAGGGAGAGGGAGAAAATCTGTGTTATCCTTTCTCTGTTTCTTGTCATTCTTAACAACAAGCAGACGCAAAGATGGAGCACTTTCTGTGTGTAGGCCAAAGGTCAGTGCAGCAGATGCACGTGCTGTGTGAACGTCGTCACTGTATTCACTTGGCATAGATGACAGATAATTGGGCCCAAGAACCTCTCCCAACCTGAATATGACATCTATTTATAGAGATGAGTTTAATAACCTGCAAAGTGTGAGATCCAACTTGGATCAGGATCCTGGAGAATAGCTGATATTTTCCATTTCACTCCTGATCTGGTGGTATTTAAGGTGAACCTATGGCCAGGTTATGGACATTTAAATATTTACTTATTCTCAACAAAAATGAAATGAGCTGTAAAACAAATTCTCGTAGGTCTCTGTATTTGCAGGTACTGTTCACAGTGGAGGCACTAAAAGGAAAGTTCACAAGTTCACGATAGAGGCACTAAAATGACAGTTGGAGGCACTAAAAGGACAATTCACAAAGGAGGCACTAAAATGGCAGTTGACAGCGGAGGCACTAAAAGGACAGTTCACAATGGAGGCACTAAAATGGCAGTTCACAATGGAGGCACTAAATGGACTGTTTACAAAGGAGGCACTAAAATGGTAGTTCATGATGGAGGCACTAAAATGACAGTTGGAGGCACTAATACGACAGTTCACAATGGAGGCACTAATAGGACAATTCACAATGGAGGCACTAATAGGACAATTCACAATGGAGGCACTAAAATGGTAGTTCATGATGGAGGCACTAAAATGACAGTTGGAGGCCAGTAGTGTATTTAGGTTTTGTGTTGCCCTAGGTCTGACTAAACTTCTGCACCTCCTAATTTAAATATGACCCACCCCTTCCTGTAAAGGTCACACCCTATTTTTCTAAGACCCGCCCTGAAATTTTCAGGGGGGGGACACTAGTTCTGAGGGCCCTGGGGGTGGGCAATGGATTCCCTTAATTTGCATAGCCTGTTTGGCTATGGGGCAGGAAGTGAAGGGAAATCTCTGCAAATGAACAGGACTGGTAAAAAATAAACCAACAGAAGTGATAACCCTCCCTTACTCTATCCAAAATGAAAAAAAAAAGTGTTGATTATAGTTCTACTTTAAGCACAAAGTTCTGATAATTTTATTGAGAGGACTAAGAAAATTTAACCATGCCAATGGTGCAACAGAATCATAGCACAGTGAGGAAGGTTTGTGGTCCAGGATGATAGGACAGTCAAAATTAGAAGAGATCCCCCCCCCCCCCCACCCACACACACACAGTTGCGGAATGCCAGGCGGAAGCAGAGCATCCGCTTTATGGGGGTGCTAGACTAATTTGCCTAACAGTGTAGTGCAAGCCGGCGGGGACACTTTTTGTGCTGCACCCCTGCAAAGTGCTGCCATAGGCCTGGGCCTTGTTGGCCTAGGCCAGGATACAGCGTTGTTGGAGGCACTAAAATGACAGATTACAATGGAAGCACTAAAGGACAGTTCATAATGTAGGCACTAAAAGAACAGTTCACAATAGTGGTGTTTCGTCACATATGGCTACCCATCACATTTGGCTACCCGCTGGAGTGCTCATGCGCTCTGCCGCCATATGCCTTTCAACACTTTTACAAATAAGATGGGTAGCCGAATGTGATGAAGAATATACTGTAGCTAGAGAATTTAGCTGAAAGGAATTTGTGAACGTTTTAGTAATTGCTTTTCTATGAGAATTTAGCATTTGTAAAAGTGTTGGAACGCAAATGGCGGCGTCACGCATGCACACTCCAGCGGGTAGCCAAATGTGACGAAACAGTGCCACTAAAATTACATTTCTCAATGGAGACACTAAAAAGACAGTTCACAACAGAGGCACTAAAATGGCAGTTCACAATGTAAACAATAAAAGGACAGTTCACACTGTAGGCTCTAAAATGGCAGTTCACAATAGAGGCACTAAAAGGACAGTTCACAATGTAGGCACTAATATAGCATTTAACTATGGAGGCAATCAAATGGCAGTTTATAATGGAGGCACTAAAAGCACAGTTCACAATGAAGGCAATACAATGTCATTTTACAATGGAAGCACTAAAATGGCAGTTCGCAGTAGAGGCAATAAAGGGACTGTTCACAATGGAGGCACTAAAATGGTAGTTCACAAGTTCACGATGGAGGCACTGAAATGGCAGTTCACAATTGAAGAACTAAAATGGCAGTTCACAGCCAAGGCACTAAAACAACAGTTTACAATGGAGGCACTAAAACGACAGTTCACAATGGGATCGCTAAAATGACAGTTCACAATGGAGGCACTAAAATGCCAGTTCACAATGGAAGCACAAAAATGTCAGTTTACAATGGAGGCAGTAAAATGAGAGTGTACAATGGAGGCACTCAAATAGCAATCCACATCCTTTCTTTTTTCTCTGGCAGAAGTCACTTGGCAGCCTCCCAGCATTATAATTGAAACAAACAACAGTTGTTGAGTAACTACTGCAACCTGACTGCAGAGTCTCTGTAATAATCTTTGAGGGGTAATTACTCCACAGTACATGTAGCTACAGAGGCCAATGATAACTTATTTTAAAGCTCATTTAGAATATGTAAATTCTTCTGTAGCTTGGGTTTATTGGATGGATTGTAATGCCTTTTTGTTTTGCCACTGACAATCAATATCTGTCGTGACATTATTAAACATTGTCTCTCTTGCTTCCGGTTTGTCCTCTGTTGTGATGTGGTATGCAGACAGTTCAGTCATGACCACTATGCAATGTTTGTGTGGTAGCAGCCAAAGCTACTCTGGTACTGTTGAGAGATAAAGAAGTGGAAAAGTTCTGTATCCCATTCTGTAGAACCTTACATGCAATGTCATCCTGGTCCTTGTGGAACTTGCATCTTCTCCACAGGATACATTTTTATATATCATTTTAAATACAGTAGAGAAGAAAAGTGTTTTTGTGTGTGTGCCATTAGGAAGAGTCTCTTTACTCCTTACCATGGAAAACAACAGGAAGTGAAATAAAATATCTTCGAAGTGAAAGGGAATTCATCCTTCCCAGAACAAATATCCCCAATGAAAGAGTTCACCCATACTCTTGTCTGGATGACTGAAGAATTTCCCATCACTTTATGTGCCAAAAACAATGGTCGGCAGGACAAACACTGACAGCAATAAAAACCTATCAGGGATTCTAAGCCTTCCCTATCCTATTAAAGTCACTTTTAATTCAAACCCCACCCCACTTCTCCATTTGGCTACTGGAAGTGAAGAGACGAAACCCGATGTAAACTCCAAGTTGCTACTTGCCATTGCTCATGCTCAGGAAAGTCACCTGAGAAAACCAAGAGCTTAAGAAAGCGTTTGCCTCTTATAGCTTAATATTAAGTCAGAGCTTTATGTTTATTACTAGAGTACAAATGCACTTTCAGCATCCGGGTACTTCAGTTTCCTCCCACACTCCAAAGACATACTTGGCTCGTGCCTACATGTCTAAATTGGCCCTAATGTGTGTGCATGTATGCATGTGAGATAGGGACCTAGATCAGGAAAAGATTCATTCTGATTGATTCCTATGGGTTCCTCCATTTGCATATGCCTAATTAACTGATTAAGGATCTAACAAAATCCTAAGCTTTAAAAACTTTACCCATAACTTATGTTGTTGTACTAAAGAAACCAAATATTCCATTATAAAAGAGAGGGATTTGTGAATGGACGTTTTACTGAGTTGAAATGCTTTTCATGGCTAAAAATGAAGTATGTGTATGAAGCAGAATCCTTGGCTTAATATGTGAGCGCAGATAAGATTACACTATTTCGAGGTCATGATGTAATTCTTTCACTGGGTTCTAGTTTGGTTTCTATAGCAGCTACGTGAAAATACAAAAAAAGAAAAAGGGAAAAACACCCAAGAGCAGAAATTTGCCATGAAGCCGAGTAGTTCAGGCCTCACATGAAATCACTTCCTCCTACTATTACACGGTTACAAATTGGTCAGTGACTTTGAGTGTTTCATGACATGTGTTTTAACTCTACCTTATCTGAGGAGTCTTCACCCAGCAGTTGCTAGGCAGTTGTATTTTTGGGCCTTCTCGCGCTGAATTTAATTGGTTTAATAACAGTGCTCTAGATCCGATCATCGCCCCACCCAAGCTTCATTTAAAACATTCATATTGCAATTTTCCAACGAAAGCCCTCCAGGAGAGTGAGTCACCATTGAAAACATTCCAGAGGGAGGAATAATTAAGCCAGGGCTGAAATTGATGTAATATTTTAAGGAATTCTCTAATAGGTTTGAGCGATGGATTAGTGTTCAGTATAGTCCCAATATCAGTTTACATTATTGGCCACTGATGAAGCCCATTTCAAGAGTTTAGATGATTAGTTCTGTGGCAATAAAGGTAGAAAAGTAGCAAGTCAGGCCCATGACCACTGGGGAGGGGGGAAGTCAGGACTGTGTTGGCCCCCTTCCACTCATCGAAGCATCACTACATTGCATTTAATAGATAGACCAAACTTCAGGCTAGCAGGTATCTACAGTCTGTGAGACATTTATGTGAGTGATAGGTATAAATAAGGAAAATCTTTCCTATATGTATCATGGCATCTAACTCAAATTCTACAAGTGGTATTTGCCTGGATATTATACTGGTCCTCTTACCTCAATATTTTAAATCACTAACTAAGAACAAACAGTGCAGGACCATGTCTTCTGACACTACCATTATTCCCCCTTTCCCCATTAGTTGGGGAGATTTCCCTCTACTTTCTGTCCTAAAGACCCAACAGGAAGTAGCAGGAAACGTCTCCAACATTACGAGAATTGAGTTGTTACTCAAACAGCTGTCCCACTGACTTGGTCACTAGAACAAATGAGGATGAACCTACCAATCAGGAGCACAGACAGCAATAGAAATTTTACAGGTGATCTAACCCTCACCACTGTATCAAATAGTAGAAGAATAGATCCTCCCACTCTATACTCTCTATGTGTCTACCTCTGGAATCCAGCACCAGTCCTCTTTTTCCTCCATATTTAATTTGTGAGCACTACACCCCAAGTCGCCCCCTCCAGTCAACTAACCAGAACCTCCTCCACATTCCCAAGACCCGCTACAAATCAAAAGGCGAACGAAGATTCGCAGTCCAAGGACCCCGGCCATGGAACGCTCTACCCACGGACATCCGCTTGGATGAAAACCATCTGGTCTTCAAGCTTAAGACCCATCTCTTCTGAAGACACAGGCAGACACTGGCTGCAAAAGCGCATTGAGGCGATTTAGTTTGCATTTGTAGAGCTATACAAGTTAGTCATTCATTCATTCACCTCTTAAAAATATTTTATTTAATTTTTTAGCTATATTGTTTTTTTCTTTAAAAAAAATTGAAATAGTAGGGCTATTGAGGGGCTGTTGTATTGTACAAAAAAATCCAGAATAATTGATAGGAGTTTCTGTAACTCTAATGCCCTGTACACATGATCGGTTCATCTGATGAAAACGAACCGATGGATTTTTTCATCAGATATCCGATGAAGCTGACTTTCATCAATCTTCCCTACACACCATCGGTTAAAAATCCGATCGTGTCCAACGCGGTGACGTAAAACACAACGACATGCTGAGAAAAATTAAGTTCAATGCTTCCGAGTATGTGTCGACTTGATTCTGAGCATGCGTGGATTTTTGATCGATGAATTTCCCCACAGACCATCGTTTTTTTCTATCGGTTTTTTAACCATAAGAAAAATTTAAAACAGGTTCTATTTTTTCACCCAAACAAGGAGAGAGGCGCCTCTGGGTGTAGTATATTAAACAATTTTAATCACAAAGCCAAAGAATAATAAGAAAACCACTCACATTTTGGTGGTGATATACAGGCATATCAAAGTTTCTCCAGAAGGGAGGGGTGGCTGTCATCTGGTGCGCTCGTTCATCCACTTGTTGTCCACTGGTTTAGCGCTGTGTCTTTTTCTCCTCTCCCTCCTCCCTCCCTCCCCCCCCCCCCTTATTCTTGCATTATCAAAATGGATATCATCACCACTATTGACACTAATCGCCATTTAAGATTAGGAGAAATATATTCTTTGCTATCCACCATACAATTTACCAATGAGGCCAAGCTTTCTGGTAAAGTAAGGTACAGCCTATGTGGCAAATTCAAGCAGCTCGAGAGATTAATCCAAACTGCCAACCAGCAATGGTGGGACCAACTGTTCTTATCCCAATATATAGACACCAAGATTTCTCCAAGAGGCCTGCGTATAATGAAAGAATGCCCATCCTTTTTAGATAATGAACTCTCAAAAGAATGGGCCAACATCGCTGAATTCTGTACAGCTAAATGGATGGGAATTCTTATCTCCCATAGAAACAACAGGTTTGAGAAATTCAAAAATCAACTATCCATCATTATAAAAGAAATCTCGGACTATCAATTACCCATCCCATCTAGCTGGCTAGAAATCCTTCAATATAATACAAAAAAAGATGAAGACCACCTCATCAGCATAAAAACTGGAAAATTCAAGCGTGATATAGATGACTACAATTCTAACTGTATCTTCACATGGAATAAAAAGAATAGCCATCAAACCAGTATGGTTCCGACGTGGAAGAAACCGAGCCTATCAGTCGCTCCCACAAATTCAAGTCACCAGCCTATCCCTGCCTTAATGAGTTTACAACTACCGAATAAATTTGCTCTTAAGAATTTCCCAAAAGAACAAAACTATACCCACAGAACTGTATTACCTTTTTGGAAAAAATCTCAGACCCCTAAATATAGATCAAGCCTACACAGGACTACCAACTCTGAAAAACATAAAGATAAGGAAAAAGGTTTAATGATGGCCCTTAGCCAATTCTATAATAGATCTACCAACCACGGAGATACCTCTACCATTTCAAGAGTCTATACCCATGGTAGCAGTGATCCCTCAACTAACACCACCCACGGCCATACACCATCAAGCTCCATGGAAACAATTGACCAAGTGTATAGTGACCCCAGTCCCTCAGTCCCTATTCAAATACCCATCCCCTCTACCCCAGATCCTGGACCATCATCTTTTTTAGTACTGAGTCCTCCTCCGATCACCACGTCAAGAAAAAGAAAACTCACAGACGAGGATGCAGAGGAGGACGAAGAAAACAATTATCCAAACAACCAGCAACACAAAAAACCATCAAAATCTTCAACCTTTCCTCCCACATTCTCACAGCAGCCGATACTTCCCTCCTAAGCCGAGGACTTAGTTTTGCACCAATCAACAAACCTAATCCCTTTTTACTCTTCAAAGACCTCAACCAATACATACGTAGTCTAACCCTAAAGAGACACTTTCATATCAAACAGGCGAATGATAGCCAAGACATGATCACCAGCTCCACCCAGCCTATTTCTCGAGTGCCACTCGAATCACCCACCAGCCAGTTTGAAGACAGTACAGATCTGGATGAAGACGACCCCCTGAGACTATATACACAATATGTTGTTACATCACCCCCTATTACCCATTCATCACTTAAACCTAAATCAATCTTCTTTCCGGTCCATTCTAAGGGCCCTCACATCGAGAGCTTCTATAGAATAGTCTATGCAGACCTTGTGAAAATGTGTAACTCCACCTCAACATCCAACTTTAATAATTTACCACCTTCTGAAATAAAGGCTCTAGATCAATTCATTCACGCCGACAACATCATTATAAAATCGGCAGATAAGGGTGGAGGAATTGTACTTTTGGATAAAACAGCGTACCTAAAGGAAGCCTCCAGACTACTTTCAGATGTCACCACATATATCAAACTTCCCACTGATCCCACAAAGGTTTTTGCTAAAGAAGCCGAGATCCTTATACTACAGGCTCTAAAAGAAGAGATCATCACAAAAACAGAAAGTTCCTTCCTGAGAAAAAACTTCTTCCAGATCCCATATTTTTATTACCTTCCCAAAGTACACAAAAATCTACTTAATCCCCCGGAAGACCCATCGTGGCAGCCATGGACAGCGTCACGACAGGATTTAGTTTATATATTGATCAATTTTTACAGCCCATTGTTTTCCAATTAGAATCTTACATTCGGGACAGCACTCATTTACTTGATCTTCTGTCTCCATACCAGTGGGAACCAAGCTACACATGGCTTTCCTTAGATGTGTGTTCATTGTATACATCGATTCCACATTCTTTTGGACTGATGGCAATAGAACATTTTTTGCAAAATGAACCTCTCATCAATGCCCGTCAAGCCTCCTTCATCATCAAAGCCACACATTTTTGTCTAACACACAATTATTTTTCTTTTAATGAAGATTTTTATCTCCAAATACAAGGTACCGCGATGGGGGCTAACTTTGCCCCCTCATATGCAAATCTAGCCATGGGTTTTTGGGAAAATAACCACATCTATCAAAATAATCCGTTTTCTGCTAATATCATTTTTTTCGGCCGTTACATTGATGATATTATCATCATCTGGGATGGTACCCCAGAGTCCATCACCCCCTTTTTAGACCACTGCAATAGAAACCTATACGGTCTCTCATTTACATCAGTGTCTGATCCTACTACTATGACTTTTCTTGATCTAGAACTTGGACACGACGAGTGTTCTATTTGGGCTAAAAACTATACAAAACCTACGGCCGGAAATTCGTATTTGCATTACAAAAGCTGCCACCTACCCAGATGGAAAAATAATATTCCTAACAGCCAATTTTGTCGTCTTAGACAGAATTGTACCAAAGACTCGGATTACATAACACTAAGTCAACATCTCAGAAATAAGTTCACCGAAAAGGAGTACCCAGAAACCCTAATCGATGAAGCGTTTAAATGTTATCTAAACGGAAAACCTTCGAAACCAAAAAGAATCTTGGATGAACATCCAGTCAGATTTATGACTACTTTTCACCACAACACACAAAAAAATGGAAAAAATACTAGTAAAACACTGGAACATTCTTCTCCAGGACCCCCATCTAAAATCCATCTTACCAGCTCGTCCTAATATCACTTACAGGAGAGCCCCAAATCTCAAAAACAAAATTGCCCAAAGCAAACTTAAATCTATCACCACAACATCATCTATACCAATCCTTATACCATTAATAGGCATGTACCAATGCCGAAAGGCTCGCTGTAAAACCTGCAACTTCGTCCAACACGGACAGAAGAATTTTCATACTAAGGGCAAAACATACCCACTAAAAGAATTTTATAACTGCTCTTCAGAATTTGTCATATATGGTCTGAGTTGCCCCTGTGGCCTACTCTATATAGGACGAACTATACGTCCGTTAAGAGAAAGATTTGGGGAGCACAGAAGAAATGTAGAAGGTGGCACCGACCCCCACAGTGTTCCAAGACATTTTACTAAATCACACCAACAGTCCACTGCAGGACTAAAAGTTTGGGTCATAGAACAGATTAATAAATCACTTGTCCCAGCTGAACGATACAAAAAACTATGCGCCCGTGAAACATACTGGATTTACAGTTTGGATACTCTCTCGCCTGGAGGCATCAATGAGAGCATTGAGATCTCCACCATTCTATAAAACACCCTATTTCTTTCTCTTTTTTCTTTTTCTCCCCCCCCTTTTTTTCTTTTTTTCTTTTATTTCTTCCCCCTTTTTTCCCCTTCTTTCCCAGCCCCCTATACTTTACCCTCCACTTATAAATTTTTATTATTTATTTATTATTTTTCCTATATATATATTTTTTCCCTATATATATATATTTTTATATATAATTTTTCTATATATGTATGCGTTTTCTTATATATATATATATATTTTTTTTTTCCATATATATTTTTTTTTCTTCTTTTTTTTTTTTTTTTTTTTTTTTTTTTTCTTATTTTGGTGTGTGTGTATGTGCACATGTATGTGTGTATGTGTGCGCATATATGCATGTGTGCATGTGCATATATATATATAATAATTTTTCTTTTTTTCATTTTTATCTTAATTTTTCCTATCTTATTCTTTCTCATTTTTATCATTTACCATCTTCTATCAATTTATCTATTATTATTTTCTATTACCATATATATACATATTAATTATTCATTATTACTTATTATTATTTTTTACTTTTTATTTATTACTAATTATTAGTTTTTATTTCTCAACATTTATTCCTTTCCTTTTCTTTTCACTTACTCTCAAAATTAAGTCCATTAAGACCATTCCAATACTTTTAAACTTCCAGCCCCAAGTCCATGATTCCATACTATCCTCGTCTTGTTGTCTTTTGTTGTTGGTATTTTTCGTTTGTCAGCTATTACACCACCTATGTGTTATCAATCCATTCCGTGAACACACTTCCCGCAAATCCCCTCCCACCTCTATGGCCGCAACCAATCATTGGCCTCCTCCCTTCACCTGTCATGTCATTAAAAAACTAGCTCCCCGCCTCACCGCCACCAGCTTGAGAAAGGAATGCGGCAGTCGTGTCATTCTCTGCCCTAGCATTCGGAAACGCGTCGCTTGCCTGGTGACGTCATCATCCATCGCCCGTTGTTCCTGCTGCACGGCGCTGTGCCCTTTGAGGATCGTTTCATCCACTGCACCCACTTGCAAAACATCCAGGGAAACAGGACTGACTCCTCACCACACAGCGCTAAACCAGTGGACAACAAGTGGATGAACGAGCGCACCAGATGACAGCCACCCCTCCCTTCTGGAGAAACTTTGATATGCCTGTATATCACCACCAAAATGTGAGTGGTTTTCTTATTATTCTTTGGCTTTGTGATTAAAATTGTTTAATATACTACACCCAGAGGCGCCTCTCTCCTTGTTTGCCTTTCTAGATTTGGAACTTGGTTTCTGTTCCCCACTGATGGCAGCCTTGAGTGTATATCTCCACCAATTTAATAACTATTTCTAAACAGCCTGAACTGTTTCTATTTTTAAAACAATTTCTTTTAAATTTTTCTTATAATTTTTACTTGGACCTTTTATTGGACCCTGGCTTATATCACGCTGTTAGGGATATATATATATATTTCTTTGATTTTTGCGCAAAATTTACTTGTTGTCTATTTTTTCACCGATGGGAAAATAAACGATGGGGCCCACACACAATCGGTTCGTCCAATGAAAGCGGTCCATCGATCCGTTTTCATCAGGCGAAGCGATCGTGTGTACATGGTATAAGGAGCCATAGTCCATAGAAACACCATAATTTCCACTTTTCTGACAACGTGAGGAATTTTCACTAAAATCTGGAGTTTCTATATAATTTTAGGAGAAATAAAATTCAAACATTAAATAGTTCCTAATAGACAAATAATGCAGTAAAATACTAGTACAAACTTAATTTGACTTAAACTCTATCTTTTTTTGGGTACTTCATATACCTTGAGTTGACTGCACCAAGGACTCTATCCATGGTTTTGAGTGCAAAGACCTTGTTTTGTATGTGTGTGTGTATATATATATATATATATATATATATACACACTGAGCAAAATTATAAATGCAACACTTTTGTGTTTGCCCCTATTTATCATGAGCTGAACGCAAAGATCTATAGATCTATGACCTTTTCTATGTACACAAAAAGCCTATTTCTCTCAAATATTGTTCACAAATCTGTCTAAATCTGTGTTAGTGAGCACTTCTCCTTTGCCAAGATAATCCATCCACCTCACAGCTGTGGAATATCAAGAAGCATGATTATTGCACAGGTGTGCCTTAGGCTGGCCACAATAAAAGGCCACTCTAAAGTGTGCAGTTTTATCACACAGCCCAATGCCACAGATGGCGCAAGTTTTGAGGGAGCGTGCAATTGGCATGCTGACTGCAGGAATGTCCACCAGAGCTGTTGCTCTTAAATTGAATGTTAAATTCTCTACCATAAGCCGTCTCCAAAGGCGTTTTAGAGAATTTGGCAGTACATCCAACCGGCTTCACAACCGCAGTCCCAGTTTTCACTGTAGAGGGCAGATTGTAGACAGTGTGTATGCACAGCTATTGAAGAGGAATGGACCAACAGGCCACAATCAACAACCTGGCCACACCAGATACTGACTGTTTTTCGGACCCCCCGGATCCCCCCAATACAGTAAAATTTTAAAGTGGCCTTTTATTGTGGTCAGCCTAATGCACACCTGTGCAATAATCATGCTGTCTAATCAGCATCTGGATATGCCACACCTGTGAGGTGGATGGATTATCTTGGCAAAAGAGAAGTGCTCACTAACACAGATTTAGACAGACTTGTGAACAATATTTGAGAGAAATAGGCGCTTTGTGTACATAGAAAAAGCTGTAGATCTTTGCATTAATCTCATGATAAATAGGGGCAAAAACAAAAGTGTTGCTTTTATAATCTTGCTCAGTATATATATATATATATATATATATATATATATATATATATATATATATACATAGATATATATATATAGATAGATAGATAGATAGATAGATAGATAGATAGATATAGATATATATATCTTTAGTTCCTATTCTGGGTGTGATGTATTAGCTTCCTTTGGCCGCTGGAAGCTCATGAAATCTTGTCACTTAGCCACTCTGTGTTAAGTAGGTCTCTCTCTTCATCTGGCACTTGGATGGGGCCTTCACACTTGGGTAAGCCTGAGGTGCGTCTGTGTAAAGGCAGATTGTTTTCGTTAGCATAATCAGTGAACTCACTGTTCTACCTGGATGTCTGGGAAAATTGCCAAAAGATTTCTCAACATTTCAATCAGAGGCAAGACTCTATAAAGCTGTCAGTTTCCTTGTAGGTCAATTTGCGCTTACAATCTCTTCAACATCGCGCTGATTTAAAAAAAAAAAATCAGCACGTGTCTCCAACAGTAATATTTCATACGATGCTCTAAAGAAGCTGAATTACTGCACAACGAAGAATCATTGTGGGATATTTTACAACTTCCATGCAAGAGAAATCGTATGAGCATTAAAACATTTTCATTTATGCCTGCAAATGTATTTTTCTAAAGGTTTGCTTCGCATTCCGAGATTTGGATGAGATTTATTACAAACAACCTTGCACTTGATATCCTTATTGAAAATGTATTTATGGACCATTAAATGTTCAAATATTTCATACTGATAGATGAAACTGGCAAAAAAGCACCGTCCAAAACCTGAGAGCCAATTTAAAAAAACTTAAAGTGATATTAAAGCCTATTTTTTTAAACAATTAAAGTAAAAAAAAATGGTTATACTTACCTGCACTGTGCACATTATTGCACAGAGCAGTCCCTTACCTCCGCTTCTGGAAGTCCTCTGTTGGTGCTGTCCGCTTCTCCCTGCTGTCCCCTCAGCAAGTGCAGAGCTAAAGGGGCCCCCATCTGAGGGACGCTGGTAGGTTTTGTGGGGCTACTGGAGCACTTGCCATAATGTGTAAATAGGCAACACAATGCTAGCACATCATGGCAGACATACCTTCCAGTTTGCCCTCCTCCAGTGATGACAGCATTTAGCTCACCATCACAGCTTTGTTGACGATGCAGCCATTTTCTTTGAAACTTCATCTACATCCAACATCTTTTCTCTTTGTTCATTGGGTGGTGAATTGTGATGTGAGTTATATCATTCTGAAACATACTGTTTCTATTTTTTGCCATTTTGTAGACTAAATTGCTTATGCACCACATAGGCAATGTACACAAAAAAGGGTAAGAGAAATGGGATACGTTTTTTTTTTTTTTTGCCAGAAGAGCCCTACAAAATCTCTTCTACCAAAACAGCAAGCAACATTTATTTTTAATTCCCACTTTAAAGGGACCAAAGTGCTCCTTGGACCTGATTCTTTTGAAGGGAAGGGTCTTTCTTGTCCATAGCATCCAACTAGCATCCCCATGTGACTTTTATGGCAGATTGGAACTTGGATGGAAGGATTTTCCTGGTTTCTAAGGGGTGGCCCAGATAAAGGTCAGGATCAATTAAAGGGGTTGTAAAGGTTCATGTTTTTTCACCTTAATGCATTCTATGCATTAAGGTGAAAAAACATCCAACAATTAGCGGCCCCCCAGCCCCCCTGTTTACTTCCCTGAGCCCACAAAATTACTGTGTCGCTAATGCGCAGGCTTCTAGACCGGGCTTTTTGGCTCTTCTCGGCTCATTCATTGGATGATTGATAGCAGTGCAGCCATTGGCTCCTGCTGCTGTCAATCAAATCAATGACGCGGTGCCCAGTGATATAGTTGGTGGCTATACATCTGTATCACGGGAGCGTGCCCTCAAGCTAACCCCCTTGGAAGATCGCTTCGTAGAGTGGGGGTTAGCTGATGCTGGGAGGAGCCGAGTCAGTGCAGAGGGACCCCAGAAGGCGAGGATTGGGGCCACATTTTTTACAAAACGAACTGCACAGTGGAGGTAAGTATGACATGTTTGTTATTTAAAAAAAAGGAAACTTTACAACCCATTTAAGAGCAATGATGATATGGAAACAGCAGTGAACCATACCAAGCATACAGTTATCTACGTTTACTTGAGTTCAGTGAATTGAAATGTAATTGGTGGCTATGCGCGGCTGTACTTTACATTCAACTATTATAATGTGCCCCACTTTATTGAACAGGCCTGTTTGTATACCACTGCAGGGCCTTTGACATGGTCTACTCCATAAAGTACAGCACAGTACAGCTCAAGTACAGTCAAAACTTTTATTTTGTTGTGACAAGAGTGGAAGAGGCTTAAAACCTCGACCAGGCTTTTATTACTGTATTTGCACTGAGGAGATTTCCCTTCACTTCCTGTCAGGACATGATGTGATGGTAAATCTCCCTGATAGAGATACAGGCAAAAAAAACTATTTTTTGTAGAGTTGGGAAGGGTTCGAATTTCTGACAATGCTTTAATTGTTGACCATACCTTCCTTTCCTTGTATGGGTGTCACAGAAAAGGTAAGTGGGGTAAATATCCCCATTGGGGCTACAAACAGGAAACAAATAAACCTGATAGAAATTGTAAATGTACATGTCAAAGCTGAAAAAAATGTCTGGACATAGCCTTTAAACGCCCTCTTTGGAAGACTTTATTAAAAGTCACCAATGAGTGGACTCTTTACCTTATGAAGTGGGATTTGTTGGAGGATCTCTTATACTATGTAGCATATTAAAGCAGATTTTTCCTCTTTTTCCATCACACTCTTTTATTTCTTGTGGTTAGGTCTGAGTGGCTTTTTTCTTCTTGTTTACCTCACATCTGGTGTAGATCACCGGTAAGATCCATTTTCCCCACAGGAGACCTGGCTGACAATGTGGCCACACAAAACGGAAATATGAAAGCATTTTTTTGGTTTCACCAAGACCCCTGCCTGAGCAAATCAGATTGCCACATCTTTAAATGGAGCCAATTAGGCCTCAGGTACTCCATCGTTCCCTGTCTTCATTATGTAAGGGGAGATATCGGTAATCTCCTCCCATAGAGGCCTGTTTATATCAATCAATTTTCTTACAGTAAAACACACACATTTCACAATGAGTCAACATATACGAGCAGCTAAGCACTGCAGGAAAAGATGGCCATGGCTAAATAGTTTAAAGGCATTTTACAAAAAATAACAAATTCATCCACAATAATAAAGAAAAATGTGCATTTATTAAAGTACAACTACAACTTTTTCTTTCGTTTTGGATAGAGCGGAGAGGGATTAGAGCATCTGTCAGTATTTATTGTTGTCTGTGCCCCTGTTAGGGAGATTCCCCCTCTCTATTTGTCCTTTTTTACCATTATCATTAGAAGTTAAAGTAAAAGAAAATCCCAAATCTTGGGTTGTCCCCCAGAAAAGTAATAGAGGGTAAATCTTCCAGTAGGGACACTAGTTCTGGTGACCTGGAGGTCCCCAAACAATTTCCTTAATTTTCATCTACCTCTTTCCTCCTCAGCATTATGTCCCGCCCTTTAAATTAATTGGATTTCATTTTTTCAGTCATGGAGGCTCAGAACAAGCATGTTATATCCGTGTGAAACATTAACCTTGGTCTTGGTATCATCTGTCTGGCATGCAACAATAAAGATTTCTGTCAAACAAACTTCTCGTTCCAGTGTACGGCCACTTTCTTTCTTCTACACACTTTAGCAATGGTGGTGAGCCGGGGCGAACACCTGGAGAGATATTGCACCTCTTTGGACTGAGCGGTGTATGCTTTGTGTTGTGGACTACGGAGGCTCAGTAGGTGGACATTACTTAAGATGGTCCTGCAAAGCCTAGAAATACTTACTCCTCCAGACTGACACTAATCCATCAAGGCATTTTGATATTGCCATAACTCCCCCTCAAGATCCACCAATTGATTGCATCAGGGCTTTGGCTTTTGAGAGGAATATTGACGCAGGGTGCTGTGATGTTTTTAGGAAGCTAAGAAAAGAAAATGTGAAATCCTTTGCGCTAAAACAATCAATATGACAATAATAATGCTCAGATTGCAGCAAAAACTAATAGTGTTTACCATACACAAGTGAAGCATAAATATAAAAGTGAATTTGCGCAAAAAAACACATCAATCAATATAAAACATATGTGATAAATATGTAATAAGTAATAAGTGAAAAGTAGATAAATAAATTAAAATAGAAATAAAAGTCCATATGTGTTGGAAAAGTCCATATAGTGCAAACGTGCAGTGCACAAAAGTTGCTCTCAGTGAAGCTGTAAAGCTGACAATAAAGTGCTAGTGCTCCTCTGTGCATTCAGCCTCTCAGGCCTCTCACCTTGGTGGCATATATAGATGCCGTGATAATGGGTCAAAATAGCCTGTGCCACTCCAAACACACAGCCTCACAGGCCTCTCACCTCTCAATAGATCAAACAAAGCCTCCAAACAAATCCTCTGGGTAAATTCAATGATAGTGGACGACACCAGGAGCTATTCAGTCATCTCTATGTCTTGTAGTACCCCTTCGCTGTATTACTCGGGGAAACATAAAGAAAGATAGGCCTCCAATGGTGTAGTATGTCACAACATATATATTTATTGAAAAACAAAGTAATCTCCTTACATCAGTAAAGAATAAAAGCAGACATCAAATAATAAACAAGGCGGCATCTGCCATATATCTCACGTCACTTCCAGGTGTACATCTGATTCAGACGTACACCTGGAAGTGACGTGAGATATATGGCAGATGCCGCCTTGTTTATTATTTGATGCCTGCTTTTATTCTTTACTGATGTAAGGAGATTACTTTGTTTTTCAATAAATATATACAGTATGTTGTGACATACTACACCATTGGAGGCCTATCTTTCTTTATGTTTCCCCGAGTAATACAGCGAAGGGGTACTACAAGACATAGAGATGACTGAATAGCTCCTGGTGTTGTCCACTATCATTGAATTTACCCAGAGGATTTGTTTGGAGGCTTTGTTTGATCTATTGAGAGGTGAGAGGCCTGTGAGGCTGTGTGTTTGGAGTGGCACAGGCTATTTTGACCCATTATCACGGCATCTATATATGCCACCAAGGTGAGAGGCCTGAGAGGCTGAATGCACAGAGGAGCACTAGCACTTTATTGTCAGCTTTACAGCTTCACTGAGAGCAACTTTTGTGCACTGCACGTTTGCACTATATGGACTTTTCCAACACATATGGACTTTTATTTCTATTTTAATTTATTTATCTACTTTTCACTTATTACTTATTACATATTTATCACATATGTTTTATATTGATTGATGTGTTTTTTTGCGCAAATTCACTTTTATATTTATTTTTAGGAAGCTATTCACAGCACCCTGATAAACCCTCCTGTGACAAGAGTGACTTTGCGTCTGGGTTTGTGCAGCTCAGCTTGCCCTGGAGAGTTCTGGAGGCTCCATGTCCAGCTTCCCCGAGCCCTATGCGTAGATCACCCTGTGTCTCCAAGGCCGCGTACACACGATCGGACCAGTTCGATGGTGTGTATGGCCCATCGGACCGTTGTCCGTCAGACCAAAGTTTTAAAACCTGTTCGTCGGACAGATTCGATGGTTAGTACACAAAAGCATCGGACCAAAAACCCGCGCATGCTCAGAATCAAGTCGACGCATGCTTGGAAGCATTGAACTTCGCTTTTTCATCATGTCGTTGTGTTCTACGTCCCCGCGTTCTGGTCTGATCGGATTTTTGGTCCGATGGTGTGTACACACATCAGACCATCATACCACTTCAGCCTGGTCCGATGAAAACGGTCCGTCGGACCAGTTTCATCGGACCGGTCTGGTCATGTGTACGTGGCCTAATAGGGGCACAGGGTGAATGAGAACCCCACTATGATCTGTGATGTCTCATGCTGTTGGACTATTTTCTGTGATGGTTTGGGGTGTGACTGTATTTTATTGTCTATTGTGGTGTCTGCCTCCACTATTATGGGATGTGTAAGTGTCTTGCTGCGGATAAGACTGATTACTGATGAGAAGTTAAAGGTTGTAAAGGTATATCTATGCATTAAGGTGAAAAAACTTCCGACAATACCGGCCCCCTGTTATACTTATCTGACCCCTCAAAAGTCCCGTGCTCGGCCCCGACATCCTCTTGGTCCTTAGCCTGGCCATTGCTTGGCTAGAGCGGATGGATTGAAAGCAGCGCAGCCATTGGCTGGCGCTGCTGTCAATCACATCCAATGACACGGAGCGCAGAGGGGCGGGGCCGAGTTATACAGTGAACAGCTATGGCCGCTCGCTGTATTACGGGAGCGTGCCTGCAAGAATGCCACAAAATGCGAGGGAGCTCTCATGAATGTGTGGAGTTCTTGCGCTATACGGCACATCTAGAAGTTGTGGTGATGGTATCTCTTGAAGAAAAAGTTTTGTCTTACTGTTTGTCAGTAGGGATGAGCTTCGTATTTGAGTCAAACTCATGTTCGACTCGAACATTGTATGTTCGATCGTTCGTCGAATTCCAAACGTTTTGGGTCGTTCGTGCCAAATTCGAGTTATGTTTCACAGCCCATAATTCAGTGCATTGCTGGCTGATGATTGGCCAAGCATGCACTATGACCCGCATGCTTGGTCAATCACAGCTTGCAAAAAACGAAGAGCCATAATTGGCCAAAGCCAGGGTGGCTTTGGCCAATTATGGCCTGCAGGTCGGCCTTGTGTAGTGTGTTGAGGTGGTTAAGAGAGAACAGAGAGAGATAAACAGAGTGTCATTTTTTGCAGGTAGATAGAGCAGGCAGGCTAGTCAGTTAAAGTTACAGTGTGTAGAGGATATATATGCATCCCAGGTGTTGTACATATATTTATACACTGTATAGTATAGCTAGATTAGCTCTTCCTAATTTACTGGCAGGGAGGTGATTGTGGTATTCTCACGTGGTATATTGCCTTTGTCCTCTGTAGTTTGCACCTAAAGCTATGTAGTGTGTACTGCCGTGTCCTCTACGGTGTGCAAATAAAGCTACGTGGTATGTGTACTGTCTGTGTCTGTGCTATTTTTCTCCATGATTTTCATCCATATTGCAGGGACCAAACATTACATTAAAGCCGCAAGCAGTTTTAAATTACTTTTTTCCTATAGTAATATCATTTTGTGCAGGGACAGTTCTAAACATGTGCCACTTCACAGGCATACTATAGACACCCAGCAGGTACAATATTTAAAGGAATTTTTCATTTTTTTTTATTTTTTTATTTAAGCATCATTAAAATCACTGCTCCAGAAAAAACAAGACGTTTTTAAAAAAAGAATTCCATTGATACATGTTCCCTGGGGCAAGACCCGGGTTCTGAAAGATGTTTTCACAGGCGTACTGTAGACACCCAGCAGGTACAATATTTAAAGGAATCTTTCATTTTTTTATTTTTATTTAAGCATCATTAAAATCACTGCTCCAGAAAAAACAACAGTTTTTAAAACTTTTTTCCATTGATACATGTTCCCTGCTGTAACCCCCGGGTTCTCAAAGACGTTTTACGACAATAACTTGCATTAAAATTAGGCTTTAAAATTAGCACTTTTGAATTCAAACCTTCTAGTCCCATAGACGTCAGTGGGCTTCTAAATGTTCGCGCGAACGGTCAATCCTTTTGAAGGTTCTGGTGCGAACCGAACGGGGGGGGGGGGGGGGGTGTTCGGCTCATCCCTATTTGTCAGACAGGTAAATCACTTTCAGAAAGGTAGTAAAGATAGTTGTCAATTGCAAGCCCACTAGGCCTGGAAATTAATTTACAGAAAGCAGATGTCCCCATACATCATTCACAGCTAAAAGTCTACAAATAGATGACTTCAGCATGCAAGTCTCCATGATTAAGCTCGGCCCAGGATGAAACCTGCCAGAACAAGGATTTTCCCAGGTGGAGCTTCTTTGTGCACATTTTCTGGAACAATAAAGTTTTATTGAAACACTTAGGCCTCGTACACACGATCGGACATATCCGATGAAAACGGTCCGCGGACCGTTTTAGGCCTAAGGTTATTAGTGTGTGGCTATTTTTTTGCTATGAAGTCTTCTACTTTGGACTCTTTTAACCTTTTTCCAACCTTTGATCCATCACTCAATATTATTAATACCTATGTAAGCATAACTATATTATGGATTTTTTTTGTGAGTTTTGGTACTATATAACAATTTTCATATCTGTTATATTTTATGTAATATAGTCTTTACAGATGAAGTGGGTCTTGCAATCTACAAAATGTGTTATATATAAGCTCTAAAGAGCAAGGCCCTCTGGTTCTTCCTGTATTGAATTGTATTGTAACTGCACTGTCTGCCCTCATGTTGTAAAACGCCAAACTGTTGGCGCTATATAAATCCTGTATAATAATAATAATGATAATATATCTGCTGGGGCCTCACCACATATCTAGCATACAGAACAAGAATGACATTAGTGGAAAATCATTGAGATTTATATTGACAAGAAATGGTTATGGCAGGTGTGTCCATGCTTATGACCTTCCTGGGCCACATTGGAAGCAGAGGAATTTTCTTGGGCCACACATGAGGTACACTTAAAACATGAGCAGAGAAGATGAGCAGAAAAGATTGGGCAGATCACAAGTTAGAAAGTACTGATATAGATAATGTACCCATCTGAGTAATACAACTTAATTTTTTATATATATATATATATATATATATATATATATATATATATAAAAGGTAAATAAGGGCAGCATAAAATATTGCGATATTTGACACTGTTTTTTGATAAACTATCTCATCAATATTAAAAGACTTTGACTGTACCATTGAAATAGAATATAAAGAATTTTATTGTACAAAGGTTAAAATCATCTTAATGACATAGAAAAATGTAAATATATAACACAATTGTAGGAAAAATTTCCCCATGATAATGGTGTACATTTATCATCACCCTACTGCAGCTGGCAGTAAGGGCATCCACCAAACCTATGTGTCCCCGGATATTTGCATTTCAGATGTCTTCCATCTTTTTTTAAATGGCTCTGTACGAATTGATTACGTATATAGTTAGTACTACGATCATAGGTGTGCGCAGCCCATTGCAGGGTGTGCAACCCAAAGTGCCAACACATATCCATTTGACATACCGTATTTATCGGTGTATAACACGCACCATAACTTTAAGAGGGAAGTTTCAGGAAACAACCTTTCCACAGCCCCCTGCGTATAACACGCAGGCACAGTTTACCCTCTATTTACAGGGTAAAAACGTGAGTGTTATACGCCAATAAATACAGTATTTACCGGCGTCTTCCCCGTTCTCCATCCAGAAACAATGGGAAGAAGGATGAGCAATGGAGCACACGGGGAACTCGGGCAACAGAAGGAAGAGGAACAGAAAAAAGAGGGGTGGCATATATTAGTACTGATCCCCTATATTTTCTTCATGTGGCAGCTGGAAGGATTGAGGTTTACCTGTTACCTGCCCACTATTGACAGGTTGCCAACCCCAGGATTAGGGTGTGCCCAGGCATACCTGGCACACCCCTTGTGCACACGCCTATGACTACGATAGATCATTTTCGCTTTGTCCTGGATACAGCCTGCTACTTATGGATCAGCCTACAGGAGATACCAATATTTGTTTATAATATGTCTACCGTAATTTGATTTTGTTGTCTAGAATGTCTTAAAATCTGTTTAGTCAAATTTTTGGTGTCATCTTTACTACTTTTTGTTTTCTAAAAAATAAGATCCTCCCTACTATTTTCATTACCCTTGGGCCAATAATCAGTTTTTAATTAGTTGGCTTGATTTTGTAAATCCTCCCGTGATGAACAATTGCGTTTAATGCGCAAATATTGCCCATACGGCATGGCCTTCACCAGACTTGCAGGATGTCCACTCTTTCCTCTCAAGTATTCCCTGCTGTGGGCTTATGGAACAGGGTAGTTCCCAACTCAAAGTCCGCCTTCACGAAAATTGTAATATACAAAAATGAAATGCTATTTTGATTACATGTCATTGTGTCAGGTTGAGGTTGTTTTTGTTTAATGTTTAGATAAAGGTGTCCCACAGATCCCTTGATCCATCACAGAGGATAAGGATGTTGTCGATATACCTGTGCCACGATAATATGTGGCACAAGTACATTGATAGACCCTCATTACTCATGATTTGATGCTCCCACCCCCCCAGGTACAGGTTAGTGCACGATGACGCACAAGATCACTATAATCTCTCTTTTTATAAATTATTGTTCATTTGAACACTTACTGTGACTATATTTGGTTATGGCGGACTCAGAGTAAACCCATGTGGACTACTCTATAGACTGGGGGAGTTGGTGACAGCTGATTGCAAAGTTACCATTGTTATTTCTATTTACAATTTTTCAGGTATGTATTCATTACCTATTGGAGGGTATCAAACCATGTAAAATTATCATATTAACTGATATGTATACATTTTGCATTTTAGAGCTTGCAGTGTAGCTCTATTTTCCTGAGGAAGCGGGCTTTTTGTACCCGTGAAACGTACCTGCGTTGAAGTGAAGTTACCGAGAGCCCATTACCACCCAGCTGCAGTAGGGTGATGATAAATGTACAATCACAGGGACATTTTGTCTTACAAATGTGTTATGTATTTATATGTTTTTCTATGTCATTGAGATGATTTTAACCTTTGTACAATAAAATTATTGATATTTTATTTCAATAGTACCGTCAAAGTCCTTTAATTAGGGGTTAGGTTACTTTTTGTGCATGATATAATTAGGTTATGTGGTACTGGAAAAATACTTTGTCCATTTAGTAGAGGGATCTCCCTAGTAGCCCCTCCTCCATAATCCTTGGTTTCAGTAAACCATCAATATCTGGTTGGATGGATGGAGTAGCAATTCTCAATGAATTGTCAAGTTGCTCATCAGATATGTTGGTAATAATTTTGCCCTTCATGTGCTTCATCCTGGAAAATAATTGCTCACAAATTAAGGTGCTTCTTAAAACCAATGACATGAATAAGGCATTATTGTGAAGAGTGGGAGATTTTTGTTTGGGAAGATAAAACTTAAAAAAGTCCAATAAAGAGACACTGTAAACATTTTATTCTGCTGCATATGTTTGTTAAGTGTAAATGCAATTTACAAGATATAAAAAAAATATGTATTTTTTTTTAAAGCGGAAGTAAACCCGCTTGTAAAAACAAAACAAAAAAAACACTGCCTGCAAGACAAGGGCATAATGAGCTAGTATGCATAGCATACTAGCTTATTATGTAATACTCACTTTAGATCGAAGCCCCCGCAGCGGTCCTTTGGGCACAGCTCGGGCAACCAAAATCTCTCCCAGGTGTTACTTCTAGGTATAGTGGCTCCGGCGCTGTCACTTCCACGAATGCGCCCGGGAGCCACCAGGCACGGCCTCCATTAGGAACGGCATGATCACCGTTGCTAAAGTACTCATGCCCGTGATTTTTGTAAATATCTCCTAAACTGTGTAGGTTTAGGAGATATTTCAAGCACCTACAGGTAAGACTTAATCTAGGCTTACCTGTAGGTTAAAGTGGTTGTAAAGGGTTTACAACCACTTTAAGTAAGTTTACAATTTTGTGTTGAGCCTCATTAATAGCCGTCTTGTGTCACATGCGGCCCATTGTCTGCAGGTTGGACACCCCTGGATTATGGTTTAGGGGTGTTGTTGACCAAGGCTCTGTGTAGGCAGATGTGTATTTATGGTGTTACTAAACTTAGGCCGCGTACACTAGACCGGTTTCCTCGACAGAATCCATCAAAAAACTTGGTGGCAGAGCTTTTTTGCCGAGGAAACCGGTCGTGTGTATGCTTTTCATCGATAAAACTGTCGAGGGACTCGACGAGGAAAAAAGAGAGCAAGTTCTCTTTTTCCTCGACGGGAGTCTCAATTTCCTCGTCGTGTTCCTCGTCGGGCTGGTTTTTGATGAGAAACACGTTGGTGTGTATGCTTAGAAAGCCGCGCACCTTTGGTAAAAGTAGCGTTTGTAATGGAAGTAGCACATTTGTCACGCTGTAACAGACTGAAAAGTGCAAATGTCTCTTACTAAACTTTTACCTAACACGCAGTAACATGAGATTAGCAAAATCAGCCCCAAGGGTTGTATGTATTGAAGTCACCGCGTTTGAGAACGAGGAGATTTGGTCTTGACAGTGTGTATGCATAGACAGCTTGTCAAGTTTCTCGACAAGCCTAACAAGGAACTCGTTGAGGAAAACTATGTGTCTTTCACGACCAGTTTCTTGGTTGTGTGTACCAGGCCTAATAACAGCAAAATCAGTCTGTATATGCAGTAAAGCATGTTTGTTATACTTACTGTGGAACCTAAAGGGTTAATCCTCCATCTTGATGCTGTATCCTCTGACCCTTGCCTTCTTTCAGAGACCCCAAACCAACTCAGGATGGCACAGACGCTAGGGGACAAGCTGCACATGCTCAGTTTTTTGTATATTGCAACAGAGGTTTTTTTTTTCTCTTGGGAGAGTGCATGTGATCAGCACAGGCCAATCAGCACTGTCCAGACAGAGGGCTAGGAGCCCTGTATCCTCATAGGACAATCATGGGAGAACAAAGACTCCTCCTACAAGCTTTAATAAGACACAGATAGCAGGCACAAGACTGCTACAGTATATACTGCTGATGAGAAAAGGTATTTAGCAGTTTATATTTACTTAAATAATTGTATTTTCATGTTCTGTGTACTGTGGGAGACCAGCAGGGCCGGCCCGTGCATTAAGGGTGCACAGGCTCCAGCCCCCCTGTCCATTGCACCCCCCATCCATGCGTCTGGCCCCTTTCAGGACACTGGTGCATGGATTCCAGTGCAGGGGTTCTGTTTTTTGGAAGTACCGACTAGATGCAGAGGCTCTAATAGGCTTCAATATAGGGTGGGCTTGGGTCACAGACAGTGCGCTTCCGATCCCACCCAGGTGTGTTACAACAGAGAATGAACAGCCTCCTCACGTCCAATCAGGAAGCCGGTTTTGACACTGGTCATTCGATTGGCTGAACGGACAGATCCTATTGGATGCCTAGGAGGAAGAGGGGAGTAGCTTCAGGCCACCATGGAGGAGAGGACTCGGAGCCGCTGCTTTACGCCTACCACCCGCCAACCGGCAAACAGCAAAGGGTTTGCCACCCCCCCTAAAAAAAAACACCAGCTGCGGCTGGAGACCAGATATAGTGAATGCAGTGTCCTGGGCTTAGTAACACTTTTATGATGATACCATTGGGTTTGTAGTTACACAAGGTACCAATATAGCTTTGAAAAGGCTAAGCATATACAGTGTATTTATTTTATAATGTTCTAATAAGAACTTAAACATTTTAAAGAATGCATTTGAATTAGCATCTTAAAATTCACAAAAAAAAAAAAAAGTTCTTGTCCAGATACAATTCTTTTAACCTATCGAGAGGGGTCACTTTCAAAGACAATGGTTTTAATTACTGTGCCCATTATAAATATTGTAACGCTTCATGGCGTTTTCCTCTAAATAAAAACAAAACAATTTCAAATTAAATCTACAGACGTGAACGCCTTAATTTCAAGATAATTTTATTTTCATGAAAAACAAAACAAAACAAAAAAAAAAAAATATTATGTTTTCAATAGGCAATTAAATCATGCCTTAATGACCGACAGACACAAACAGCAGTTTGACAATCCAATAAATGAAAGGAACCAGGCGAAGGTTCTAAGCAGCAATTTTAAAGAGTACAATCAACATCGGAGAAAGAGATAAAAAGGAGCCATTTAACGCAGGTATCTAACGAGCAAGCTCAACCTTCGTCTATGGACGCCTATTTTTTAGCAGTCAACGCTGGCAGTTCATTATCATCCCTAGAGGGGAGATGAGAAAAAACTGAAAGGATAAGGGAGATGAAAAGAAGATCTGTTGCTGGAGTAAGGTTAAAAGCTTTATGCGGCGGGGAATCCTGACACATTAGGGCACCCTCATGGGAAAAGTGAAAGGAATTCCAGGTAGTCTTTCAATATTGTAACAGCACTAAGAGAATAAGCTAGTTGGGATTATTTCACATACAAGCCGCGGTGTCTCTGTTCCCCGAGCGCCAGTGCAGACTTTCCATTTTCTAAGTTTCACGTTTGTTCATTTAGATAGCAGGTTTAATGCCCTGGATCTTCTTTTCAAGTAAGAGTTGGATTTAATTATCCTATTCTAAAAGTAGCAAAGTCACAACATACTATTATATTATTATATGGAGCACTGATGTTGTGCCAACGCAATTTAAAGGAGATCTTTTTGGGAATTAAAAAAACGAAATATCTGCTATAGCGAAGCTTTAAAGTGAACCAGGGAAGCTATAACTATGGAAGCTAACATCGCTGAGCGGTTGCTAGAATTAAAGACAAAGGGGGTTATTTATTAAATTCGGGAGTGCAAAGTCTGGTGCAGCTCTGCATAGGAACCATTTACCTTCCAGTATTTTTTGCCAAAGCTTAGGCCCCTTTCACACTGGGGCGGGATGTGCAGTGGTGGTATAGCGGCGCTATACCATCTCCCGCTAGCGGTGTAGTATTAACCCCGCTTACGGCAGAAAAAGTGTTAATACCGCCCGCAATGCCCTTCTGCAGAGGCGTATTGCCGACGGTATTACCGCGGTTTCCCATTGCTTTCAATGGGAAGGAGCGATAAAGGAGCAGGAGTAAACACACCTCTCCTCTCACCGCTCCAAAGATGCTGCTGGCAGGACTTTTGGAGCGGTCCCACCAGCGCATCGCCTCATGTGAAAGCCCTTGGGCCACTGGCTTTCAATTGGGAGGAGCAATAAAGGAGCAGTAAACACACCATTCCTCTCACCGCTCACCGCTCCAAAGATGCTGCTGTCAGGACTTTTGAAGCGGTCCCACCAGCGAATCGCCTCATGTGCAAGCCCTCGGGCTTTCACACTGAGAATGCAGGGCAGGAGTTTTTCAGGCGGTATTTAGGCACGATTTTTAGCGCTAAGTCGTCTGAAAAACTCCTCAGTGTGAAAGGGGCCTTAAAGAGGAAGTAAACCCTGATGGGTTGTATTTCCACTTTTTCCTCCTGCAAAGTAAAAGCATAATGGGTTTAGTATGCATCGCATACTAGCCCATTATGTTGCACTTACCTACAAACAAAGCCTGCGATATCCCCACTGGAGGCGGGGAGCCACCAGTCACAACAAGGGCCCTTTAGAAATGGCCATTTCTTCAGTGCACATGCGCCGATGCCTTTGGCGCAAGCATATATGGTAAATATCTCCTAAACCGTGCAGGTAAGCCTTATTATTAATATTATACAGGATTTATTTAGTGCCAACAGTTTACACAGTGCTTTACAACTTTAAGGTTAGACAGTACAAGTACAATACACTTTAATAGTGTAGGAATCAGAGGGCCCTGCTCCTTAGAGCTTACAATCTAAGAGGGAAGGTCAAGAGATACAAGAGGTATCTGTGGGGGATGTGCTGTTGGAGAAGATAAATGTACAGTTGTTAGGTGGGGGCCAGATAGGCTTCTCTGAAAAGATGAGTTTTCAGGGATCGTCTGAAAGTGGACAAAGTAGGAGAACATTGGACAGATTGGGGTAGAGCATTCCTGAGGATGGGAGAGGCTCTGGAGAAGTCATAGGGGCGAGCATGGGGTGAGGTGACAAGGGAGTTTGAGAGCAGGAGGTCTTGGGAGGAGTGAAGAGAACGATTACGTTGGTATTTTGAGACTAGGTTAGTGATGTAGCTGGGGGCCAGGTTGTGGTTGTCTTTGTAAGTTACAGTTAGTATCTTGAATTTAATTTGTTGGCTGAGTGGCAGGCAATAGAGGGATTGGCAGAGGAGTATATTTTTATAGGCTTACCTGTAGGTAAAAGTGGTGTAACAGGGTTTACAACCACTTTAATTGAACAAACTGAAGTTGGAAGCTGATTGGCTGCCATGCACCAGATTCTGAGTGCGCCAGTTTTAGTAAATCTCCGCCAAAGTGCTTCTGCAACAAAGAAAAACCCTTAAAGTGATTCTTAAGGTTACAAAAATGAAACATAAAACAAACATATTATACTTATACCTGCTCTATGCATTGGTTTTGCAAGAAGCAGCCCAGATCGCCATCTTTTTGGGTCCCCCGCCGGTGGCCCTAGCTCCTCCCCCCTGCCTCTTGCTGTGGTGGCACCCGAGCAGGCTCTCCTATGAGCCCGCTCCTTTAAATGGACATTGTCCATTCACACACAGAGTGTGGCTGAGTCCCTCCCCCAGCTCTCTCCTCATTGGCTTTTTTTTAGAAAGGTGGAATTCTCATTCAATAGAACTAAACTAAGAACAAGGGGAGGAAGTAAAGTTCAAAGCACCACAAGAATAGAGCTTCAAGCCCTGTACACACAGCCCAGAATCTCATCAGGAAAAAAACTGTGTTTTTTCCTGATGAGATTCTTGGCAAGAATCTCTTGCCGGCCGAGTGTACAGACACTCCATTCAAAAGAACAGCGGTTCTTTTGAATGGCACGAACGCGGTGACGTCATCAGGGGCGGACTGACCATTGAGAAACTCGGGCACTGCCTGAGGGCCCCATTCCACTAGTGGGCCCCATAAGGGTTGCCAGGCTCATTAAAACCAGGGACAGTATGTAAAAATCTGTCCCTGATATGTCCAAAACCTACATGCTTTTGATGTGAAAATCCCGAGATTTTAGCTGCCCCGCCTCTGTACTGCTACCTGGCTTGGTGGCCATTTGTAAGCCCGGGGGCCCCATAATCTTCTATTGCCTGGGGGCCCCATGAGTTGTCAGTCCGCCCCTGGACGTCATCGACTACGAAGAGTATGCGCTTGTCACATTAGATGCCGTCGCCGCCATCTTGCTACACCCTACCTCTGCCTTGGAAGCTACCGCGCAAAGACATTTCGAGCATGCGCGGGTTTTCATGGAGAGGTAAGTATACACACACTTCGGGTTTCTCGGCAGGAAAACATCTCACGACGAGAAGATAGAGAACATGTTCTCTATTTTTCTCGTCTAGATCCTGGGCAGTTTTCTTGACGAGAAACCTCAAAGCCTCGTACACACGCTCGGTATTCTCGGCAAGAAAGCTCTGACATCAGTTTTCTTGCTGGTTCTTGCCGAGAAAACCGAGTGTGTGTACGAGGCTTCAGGGTTATAGTACCAAGCAAGAAAGGGGACAATCAACAAATGATAAAAATGACAAAAGTTTATTGCAAACTATTGTAAAAAATAAGCCAATACAAAAAAGCAAACACCTCCAACAAACACCATCTTTCCATTGCTCATTGATGCTCACAATCAGTTCTATTTATTGCTGAGTCCACATATCTCCATTAGGTGGTGCAACATTTGCCCCCCCCCCTTCTTTTTTTCTCTTTTTATACCAGCATTTTGTCAATGTGATCTGCATGTATGGAGTATATGTGGATGGTGTCTAGACTCTTTTTGGTCTTTTTAGATGATGTTTGGTGGAGGTCTCTGCTTTTTTGTATTAGCTTATTTTTACTAAATTTTGCAATAAACTTTTGTCATTTTTTATAATTTTTTGATTGCCCCCTTACTTGCTTGGTTCTATATCCCTGAGGCCTCGTACACACGGTCAAGAATCTCATCGTAAAAGAAACATTGTTTTCCTCGAAGAGTTCCTGGTCAGGCTTGACGAGAATCTTGTCAAGCTGTGTTTGCGTACACACTGTCAAGACAAAATCTCGTCATTCTCAAACGCGGTGACGTTCAGCGTGTACGACGGCACTATAAAGGGGAAGTTCGATTCCACTGGCACAACCCTTGGGGCTGCTATTGCTAATCTCATGTTACTGCGTGTTAAGTAAAAGTTTGGTGAGAGACGATTTACGCTTTTCAGTCTGTTACAGCGTGACAAATGTGCTATCTCCATTACGAACGCTACTTTTACCGAAGGTGCGCTCCCGTCTAATACTTTATTCTGAGCATGCGCGGGTTTCTAAGCATACACACCAACGTGCTTCTCGCCGTAAACCAGCCCGACAAGCAACGCGACGAGGAAATTGAGACTCCCGACGAGAAAAAAGAGAGCATGTTCTCTTTTTTTCTCGTCGAGATCCACGACAGTTTTCTCAACGAAAAACATTCACACAACCGTTTTTCTCGGCAAAAAAGCTCTGCCAGCATTTTTCTTGATGGATTTTGTCGAGGAAAACGGTTGTGTGTTCGAGGCCTGAGGCTCTATTCTTGTGGTTCTTTGAACTTTAAATCCTCCCCCTGTTCTTAGTTCAGTTCTATTGTTATGTGTTTTGCTACAGAACCCCCAGATATTATTCTATAGTGAAGCCGCGTACACACGGCAGAGAACCTCGACGGCAGAACACATCGTTCCGCCCGTCGAGGTTCTCTGCCGGCCGTCAGATTCGGCGACCCACCCGTCGGGAATGGCAACCAGCCATTCATCCAGGCGGGCCGTCGAGCAAATAGAGAACATGCTCTCTATTTCTGCTCGACGGGATGCTCGCCGAGAGCGTACACACGGCCGAGGTTCTCGCTGGAATGCAGCTTCCAGCGAGGTTCTCGCTGGTTTCTAGCGAGAACCTTGGTCGTGTGTACGCCGCCTCAGAGGATGAGTGCCCATGGTTAGACATGTGCAGACTGGAATATTTTGTTTAGTTTTTTCGTTTTCGTCTAGAAAATAAATGTATTTAGTTACACCCGAAAATCATTTTGATTTATTTAGTTTTTCGTTGGGGAATAACTTTAGTCCGAAAATCCAATAATACTTGGTTTCTGTCGAATGGTCAAAGAATATTTGACGGAACTTCGAAACTTTACGCCGAATCGTACATTTCCGGTCGAATATTCCACCTACAAGAATTCTAATGTTGTATGACTAGTAATAATAATAAATAATTATATTATTATTACTAGTCATAGTCAACCAACATTAGAAGGTTTCTATAGCCTTTGGGCGGAGCATTAAAATGTACGAGTGCAGTAGATCTTCTCCGTTGAATCTGCTTAGCACTTTCGATATACACCATAAGCCTTCTATTCTCTATAATGTCGAATCTTTTCTCTATAATGTCGAAAAGTACCGTATGTGTGTATATCAGGTTCGATAGACAGATTGCTATTCATTCACTGTATTCAGTCAGCGTCATGTCGAATCTCTCTATATCAAATTTTTACCGCAACGAAAATGAACATAAAGCATTTTTTATGTCGGATCTTTCGGTTTTCGTTTCTTGTGCTTTCCTTATCGTTTGTTAAAACGATAACGGAAAAAAACTGATTTTCGGACGAAAATGCATTCTAACGAAAACGAATGCACATGTCTACCCATGGTATCAATTAATATCTCTATAACAATTGATTCCCAGTTATTATTGTTTTTTAGCCATATTAGAACACCTACAACAACACAGTTCTGCTTGGATTTTAGAGGAAGGGCGTGCACCCTGAATTATTGTTCTGAAAATTAGAACTGTTATTGCAAATCAAAAAATCAAAAAGTAAAGACAAAAGATTATGAACAGAACTCAACTGTGTTGTTCCTCTTGCAAAACCCTAATATTACCCATACAGGGGTAGAATTCCGTTCAAAGATTTGTACCCTTAGTAATGAATTTCATTAGAAAGCCCTTTGGAATTTTTTTTCAGTTATTATGTTAATGATTTGAATGGTAATGTTCGAATTCGGGATGTATGGAAGTGATGTCATGTTTATGCCTGTGACCCTACCATGAACCATAAATAAAAAGAACGCATGTTTTTGATAGACAACTAAAGTTCCAATTTGGATCAAACTTTACCTAGCACTTACGTATTACAATAAGTATGATTTTTCCCAAACGCCTCATTCACATGCTGGGGGCCAGGAAAAACAGGAAGTTGAGATGCAGCTTTACTGCCCCCTGACCACCCACCTAAAATATAAAATGCAGCAACTCAGGATTGTACACATGCCGCATCTGTGGCAAAAATTATACCCCCATTGCGATCAGTTTACAGTAGGACAGCCCAATGCGATCCACTTCAGTGAATGGGGCTGTGCTAAAAAATGCAAATCAAACACTCGACTTGTGTTTGCAGTGCAGTATTTATATAAAATTACATTCGGGACATTCATTTGGCACAGGGCAGTCTTAATAGCATCATGGGCCCCTGGGCAAAGTAATGCTCTGGGGCCCCTACAATGAGGACAGTGCAGGTAAACAGAAATCAAAGAGGAAAGGAGGCTGCCCCCCCGTGTATCTATCACTCTCAGTGCCATCATGGGGCCCCCAATTTCGGGGCGGCGCCACCGTGGGCTGAAGGATCAGCTGCTTTGGGGAAAGTGCAGGGGCCCCCCATGCATCTGGGGCCCCTGGGCAGTGCCCAGGTGTGCCCTCTCATTAATACAGCCCTGATTTGGCAGTACTATTGCCTCCTGAATGCTTGGCAGCTACTACTCTATCTCCCCTGAAAAGTGAGCCATTGCGGATTTGGAGGAGAGTTCGAAGATGCCAGCCCGTGTCATCAGTGCCACCTATCAGTGCCACCTATCAATGTTCATCAGTGCCACCTATCAGTGCCCATCAGCGCCACATATTAGTGCAGCCTCATCAGTTCAGCCTATCAGTGCCACCTATCACTGCCACCAATCAGTGCCCATCAGTGCCACATATCAGTGCAGTCTCATTAGTGCCGCCTATCATTGCCCATCAGTTCAGCCCATCAGTGCCTAGCGGATTTGGAGGAGAGTTCGAAAGATGCCAGCTCGTGTCATCAGTGCCATCAGTCAGTGCCACCAATCAGTGCCCATCAGTGCCACCTATCACTGCCCATCAGTGCCACATATCAGTGCAGTCTCATCAGTGCCGCCTATCATTGCTCATCAGTTCAGCCCATCAGTGCCTAGCGGATTTGGAGGAGAGTTTGAAGATGTCAGCCCCTGTCATTAGCGCCCAAGGAGAGAAATGCGCAAGGTCTGAATACAATAATACAATACAATTTCTATCTTCGCCACCACCGCCGGCCTCAACACCTCACAGCGGTGAAGGACAGCTTCCCAGAGCACAGTGCCCAGCAGAAGAAGGACCACAAGTGACAGAACTGATGACCACTTTTAAAGAAACATGTACAAATGCCTATTTTTAACTTCTAAAATGTGAGTTGCCTGTACTCTTTTATTTATTAAATTATTTAAAACATTTACACTTAGAGGCGCCTCTTTCCCTTGTTTCCTGTCATTAGTGCCTCTTATCAGTGCCCATCAGTGCCACCTATCAGTGCCCATCAGTGCCACATATCAGTGCAGTCTCATCAGTGCCGCCTATCATTGCCCATCAGTTCAGCCCATCAGTGCCTAGCGGATTTGGAGGAGAGTTTGAAGATGTCAGCCCGTGTCATTAGTGCCGCCTATCAGTGCCCATCAGTGCCACCTATCACTGCCCATCAGTGCCACATATCAGTGCAGTCTCATCAGTGCCGCCTATCATTGCCCATCAGTTCAGCCTATTAGTGCCCATCAGCGCTGCCTATCAGTGCCCATCAGCGCTGCCTATCAGTGCCCATCAGTGCTGCCTATCAGTGCAGCCCCATCAGCACACACCAGTGAATGAGAAAAATCACTTATTTTGAACATTTTATAAAAGAAACTATGAAATACTTTTTTTATTTTGTTTAGCAAAAAAAAAACAGCGGTGATAAAATACTACCAATAGAAAGTCTATTTGTCAAAAAAAAAAAAGATAAAAATGAGATGACCACATAAAAAAGCCCCAAAACATATATCAACCCCCTTCCCTAACCTTCCCCTCTCTGTTTAAAAAAAAAAAATAATAAAATAAAATGGTGACATATATCTTACAGTATCTGAATTCAAATGTTTATTTTACATGAAACAGCTTAGCATTGCTTTTATATTTGTTTACAATGACGCTTAGGGTGCGTTTTCTAGCCGGAGAACGCCGCGCGTTGCATAGAGAAGAACTGGTTAATCCATCTGCGAGGCTGCACAGGGCTGCTTGGTGAACAACTTTAAAATGTGTTTTCATTCCTGACAAGGGATTATATGAAACAGATGACTTACGCTTCTAATTTGTGGCCTTAAATTGCAAACAGAATTTCAGGAGTCGAGCGGAGTAATAAATGGCAACGGAGAAAGCCACACACAGCCAAATCAGTATGTGGTGGTTGTAGGTTAAACTAAATGGGAAGAGACAGGTTATGACGGTTTAGCGTGTTACAAAGAAGAAAGTTTTAAATTACTGTAGCGGCCGGGCGCTGCGTTGTTCCTTGTCAGACCGCTCAGCGCTGGGGATGGTACACATCAAGAAGGGCAACCTGCAGCCCTACCGCCGATAAAGGAGAACTCTGGATAAAATCATTATGGCATCTAATAATTACTGCTCTGTGATTCAGCTCTTTTATTATGTTCTGCGCCAGTATTTGCACCACAGTTTTCCTAACAGGTCCGCATAGCAACATAGCTCCCAACTGTCCCTGATTTTGAGGGACTGTCCCTGATTTTGAGCAATATCCCTCTGTCCCTCATTCCTCCTCATTTGTCCCTCATTTTGGTCTGATCTACCGTATTTATCGGCGTATACTGCGCACTTTTTTCCCCTGAAAACCAGGGCAAAATCATAGGTGCGCGATATACGCCGATACCCGCTTTCCCGCGCCGAGTTTGAATACTGCGCCGACATATACCGAGTGCAGTACACTCGTGTATAGTCGGGCAGGCTCGGCTCCTCTCGCGCTCAAGTCCTGGACGTACAGGCATGAGTGCGAGAGTAGCCGAGCCTGCCTGACTATACACGAGTGTACTGCGCTCGGTATATGTCAGCGCAGTATTCAAACTCGGAGCGGGAAAGTGGGGATCGAGCGGGGAGGACGCCGCAGAAGGACGCCGGACCCGACGAAGAGGACACCCGAAGCTGCAGACGGACGCCGGATCCGACGAAGAGGACACCCGAAGCGGCAGAAGGACGCCGGACCCGATGAAGAGGACACCCGAAGCCGCAGACTGACGCCGGATCCGACGAAGAGGACACCCGAAGCGGCAGAAGGACGCCGGACCCGACGAAGAGGACACCCGAAGCTGCAGACGGACGCCGGATCCGACGAAGAGGACACCCGAAGCGGCAGAAGGACGCCGGACCCGACGAAGAGGACACCCGAAGCCGCAGACGGACGCCGGATCCGACGAAGAGGACACCCGAAGCGGCAGAAGGACGCCGGACCCGACGAAGAGGACACCCGAAGCCGCAGACTGACGCCGGATCCGACGAAGAGGACACCCGAAGCGGCAGAAGGACGCCGGACCCGACGAAGAGGACACCCGAAGCCGCAGACGGACGCCGGATCCGACGAAGAGGACACCCGAAGCGGCAGAAGGACGCCGGACCCGACGAAGAGGACACCCGAAGCCGCAGACGGACGCCGGATCCGACGAAGAGGACACCCGAAGTCGCAGACGGACGCCGGACCCGACGAAGAGGACACCCGAAGCTGCAGACGGACGCTGGACCTGACGAAGAGGACACCCGAAGCCGCAGACGGACACCAGTCCCGACGAGGCCACCGATGGACAATGCGCAAGACACCAAAACTGTAAGTACAAAAATCTTTTTTTTACACAGGAATAGGGTCCACTTTAGGGGTGCACGCTATACGCCGGAGCGCGCAATACCCCGATAAATACGGTATATAGTTGTATATAAAATGTTCTTGGTATCTATCAAAAAGTGTTTCCCAGCGCTAAACCTTTCATCTGATTTCTAAATTGCTGAATTTGTAAATTCCAAAAGCCAATATAATGGAATATTAGTGGTACAAATGCACTTGTGTGTTTTTTCCCTGAATAGCTTCCTTTACCTTAGTGCAGTCCTCCTTCACTTACCTCATCCTTCTATTTTGCTTTAAAATGTCCTTATTTCTTCTGAGAAATCCTCACTTCCTGTTCTTCTGTCTGTAACTCCACACAGTAATGCGAGGCTTTCTCCCTGGTGTGGAGTGTCGTGCTCGCCCCCTCCCTTGGACTACGGGAGAGTCAGGATACCCACTAACACACAGCTCCTTTCTCTATCTGCAACGTAGAGAGCGTCCTGACTCTCCTGTAGTAGTCCAAGGGAGGGAGTGAGCACGACACTCAACATCAGGGAGAAAGCCTCACATTACTGTGTGGAGTTACAGACAGAAGAACAGGAAGTGAGGATTTCTCAGAAGAAATAAGGACATTTAAAAGCAAAATCGAAGGATGAGGTAAGTGAAGTGCAAAAATTGTACCTGTACAACCCCTTTAACCAATCTTTTTTTGTATAATTGTCCTTTAAGGGGGCGTGGCAGGGGGTGTGTCCTATGCCTGCATACTTTTCCTGATAGGTGTCCCTCATTCCCTTCTCAAAATTTGGAAGGTATGTAGCAATAGTTATATTATAAAAAAGGAGAAGCTGTCGATATTGGATGGAATGACATAAGGGTTGATTTACTAAAACTTGAGAGTGTAAATCTGGTGCGGCTGTGCATGGGAGCCAATCAGCTTCTAGCTTCAGCTTGTTTAGATAAATTGTTCCTAAACCCACAACAGTAAAATCAGTCTGTATATACAGTAAAGCATGCCTGTTATACTCACTGTAGAGGGTTAATCCTCTGTATTGTGTAAAAAGGCTGTTTGATCCTGTCTCCTCTGATGCTCCTCTTCTTCCACTGTCCCCAATATATTTTCTGATAATACAGAGCCAAGGAATAGGCTGCACATGCTCGTTTTGGTGTGCATTTAGTGGTGGTTGGTGCTCAATATTTTGGGGGCAGGCAAACAAACCCCCCTCACTCACAGAGATGACACTCACCCCCCGGGTGACAGACGGGAAGACAGCCTTATCTTAGTAGATATCGAGGGTGAGGGGTAGGGCTTCTGCTCCTCGCTCCAGCCGGGGCAAGCGCAGGGCTTCTCCTCCTGCCCGAACAGACCTTGCTTCTAGTCCCAGGGGTCTCCTCCAAGGGAATCAGGAATCCTGGAATCCGGCCGAGGGGGTCTTAGTAATCCCCCCGGCCAATCGGGTCTCAGGACCCACTTTCTAATTGGCCAGGAGGAGAGTCGAGAAGACAATAGTAAATACTAATTTGCTATTATCACACAACTGGGTGGGCTCAGGGCACAGTGCTCTGCGTCCTGAGCTCACCCTTTATAAAGCCAATTAGAGCCTCAGACTCTATACATGTGCTTAAAAAAAATACATTGAAATCCATGCAGCCGGCACTCTGCATAGATTAGAGGCCGGGCGCATGGATTGGGGGGGGGGGGGGAGTAGCCGCCACGGTGTGTATTGCTAAAGAGGTTTTTTTTTTTCCTTAGGAGGGTGCATGTGATCAGCACAGGGCCAATCAGCACTGTCCTGACAGGGGGCCAGGGGTCCTGCATCCTGATAGGACAGTAAGTGCAGAATGATAACTCCTCCGACAAGCTTTAACCAGATACTCATAGAGTCACAAGTCACAAGCCTTGACTTAAACCCTATATTTAACCCTGATCTTGCACCTGTCCCATCATGCCTCTGCCTCTGGGTGTCATGCTTGTGGCTGTCAGAGTCTTGCTATTTCTCATGGGAATTGTAGTTCAGCAATAGCTGGAGGTCCACTTATTGCATATCAGTGGGTTAGATGATGTTGGAAGCCCTCCAGTCAGGAAATTAGGTGGGCTCTATCTGACTTTCTGCACCTTCTAATGTATACCATGAGAAGTTTACACTGTACAATGAAATCAGAGTAAGCACATTTAGTACAGGATAAGAGCCTTTGCAACTGTGCAAGACTGAAGGTTAGGTTTTCAGCGTTAAGACCTCTGTCAGGATTTTATTGTTGTCTGTATGTTCAGTGGTGAGATTCCTCTCACTTCTTGCTCCCAAGACAAGGAAGAAGGAAGGAAGGAAGGAAGGAAGGAAGGAAGGAAGGAAGGAAGGAAGGAAGGAAGGAAGGAAGGAAATGTAGTACTCTCCTAGTTATGTGCTAAGCCGTCAGGAAAATTTAGCTTTTCTTCCAGCTCCTCTGTAATCAGTGGAACTGTTGCTGATTGCTTTGGACTGATTAGGGTTCCACAGGCTGCAGACTTGATTGCTTCTCCTTGCTTTCTGGAAAGCTCCAGAAGAGAAGTGATTGCAGAGCACATACATAGTTGGGGGCTGGATCATTCTGTGTTCTTGTCTAGTAGGAAAAGCACACATCCTGGCGGGCTGGCGCCCTCTCAGGTATCCCAGCACCTCTATCAAGAGCTCAGCCATGTCCCAGCCAAGCTAAGGCGGGGGGCCTTACTTTCTGAGAGACTTCATGCTGAATAAGGGGGATTTTACCTAGGATCCAGTCTGGAGAGTCCACTATGTAACTGAGAGAGGCTTCCAAGTAGCCAAGGGCTTGTAAATACAGGCCTTAGGGCAGGATCTGGGTGATTGCTGCTGTTGTTAACCCCCTATTGCACAAAGACTGAGACTTGCCTGGCTTGGAACATTGCTCATGGTGTCCCAGTGCTGTCCATTTTGTGAACTATTGCTAAGAGAGTATCCCACAACCTGGGCCTTATCCAAGTTATCCAGCATTAAATTAAAAAAAGGCAACCCCCAGTCTATTTATTGGGCCAAAAGGGCATATGCAAATCTGTGCCTGGCTGCCATTACACTGGTGGCAAAGGGAACCTGAAAAAAGATAATGGGAACTGCCATAGGATCTGTCCTATGGAAGGAAGTAAGGAGGGAGGGAAGAAGGAAAGAGGGAAGGGAGGATAGAAGAAATGTAATTCTTATTGGGACTTGACAACACTGGGAATTAAAAGTGGAAATATAATGAGAGTGAATGTCCAAAATAGGGATACATGCCCAGCAGGGATTCCAACACCTTCCATACTCTGTCCAAAACTAGATAAATATGACTACTTTAAGCATTGGGGCAGTCTAGGGAACCCGGATGAGGAAATGAAGGCTGTGTCTCTTCTATGTATATCAAGTCTCGATTTTTATTTTTATTTTTTTTAGCTAGGAATGCGTCTGTGGCTCATATATTGTAAACAAGAAATTGGTACAAGGTAGAACATTGTTTTCCTCCTTTATCTTAAAATTGTAATTTAAAACAGCAGTTTTTTTTTCCGCCTGTTTGTTTTAACTGTGTCCTGACATTTATTCCCCAGGTCAATGTAACCATGTTTAACAAACCAAACTGTCAGGGATTCAGATAAAAAAGTGTCAAGAGCCGTCTTGCATTATCTCGCCTTCTCTCACATCTAGAAAAATGCAGGTTTCCCTTGCGGTGGCTAAACCAAATTTGGAAAAACCTTAAATACGGAGGATGTGTAAGTGTGGTTTACATAACTGCATTCTTGCAGAAGACAGGCAGAAACCTGATCATTTCATTACAGGCGCGCTGGCAATAACAGGTTTACTCGGTAAATACCGATGTCCAGCCATGTCTCACTTTACCAACTTTCTAACCGCGGCCTGAAATAGGACGCAACGTGCGCAGGCCGAGGGAACGGCACACCGGAATGGGCGGCCCAGGGCTATTCTGAACCTTCAGGGAATGATTTATTAGAACTGAAAACCAAGCAATTGTACAGTATATATGGTATCAGCTGAAAATGTTGATACATTCAGAAATGTTTTAGGTGTTAGTGAGCAATAGAAATTATAAAGCAAAAAAAAATAAAATAGCATATACAATTGCTGCACAAGCCATATTATAATTGAATGTCATTACCAATTACCTTCCCTTTTAAATCTGCAGCCACTCTAATTTTCTGTACAATTCCATGAAGTACAGAAGGTGTACAGAATTACAGATGGTGTACAGAATTTCCCCAAAAAAAGGGATTTTTAAATACAGCTTACCTGTAAAATCCTTTTCTTGGAGTACATCACGGGACACAGAGCGGCATATTCATTACTATGTGGGTTATATGGAGTACCTTCAGGTGTGGACACTGGCAATCTCAAACAGGAAGTCCCCTCCCTATATAACCCCCTCCCCTAGAGGGAGTCCCTCAGTTTTGTAGCAAGCAGTATGCCTCCCAAAATGGTCACCCAAAAGAGGGGTGGGAGCTCTGTGTCCCGTGATGTACTCCAAGAAAAGGATTTTACAGGTAAGCTGTATTTAAAAATCCCTTTTTCTTTCTCGTACATCACGGGACACAGAGCGGCATATTCATTACTATGTGGGATGTCCGAAAGCAATGCTTTAATGAGGGGAGGGAGACATCTTCCAAAGAAGGATTCAATTTAGAGGTAAACTCAAATAATAATAATAATTCCAACTTAGTCAAGAAAAAACTTTTTCTTTCTTTTTTTTTTTTTTTTTTTTCTTTTTACAACCAAGGGTGCTTCTGATCCCGAGGATCTCAAACTGCAGCCTGTAGTACTGCCTGTCCAAAGGCAGAATCTGCATTCCTTCTCACGTCTAGTTGATAAAACTTTGTAAACGTGTGGACTGATGACCACGTCGCTGCCTTGCATATCTGAGCCATAGAGATCTGATGGTGTGCTGCCCAGGAGGCGCCCATGGCCCTGGTAGAATGGGCCTTTACCGACAAAGGAGGAGGCAACCTCTTCAAACCGTAGGCTTGAATGATTAATTGTCTAATCCATCTCGAGATGGTGGATTTTGCAGCTGCCTGCCCCTTCTTGGGGCCATCTGGTAGAACGAACAACACATCTGTTTTCCGGATCTTTTCTGTAGCTTTAAGATAGGCCTTCATGGCCCGGACAATATCCAAGGTATGCAGCAACCCCTCCTTTCTAGATGTGGGTTTTGGAAAGAAGGATGGAAGTACCAAATCCTGGTTCATGTGAAATTTGGATATAACCTTTGGTAGAAAGGAAGGATGGGGCCGGAGAACTGCCCTGTCCTTATGCAGAACAAGATATGGTTCCTTACACGATAAGGCTGCTAATTCTGACACTCTCCTGGCCGAAACTATGGCGACCAAGAAAACCAACTTTCTTGTCAGTAAGACTAAAGGAATCTCAGCCAACGGCTCAAAGGGTTGTTTCTGTAAAGTGGAGAGGACAAGATTTAAGTCCCATGGACAAATTGGTGACTTGACAGGAGGATTAATACGCAAGACCCCCTGTAAGAAGGTCTTTACCAGCGAGTGGGTGGCCAGCGGCCTCTGAAACCACACTGACAGAGCTGAGATCTGTCCCTTGATTGTGCTTAGTGCCAGGCCTTTATCCACTCCTAGCTGGAGAAAACTTAACACCCTATCAATAGTATATTTGCGGGAATTCCATCTTTTGGATTCACACCAGCCTACGTAGTTCCTCCACACCCTGTAATAAATCACCCTGGAGACCGGCTTTCTAGCCCTAATCAGGGTAGGAATTACCTGCCTAGACAGACCTCTACCCCTGAGAATCAGGGATTCAGCCTCCAGGCCGTCAAATTTAGACGCCGTAATGTAGGGTGGAGGATCGGGCCTTGTGAGAGTAGGTCTGGTTGTAGAGGAAGAGTCCAAGGGTCTCCCACTGCCATCTTCAGGACTAGTGAGTACCAAGTCCTCCGGGGCCAAGCCGGAGCTACTAGAATGACTGGCTTGTGCTCCACTCTGATCTTGCGCAACAGGCGAGGGAGTAACTGTAGCGGAGGGAATGCATATAGAAGTTTGAATTGATGCCAAGGGCAAACCAACGCATCGGTTCCGCAGGCCATAGGATCCCTCGCTCGAGACACGAACCTGTCTAGTTTCTTGTTGAACCTGGATGCCATTATATCTACGTCTGGCATTCCCCACCTCTGGCAGATTGTCTGAAAAACCTGGGGATGCAGAGACCACTCCCCTGGCAACAGACTCTGGCGACTTAAGAAGTCTGCCTGCAGGTTGTCCACTCCGGGAATGAATATCGCTGAAATGCAGGGTACATGAACCTCTGCCCACTGAAAAATCAAGCTCACCTCCCTCTGAGCGGCCCGACTCCTGGTTCCCCCTTGGTGGTTTATGTATGCCACCGCCGTGGCATTGTCTGACTGGATTCTCACCGGGAACCCCTTTAATCTGGAGGTCCATGCCAGAAGGGCTAGGCGAGCAGCTCTGATCTCCAAGATATTGATGGGGAGCTGCCTCTCTGCTTTCACCCAAGTTCCCTGGCGAGAGAACCCCTCGAAGACCGCCCCCCAGCCTGCCAGGCTGGCGTCTGTGGTAACTACCTTCCAGACAACAGGGCTGAAGGATTTTCCCTTTAGAAGATTCTGGGGGTTCAATCACCAGGCCAGGCTTTGTCGGACCCTTGATGATAGCGTCAAAGGGGACTCTAAGGCATGTGCCCTCTTGCCCCAGGCTGCTAGAATGGCTGCCTGTAGGACGCGAGTGTGGATCTGAGCGTATGGTACTGCCTCGAACGTGGCCACTAGCTTGCCTAGTACTCGCATACACAGGCGAATAGTTGTTTTTTTCTTGTTTAGAACCAACTGAACCAACCCCTTGATAGCCTCGATCTTTACCAGGGGCAGGAACACCCCTTGCTGTTCTGTGTCTAACCTCATGCCGAGGTATTCCAACTGCTTTGTAGGCTGGAACGCTGACTTTCCCCGGTTTAGGACCCAGCCGAATTCTTCGAGGTACCGAACCGTGAGGTTTACTGCCTTTTGCAGACCCGGCCGTGAGTGATCTATGATTAAAAGGTCGTCCAAGTATGCTAGGACTGTGACCCCTTGGATCCTTAAATTGGCCAGAACTGGGGCTAGGATCTTCGTGAATACCCGGGGGGTCGTGGCCAGCCCGAAGGGGAGCGCCCTGAATTGGAAGTGTCGCTGCCCCACCGCGAAGCGTAAAAATCTTTGATGCGACTGAAAGATTGGTACATGAAGGTAAGCATCCTTTATGTCTATGGAGGCCAGAAAATCGTCCTTCTGAAGCGCGGCGGCTGCTGACCGGATGGATTCCATCCGGAAGGAACGAACCCTTAGGTAACCGTTTAACCTCTTTAGGTCCAAGATTGGCCTGACATCGCCGTTGGGCTTTGGTATGACAAAGAGATTGGAATAGAAACCTAGCCCTTGCTCTTGGGCTGGCACCTCTATTATTACGTCCTGGCAGAGCAGGTGATCCAAAGCTGCCAGCAATGAGGCTTTCCTTGCTGGATCCCTTGGTAGCCTTGATTCTTGAAAATGAGGCGGAGGATACCTTAGAAACTCCAGTCTGTAGCCTGTGGTTACAGATGCCCGGACCCATTTGTCGGGGATCTTCGCTTCCCAAACTTCTGAGAAGAAACGAAGCCTTCCCCCCACCCGCGAGAGTGGGGGCGCCCCTTCATAAGGCAGACTTAGGGGCTGTCTTTGTCGGCTTGCGATACCATGGCCTCTTACCCCCAGGGGCCTGTCCCTGCGATCTACTGTTAACGTTGGATCGTGCAGGCGGCCGTCGATACTGCCTGGAATTTGAGGGCCCCGAGACAGGAAAAAGCTGCCTTTTAAATGTAGGACCCCGGAATGTCTTTTTGACCGGTAAAAGGGTACTCTTGCCATTTGAAATAGTCTGAATATACTTATCCAGATCCTCTCCGAAGAGTCGTCCTCCATGGAAGGGAAACCCTGCCAGAAGCTTTTTGCATGGGGGCTCCGCCGCCCAGTTCTTCAACCATAAGAGCCTTCTCATGTGCACCAAAAATAGTGATAACCGAGAGGCCTGCTGGATGGAATCTTTTATAGCATCTACAGCAAAACACAGAGCTCTGGGAATGTCAGAAAACTCTTCTGCTTGTTGGGTAGGCATGTCCTTTAACATTTCTTTTGTCTGGTCTTTTAACGCCTGACAAACACCAATCGCAGCCACAGCTGGCTGTACCACTGCTCCTGCCGTAGCAAAGGATGCTTTTAAAAGTGTCTCTAACCTTTTATCAACCGGATCTTTAAACATATGTATGTTTTCCACCGGGCAAGTTAGTGATTTATTCACACATGAGATGGCTGCATCCACTACTGGGAGCCTCCACCTCTTGGAGAACCTTTCCTCCATGGGGTAAATGACCGCAAATCTTTTCGGTGGCAGAAAAATCCTGTCCGGCCGTACCCAATCCCGAAAGATCAATTCCTCCAAGAGAGGATGGACCGGAAAAACTGCGTTGCTTAACGGAGCTTTCAAAGAGCCCAGAGAGGATACCGGAGGAACCTGAGGCTCTGGCAATGGTAAACTAAATGCCGAGCGGACCATGTCCGTCAAAGACTGTACCCACAGTCTCTCTGTCTGGGAGTCTGAAAATGGTTCCTCAGAGGCAGATCCCTCAATCACTGAACCCTCTTGGTTCAGGTCTAGTTGATCCTCCTGTGATTCCAATTCCTCCGGAGAGAGAATCTCAGCATCTGAGGATACACCTCTTGGTGATGGGGATCTAACCCGTTTCTTACCAGGAATAGCTCTAGCGATCAATGTTGCTATTCTCTCTTCTAGCCCCCCTAGGGATACGGCTAGCATCTCCTCTGTGATAAACACAGGGCTGGGCTGATCTGGGCCAGCCTCCGCACCAGATCCCCCTAATGGCTCATCCAAGGCGCCCTTTATGTTAATAAGTTGCGGGGAAAGTATCGGCATATCATCAGAATCAGAAGGGGAACCCCTTTGTTTTTTGGTCTTTTTTGTACCCTTTGACCCCGAACCTTTGGAAGCCATAATACAAAATCGAGGGACTCCGCCCACACAACAGACTGTAGTGGCCAGGAGTACAAAACCAGAGCTTAGGGGACAATAGATCACTAATGCCCAAAAACTGATGGGATCCCGTATGTTTTTCTCTCTTTTTTTTTTTTTTTTTAAATATATATTATATATATTTTCTTTTTTAAAACATACAGTGACCCCAAACTTAGTTTGCCAGCCTCCAACCTGCTGCAAAAAGGGGAATTTCTTGGCTTAACAAAAAAGGCATTGGAACAAAGTCCAGCATGTACTACCCCTCTTCCGCCACCGGGAGTCACTGTTCTGCCGCTCTGCGTCCTCTCCTTCTGAAATCAGCCTCAGACTGAGCACTGACAATGCCTGCTGATCTATAACAGCACAAGGCGCGCCCCTGTATGACGCCGCAGGCCCGCCCCCCCCCTGCCCTCCTGTCTGAACGGCGCGAAAAACGTCTATAAGACGTGCGCGCGCACGCGCGCGCGCGTATGCCGGAACAGGAGGAACATGGAGGAGCCGCGCTGCTGGAGACCCAGGACTGCAGAAACAGGCGGCAGATTCAAACCCCCGGCCAGGTAGGACTCTCCAAAAGGCCCCTAGGGATCCTTACTAGTCCTAGGAAGAAAGCAGCAGGTTAGCTAGCAACACATTCTTAGACAGGGGAACCTAGTGATGGGGGAAAAAAGGTGTCATCCTGTCTCTCTCAGACATAGTGAGCAAGGTTGCCCATGCAGAGCATACTTAGGCTATCCCCCTTTTAGGTTACCCCGGAGAGCCTGCTGTCGAACCAAGTCCCGCAGGCTCCCCCTTACCTGCTCCATGCTGCAGGATGTTTGTCCAGCAAACTGATCCAATCTTCTCCCATCTCCGTGGGTAGCGTAGTAGACCTTCAGGCCCTGGGGTCCTATGAAGGTACCCACTGTCCTGGACCTATATAGCACCCTGGCAAACAGGAACTTATGGTTTTTACAAACTCCAAGTCCTGGGCCCAGGGTCCAGCCCTCCAAAGAGGAGCATTATAGGCAAAACCCCACGGTTTGGGGCCCGAGTACTGTCCACTTTGGCACTGAGGCTCCTTGGACAGATCCGGTTAGCCCGCCCTTAATCCCAAGGATGTGGAGCAAAGCTATTCCGTGACCAACACCTAAGACACTGGCGAAAAAACTGAGGGACTCCCTCTAGGGGAGGGGGTTATATAGGGAGGGGACTTCCTGTTTGAGATTGCCAGTGTCCACACCTGAAGGTACTCCATATAACCCACATAGTAATGAATATGCCGCTCTGTGTCCCGTGATGTACGAGAAAGAAATGTAATTTTCTGCTTGTGCAATTGGCTCGCTGATATTCCCAGAAGTCTGCCCTACAAGTAAGGAATTTTAGGCATCCTCTGCAAAAGAAATTACTGTATATTTTTGGTGAGATACTCTCAAATTGAGTACATCTAAAGGGATGCAGACGCTGCAACTTTCCTCATTAGGACCCTGCAAGTACATCGGCTGATGCTTTAACACAGACAATCCCATTCAGGAGTCCGACTTCCAAGAACATAGTTGAACATACAACTTTTTTCTTAGGAAAAAAACAGAATCAGGTAGGAATCTGCTACAACATTTGTTAAAGACGTTGCAATATACACAGATCACCCAGGGGTGGATTTAATCTTTTATATGTCCTATCCTGGGTCCTGGAGCCTGGAAACTTTGTAGAGTTGTAGAGCTGTGGATAAATCCTCCATTCCTAAGTCCAAATCTCAGCTTGTGCACATGCCTATATAAGTGAGTTGACTTTTGATCAGTGCTATCTTTTTCACTCTTTTAACTGGCAGCATAAATTTACCTGGCCTATTGGTTGCTAGGATGTTGGGTGGGTTCTACCTGCGTCATTCATTGCTAGAATCCAGGCAGTTCTTGCCACCTAGTGTCCTTTTTTTTTAGGACACAGGTAGCCCCTGCCACCTAGCATCCTTCATTGTTAGGACACGGGGGTCTTCTGCTGCCTAGAGTGTTACTTTGCTAAGACACAGGTAGCTCTTGCTGTCTAGCATCCTTTGTTGCTAGGACGCAGGCAGCTCTTTGCTCTTAGCATCCTTGGCGCTATGGCCATTACCGAGACAGGTGGGCGCTGGAAGGTGACGTGACAAGTGGCATTCCTTATCTGGTTGCACTGGCAGGTGAAGTGGCAAGTGGCATTCCTCATCTGATGGCAGCCTGCAGCCAATCAAACCAATCAAATTGACCTGTGCAAATACATGCATAATCTACAGGCTCCTTCAAGGCACCCTACTCTACTGTTTACTGTAGTCCTAACTTCTGAAAGTCTTCACAATGGAATCACATGCATTTTAATGGATAAGCACAGGGTAGGTGAGTCTGAAAGGAGCCCACCCCTCCTTAAAGTGGATGTAAACCCTCCATACACCCAGTGAAGCGAACAGCCTCAGATGATACACAGAGATGAACCAAATCTCCCTGCATAGGTTTTACATCCATATCTGCTGTCTTCACAGGGCATACAGCCAAGATAGCTAGCATTGCTGATTGGAGGAAAGGCACACACCCCTTCTCATCACAGGCAGAGACTCTTAGAGCTGTTTTGTAATAGGACCTGCTCCCTGACTGAAGATTCAGGCTGCTTTTGTCAAAAGTGTCTGAAAATTTGTCAGAAGTTATCAGGCTGATAATAGGGGAACAGTTCAGAAGAGAGCTATGGGACTTAGCTCTTTGAAGAGAGATAACAAAACACTGCCGATATATGTGCCCAGCTCAAATTTCATTAATCGGGTTTACATCCACTTAAAAGTACAGGGGCACACTGGGTGTTCAGTTGTGTCTCAGTTATAGATGAAGTGTCTTGTTTTGAGTTATCTGGTGAATTCTAATGTCTCCCGGGGACTTCAATTGTATGATTTTTTTATGACAAATCCTGGTTCTGTCCCCCCTCCATCTTTATGGTTTCCCATCCTCTCCTACTTTCAAAATATTAAAAACAAACTGAAAATCTAAGAATCTATAGAAGACATTTACTCAGAAGTCATAGCAGGTAGACCTTGGAAAAAAGTGTGGAAATATTAGAACTGGTCTGGAGTCCAAAAAACATATAAGAAACCATTAGTTTTATCTCCCTGATATTTACTAAGAAATTAGATTTTAACCTCAATCTTGAAAGCTGGAAAGCCTTTTCCAGCTGATAAAAACATTATGATCTCATTGGTGCAATGAGGGGGAAAGAGAAAGCATTCTTGAATCGAGATCAGAGGGGTCACTCCAGGGGTCATGAGACATAAGTATTAGTTACCTCTACTTTTCATGTAGACCAAATGACCCTTCATCTAATTATCAAACCATAAGTTGGGTTTTCCATACTCATAAAGAGAAAACAGTTGGATTTGTTGATTGCAAAAAGTTTTTCAAAATGTAACCTTTATCTAGCCACAATATACTGTGGAATATCAGCCATATGGTAAGGACTGCTTGTTTTTTACATATCCATCTCTGATTATAATGACTTTTTGGACTATTGTATTAAGAGTTTGCATTGACGGTTATTTTATACTGTGTTAATTTCTCTAAAAAGAAGACCATACATTTGCAAAATACACAAGCTAAAGTGCTAGATATTATAAAAGCTAGGTTTTATGTAATAGAAATACACATAAAAATGAAATTACTGACAGCACACCTATGCTTTGCTAAAGTAGGACAAGCAATGGGTTCCTATTGGTGGCAGCCCCACCTGCAAATACTTGGCTTTTTAAACTCCTCTGCTGATCTGTTCAGACACCAAGAGCAAAAAAGGTACCCAGTACTTCCAGGTATGAGGGAACATTCCTCCCCTCCCTCTCAATTGGCAGTTCTCATGCTCAGTTAATTCCCATTCAGGTACCTAGCCACATGGAGCTTAGAGCTTACACAAGGATAACTCTCACTCACTGAAGGTAACAGTGTAGGAAAGAGAAGAAGACAAGTATACAAAAGCAGCTTGTGGGACTCATGGTTGCCTGATAAGATAAAGTCGATTTTTAACCGATAAGTTAATTTTTAAGTTGATTTTGTCAAGCCGAGTGTTACTATCATGGCCACCCACGGCTCAAATTTGGGCCACTTAAATAGGAATTACCCAGCTGAAAGCTAATTATAAACAAAGAGGCCAAATAGACAGGTAATGTTATTACCCATCTATGGCAATGCCTATATTTGGAAAATTGTTTGCCACTGGGTGGGTGTAGCCTGATAGAGAATTGAGACTAGTTCCCCATCAGGTCTGAGTTACTTTTAATTGACAGCAAAAAGCAGTAGACAATATCAAAAGCCGATATTGGACTCAATAGGGGCTATTGATCTACCCACTGCCGTGTGTTGTCAATCAAAAGTTAAGTGGTCCTGATGGAGAACGAGTCTCTCAGTTCCTCAGGCTCCTAGAACAAAATTCCTCATCCATGGTTCTGTAAGTATGATGGGCGCAGTGGCTGGAGTTAAGTGGTCCTGATGGAGAACGAGTCTCTCAGTTCCTCAGGCTCCTAGAACAAAATTCCTCATCCATGGTTCTGTAAGTATGATGGGCGCAGTGGCTGGAGAGGGAGCACATTGAGAAAGGAGTGTCCAGTGTGGACAGGCTGACCTCAGTGCAAGCATCTCTGATATGTACACAAATCAGATGCAAGCACCAACACTTTTGGTGCTGCTTCTGAACAGAATTCTAAAGGGTATTCACAACACCCTTTATGAGATCCCCAAATTTGTTTTGGGCTAGCTTTTGCCCTAAATAGTACCTCTCTGTTTGCAGTAGCTTTTCTCTCAAGCCAGCCATAGATGGTGCGATTTTTTTTCCTGCCAACAAAAATCGCTAATTTCCCCATCAACACATTCAGTGTTGATGGGGGAATGCCTCTTGTGGAGCTATTGTGTTCTCCCTGCTGGGGGGGGGGGGGTTGTCCCTGACGCTGGGAGAACACACAATGATTATTGCTAGCGCCTATAGTTGATGGCAATAATCGCATGAAATATCCAACATGCTGGATGTACCCAAGATGATCAATCGATTGATAAAGTTGGGTACAATCAGACCGCCCATACATAGTTCAACTCTTGGCCAGTCCTGCTGAACAAGCCGAGATTTGAAACATGTATGGTTGGCTTTAAAGCCTTTCCATTAAATGACATGAAAATGTAACATACCCATTAAACAATAATCCTTATACAAATATTTTTTATATAAAAAAAAATTTGGACCCACTTGCAATATTTCCCATCACAGGAGCTTGTCTTGAGAAAAACATGGAGGGCACAATTTCTGACTTCCTTCTGAAAATGAAGGTTTCCTGGTTGTTTTGGCCTTCAGAACTTTTGAGCCACAAACCTGGAACAAGCTTGCTTTATAGGAGTCTTGAATTTCTTATATCTTTATATTCGTTCCAGATCACTGAAGACAAAGCATCAAACTGGCAGCCAAGGAACCAACATTCCCAAAAGGAGAGGTCAGCAATGGTGGCCTACGTAATTGTGTCACTTTAGGCAGCCCATGTGTGGCTAACACCTGAGAAGAGGCAAACTTTGGCTGAAATTATAAAACGGATTAAAAACTCTCTGTAAGTGATTATGAGTGCTGGCAACTGCCAAAACTTCTTCACCCTCTAGGATAGCCCAGAAAAGTTCAGGTGTTGAATTGGCTATTGAAGGAAGGGCTGGACCAAATTATAACCAACCTATGTACACAAACCAATGCTGAACATAACCGATTGCAGTCAAACACCAAAAGTTCATATACACTTTGACATCTAACATCCATTATTTATTTAATATTTAATTTTCTTAATTTTTTTTTCAGGTATTGACTTTAGCAATTTACCATGGGCTTCAAGTATCTGTGAGATTATAGGGTTCTAGGAGTAATAATAAACATTAATAATAATAATAATAATAATAATAATAATAGTAATACCATAATAATCTATAATTAATTGACTCAGACTAAGCTTTCATTTTTTATAATTATTCTTATAGATACGAAGACTAGTACTTAAAAAAAGAAAATAAACTTTTCAACTAACCACTCAACTTTACAGAACTTCATCACCCCCCTGGATAGCCCAGAATAGTCAAGGTGTTGAATTGGCTATTGAATGAAGGGCTGGACCATTTATAGTCATCCTGTGAACATAAAACACACAATACGAAAACTGGAAGTAAAATTTCGTCCAACAAACAATCTGCCGATTTTCAGATCGCTAGCACGGTGCTTTTAATGGCCGATTACGACTTTTTGTAAGACAAAAGCTGGAAGTGCAGACTATAAATATGTTGTCGAAAGTGAACACAACGTCCGATTTTCGTTTAATTAGCGTGGTTTTCATCTGAAAAAAATCATAAGAGCAAGACTACGCATGCTCAGAGATGCAAGAATATATATAAAACTATTCGACACAATACGTCACTTCTGAAGTTAAATTCTATTGTATGAGAATTTTCGTATGGTGAGGAACCTCTTCGTTTCCGACATGAGGCCGCGTACACACGATCGAATTTATCTGCTGAAACTGGCCTGACGGGCCGTTTCAGCAGATAAATCCGATCGTGTGTAAAAGGACAGGTTTGTCCATCGGACAAATTTCAAAGCATGCAAGTACACTAACCAGCGGACATATCTGTCCGCACATGCGTCGAATGGATTCGATGCATGTGCGGAAGTATTTTTCTTCCTGTTCGGTGACGTGGCGGCGTCAACGTCACCGCCACGTCACCGCGCTGTCTGCCGGCGGGGATTTTGATCCGATGGTGTGTACACGCCATCGGATCAAAATAGCCCGGCGGACATATCCGATGAAAACGGTCCGAGGACCATTTCCATTGGATCTATCCCTCCGTGTGTACGCGGCCTGAGACTTGCATACCACAAAAAAAAACAGGTCGCCTGGAAATCTGATCGTGTGTACAAGGCTTTACTGATTGCAGTCAAACACCAAAAGTTCATATACACTTTAGCAGCAAACATCCATTATTAATTTAATATATATATATATATATATATATATATATATATATATATATATATATATAAAAAGGAAAATAATATTTTCTTTTTTTTCAGGTATTGACTCTAGCAATTTACCATGGGCTCCAAGTATTTGTCATATTATAGGGTTCTATGAGTTATAATAAACATTAATAATGATAATATTAATAATAATAATACTACCATAAAAATCGATAATTAATTGACGCATACTAATTTTTCATTTTTTATAATTATTCTTATAGCTATAAAAACTACTTAAAAAAAAAAAAAAACTTTGCATCCAACCACTCAAGTTTACAAATTTATTACAAGTGAGCTTAACCTCCCCTGGGCAGAAGGATTATCCTAAAAAAGGATGTGTGTGTGTGGGTGGGGGCTCTATTGTAGGGTAACAGTTGAAATGCAAATGGTGCTCTTATTGTACCCATAGCACTCTCATTGCATGAAAATATATTGCATTCATTTGTAAATGTTTTTTTTTTTTTTTTTTTAAGTTAAATGTTACTTCCATCCAAACAGTGAAAGACTTCCGTTACAGAGGCGGTCCAGGTGTTAACTGCAATTAGTGAGAATTAATCAAAATGGATGCACTTTTTTATTAAACAAATAAATACTCAACAGTAAGAAGGAACTGAACATCGAAAAAATGAAAGCATTAAAGTATTATCTTGTTTTAAACTGTGCGGTTAAGGAGTCATGCTGTGCTAAACTATTTTCATTGCAGAGGAATTATTGTTTTAAGTGTAGCTATTGATTATCTTTCTTTTTTCTTTTTTTTTAATCTTGTCTAAATACATCTGATTAGTGTCATGCAATGATGCAGCCTGTTAGGCTTGCTTTATATTCTGTATCGCTCTGATTCTTTTTCTCCTTTCTTTATATCTCGTATGATTTTAGGAAAAAAAAAAAGCACCTGGTGAGAGAGGAAAATAAATTTTAGTTGAAAGCTTTTGTCTAAGGCTCAGTTTCTATTCTTCTATTTTCATGCCCTTAAAATGCTCAATTACTGGCCATGCCACAGAGAGAAAGAATGCAGCCTATATGGGACCTAAACCTTTTCTGCCGAAGAGATATTTTTTTTTTTGTTTTTGCTTTTGCACCCCATCAACACCACTCACCTAATTAAGTCTGATACATCTAGTCGGGGAAAATGATTTGCTTCAAATTCTTTTTTAGATTTCACTTAATGAGTTTCTATGTCTTTTGTCTGTTTGATTAGTGTTGTCTTTCCTCCCTTTGAATTATCAGATGAGTTACGGATTTTGTCTAAAGGCCTATGTAACATTAGGGATTTTTTTTATTATTATTTAAAGAGGGTTTTTTTTAGAATGTAAGTTGAATTCAAATAATTCATAAATAATAAAATGATAATTGTATTCCGTGTGTCTTTTTAACAAATATTCAAAAATAATACACCTTTTTTAAAAAGCTGATGCTGACCTCCAAGCGCAGGTAAATTTACAGGGGTTGATTTGCCAAAGGCAAATAGGTTGTTTTTTTTTGCAAGGAAATTTCCATTTTGCATGGAACTTTCCCCGTAGCCTACTGAATGTGGTAAAGATTCACTTTGCAAAGAAGAATCAATCATGTGCAAGGAAAAAACAAACAAACAATATTTTTGCTTGCTCATGATTGGATAAGGGAAGTCTTCAGACCTTCATCTCATTTCCTAAGCTAAGGGAAAAAATCCCTTGAAAAAAGAAAACTCCTTTGCAGAGTGAACAGCCTATATGAGTTTAGTAAATAATAGACATGTGCACACTGAAATATTTTGTTTAGGAATTTAGTTTTCGTAAGTTACTCCCGAAATTCGTTTTTATTTATTTTGTTTCGGTAAAAAATGTATTAGTCCCAAAATCCAAATTAATTAAAGTCATATTTGTCAATTGAAGGCTTATGGTGTCTGTCGAATGTTCTAAGAAGATTCGACGAAGTAGCTAAACTGTACGACGCCGCGATCGTACATTTCAGGTCGAATGCTCCGTCCACAAGCTATAGTAGAATTCTAATGTTGTATGACTAGTAATAATTATAATTACCAACATTAGAATTGTTCTATAGTCTATGGGCGGAGCATTTGACCATAAATGTCCGCTCGCGGCGATCGTATGTTTTTAGCTGCTTCGTCAAATCTTCATGTCTCTATAATTATGAATCTTTTCTCTTTATGTAGAATAGTCTTGGACTAATCGAGTTAGGTTAGGCACATTCAACCGCAGGTTTGATAGACACAGATCGCTATTGTCACTGTCATGTCAAATCTTCTATCTATATTGAACTGTTGCAACAAAACAATTTTTTTTTTATTTTTTATGTTGGATCTTTCAGATATCGGATTTTGCACGTTCGTTATCATTTGTTAAAATGAGCGTGAAAATCCCAGAAATTCAGACGAAAATGCATTCGGACGAAAACGAATGCACATGTCTAGTAAATAATCCTCTTTGACTCCGTGCCTGAAACATAATTGTAATGGGAACACGTTTTTGTTCAAAGCCCCATGTGTTCTGATTACAGCCCCCCCCCCCCTCCCAATCCTAGGTTTGAAGTGATCCAACTTAAGGAAAGAATATGGCCAGATTGCACCATTACTCAGACCATGTGGATGTGTTTGACTTATGTGAGCCAGATCACTTGAGTATCCATAAAGTTGACAAGGGCATGTATTGGGCAGGCAAGTCCCTGTCTCGGCAAACCTTTTTTTATCATTGATATGTCCCCCATCTCTGTATGTGATATCCTGATTTTTATCTCCTTGTCCCACACGTAAAGAGTTCTTCTTCTTTGCCCATGTGAGTTCATCACACGAGCCACTGAGGTCTTCAGTCTGCCAGAGTATGGAGGGATTGAAGACAGCCTTTCCCCTTAATTTTCCTAAGTGCATGACCAGTACCAATTTGAAGCGAGGAGGTTATTAGTGGTATCAACACTGATAATCTTTCTTCACAGAGTTTATATCAACACAGCCCCGAGGGTAGATTCACTACAGGCCTTATAGTGTTGTTATCTTTCTGGAGAATGCTGGCTCACATATGTTGGTTACTAATGCACTGTAAACGAGTTGCCATGCACCTTTAATATTAAGGTTTGTGTTATAGGTGATAACCCTGGCATGTGGGCCCCTCAGGGCACAAAATATAAGTGACAGCTTGGTCTTCACCAAAGAAACCAGCAAGGAGTGATGGCTCAATGACCCTAGTGGCCCCTGCACCACTTTGCAGCAAGCTGACACCAAGAGGTCACAGGAGAAGGATGGGTCTATTGAGGAGACAGAATGGGATGAGGCAGCAGCTCAGTATCCTAACAGAGGTCAGGGCAGGCAACAGGCACAAGAGTAGTCAATGTCAAAGCAGAGCTCAAGGCAGGCAACAGGCGGAAGGCAAGAGAATAGTTGGGGTCCAAGTAGGGGCTGAGGTAGGCAACAGGCAGGGTGAAAAACAGGAAAAGGCAGAGTTGGCAACAGGGGCTTGAAACAAGAGCAGTATCAGGTGATCTGGGTCAGCAATGGGTAATCACAACAATTAGCGATCTCACCCACAGAGTAGCTGGTATAAAAACACAGCACCAGCCACAAAAAAAGAAAGTCTTGATGTAATTACAAAGAATGTGGGAAAGGGCAGGCCTTACATGCAAGGTATTTTTAGCAATTTGTGATATTCTCTTATTACATGGTTGTATTGCAGCATAGAAATAATCATTTATATTTCCAGGTAGTAATATAAATGGAAAGAGAGATGCTTCTTAGTGTATTAACACCAGTATTTATTAAACACATTTGGTTAAAAGCACTCACAGAAAAGTAGAGTAAAACAAGCTCATCATCTTGTCACAGCTCTCCTGGATCCTCATTAGGGAGGGATGAGTTTGATTGTTTGAGTGAAACATTATGTGGCGTCCGCAGGGAATTTGAGCGACTGCGGAACGCCCCATAATGAATGGTGAGATCATCATTGCACTGCGATCTCGCCGTGCATTGACAGCTGCTGATTGGCCAAAGCATGCACCTGACTGCATGTTTTGGCCAATCACAGCACGCTCTACTATAAAAGCCATGATTGGCCAAAGGTAGGGTGCCTTTGGTCAATCATGGCTCAGGGGGCTGAGTCCATGCCCCACACTATGTTAGGCTGCTTACATAGCGGCCGTACATAGTTTTATGAATGAGAGCAGCAAAATTATATTTGTAGAGGAAAAAAAATTTCACTTAAAACTGCTCGTGGTTTCAATCCGGCAATATACATAAAAATCATTAAAAAGTGTCCCTTTGGCTCTGGTATGAATATTAAGGGGAACCCCCCACCCCCCCAAATCCATACCAGGCCCTTCAGGTCTGGTATGGATTTTAAGGGGAACCCAGCTCCAAAATAAAGAAAAAAAGGCGTGGGGTCCCCCCAAAATCTATACCAGACCCTTATCTGAGCACACAACCTGGCAAGCCACAAGAAAAAGGGGGATGAGAGAGCGTACCGTACCAGGCCACAAAGCCTTAACATTTTGGGGGGGGTTTTGGGGTCCCCTCCAAAACACCTTGTCCCCATGTTGATGAGCTTAAGGGCCTCTCTCCCACAATCCTTGCTCAGTGGTTGTGGGGGTCTGCGGGTGGGGGCTTATCGGAATCTGGAAGCTCCTTTAACAAGGGGACCCCCAGATGCTGGCCCCCCTATGTGAATGGGTATCAGGTACCAACATTTTTTAGAAATGACAGGAGACAGTTTGGGACAAGTCCTTTAACAAAGTGTCCCATGACGACCAAAAAGCCCCCCGCCTGCAGACCCCCACAACCACTGAGCAAGGGTTTTGGGGAAGAGGCCCTTGTCCCCATCAACATGGGGACTGGTGCAAACCGAACCAGGGGGGGCTATTTGGCTCATCCCTAATCCTCACTAGCCCACCAGCAGCAGAGGGAAAGACAGATGCCAGAAGCAAGATGGCTGAACGACTTCCAGGACCAGCTTGGAGCACATGCACTGGAAGTGACGTCAGAAGGGGCGGTTACATGTTTCGGAGCATGTGCAGAAGCTTCTTTGTCAGAGGCCATCTTGCTTCTGGTATCTGTCTTTACCTCAGCTGCCAGTCACCTAGTGGAAATACAGGAGAGCCATGACAGGAGACCTACGGCCTTGTCTGTGTGGGATGATGAGCTTGTTATACACTACTTTTTTTGTGAGTGTTTCTCACCGCATTTGTTTAATAAATACTGGTGTTACTGCACTTGGAAGCGACTCTCTTTCTATTTATATTGCTCTTGAGTTTTCTTCTACCTCATCGAGTGCTGCTCAAGTGCCCTCTGTGCATCCTCCAGTTGTTCTCAGTCCTTTTGAATTGAAGCCCAAAGAACCAGTATATCCATGAATTCCTTTCATACAAAATCACCCTATACATAGTTTCAGGTAATGAAGACATTGAAGCTCATTTAACATTATTTCTCCTTTATTGAAACTGCATACAACTGTATACAAAGAAAATGTAATTTTTTTTAAATACCTTTGCCCATGATTAGGTGCTTAAGGTGAACATGGGCTTGGCTGGCTACGTGGATAATGTACATCTAATTAACCTTTTCTCATTTAGGTATGCTGGCAGGCAGGGCCGCCATCAGGAATTTTGGGGCCCCTTACACAGCTTCAGTCATGGGCCCTGGATTGAGAAGCGGGGAGGGGGTGCCACTGCGAATTGAGAAATGGAGGACGCCTGCGAATTGAGAAGCAGGGGGGGCACCACAAACTGAAAAACGGGGTTTGGGTGCTGACGAACACAAAAGAAAAGGGGATTGCCATCCAGGCAAAAAAAAAAGGGGGGGGGGTTGCCATCCTGGCACATGGGGACCTCCGGGCCCCTTACAGTTATACCGTCAAAAAAAACAAACAAGGGGGTTGCCACCTGGGCCCCTAATAGATATACTGACAAAAAAAAAGATTAAAAAAAGGGGGTTGCACTCTGGGTCCCTGGGGACCTCTGGACTCCTTACAGGTGTACTGCCTGTACCCCCCTGATGGCAGCCCTGCTGGTAGGGCAACTGTGTGATGGTACTGTCATTTTTTTTTTTTTTCAAAATTCTTTATTTATACAATACAACGGGCAGTCCCGCACGGATCACAACAAAAGTGCAACATACAGTAAGAAACTCAAACCTGTGAGCAAAGTGCAGGGCATTCATACAGTTATATTCATCTGAGTCGTATACCCAGGACCCGCGGGCACGCCCGTATTTTCCTGTTTCCTAAGAGATAGCAAGCAGAGGTAGAAATAGAAAGGGAACTAGTGAACAGCAACAGTTCCCTCAGTGTAGAGGAGAGGGGGGGGGTGAGATCTTGCGGGGACAGTCCCCTCTGGTAGTTGAATGTTGGGGAAGATAGAGGGAATGGACGAGTGTTTAGGAAGGGTAGGGGGGGGGGGGGAGGACTCACGGGCATGGACACACATACCCAACTCTACATGCCCTACGGGCCTATCTGTAACGGGTCTGAATCGTCATATCTGTGTATCTAATTTGGGGTAGCGGTCAGTTTTAATTAGGTTTAGGGCGGGTCTCTGAGGGATTGTCCCTCATCGGAGTATTTGTGTACATTCCATAGCTGCCATGTGTCTTTGTAAGCTTCCTGTCTGTCTTGGTTTGTAAGAGTCAGATCTTCCAGTCTCCCAACGTCATTTACCTTCCGCAGCCACATTGCTACGGTCGGGGGATCGGGGGATTTCCAACAGAGTGGTATGCATGCTTTGGCAGCGTCAAAAAGGTGTCGGAGGATCGACTTCTTGTACACACGGGTTGGGATGTCGTTGGCGTGTAGTAGGTAGAAGGCTGGGTCGTCCGGTAGTTGTCGTTCCGTAAACTCCTGGGAGATCTTCTTGACCTCCGACCAGAAGGGTTTCAGTTTCGGGCAGGACCAAAAGATATGAAGTAATGTCCCTGTCTTGTTCTGGCAGCGCCAGCACAATTCCGACGTTGTCCTAAAAATCTTACTGAGGAGAGCTGGTGTGCGATACCAGTGCGTCATAATTTTGTAATTAGTTTCCTGCACCTTTGTGCAGATGGAGGATTTGTGTGCAAAGGTCAGTATGTGTCGTTTTTGTCCTGTTGAGAATGAGCAGCGTAGTTCTTGTTCCCATTTAACTAGACATGGGATTTGGTAGTCGTCTGGTGGTGTTATAAGTGTGTTATACAGGATGGATAGGGCATGTGGTAAGGCTTCTGTGCCCGAGCATAATTCTTCTAGGGGCGTTAGAGTTTGCGTTCCTGTCGCGGGGGGTGTCAAGGTACAAAGAAAGTGATGAAGCTGGTTCGCTGTCAGGAAGTCTAAACCGTAGTCCCCGTTCTGGTCTGTCAGCTCCACCAACGTCCTCCAGCGGCCGGCCACGCTAAAGTGGGAGGCGCGAAACACACCTGAGTCTCTCAGTGTCTGGAACCTCCCGTCTTGTAGTCCTGGTTTGAATTGTGGGTTGCCCAGCACCGGGTGTAAGGGTGAGACACCCTGCGTCAGTCGTGATCGGGGCAGTAGTTTAGCACACACCTTAATCATAGTGCCTATCAGTGGGTGGTCTCGTATCGGTTTGGGTAATGCTGTGAGGCACCACGGGGCTGTTTGCAATGGGATATCGCTCTGGGCTTGTTCTAAGTGGGGCCATAGTTTTGTATCTTTATGTCGGCACCAGTCAACGAGGCGATTAAGGTGGGCTGCGTGGTAATACTCTCGGATATCAGGCATGGCCATTCCACCGTATGTTTTGGGCATGGCCAGTACCGATCTGCGTATCCGGGGATGTTTCCCGGCCCACAGGAATGATTTGAATGTGTTTTGGGTCTGTTTGAAAAAATCTGCTGGTATATGTATTGGGAGGGCTTGTAGGAGGTACGTAAACTTCGGCAGTATAGACATTTTTAATATGTTGCACCTCCCGAACCAGGAATATAGGCCTGTGGTCCATTGGTCTAGTAGCTTCTGAACTGCTTTTAAAAGTGGTGGGAAGTTCAGCCGAAATGTCTGGGCAAGGGTCGGGGGGACGTGTGTGCCGAGGTAATGTAAGGCCGTGTCGGTCCACTGCAGCTTAGTGCTGCCGCGGAGTTGTTCTAAGCATGGAGCTGAGATCCCCACCCCCATCGCTACCGATTTGCTCATATTAATCTTAAGGTTAGAGATCTGTCCATATGTCTCGAATTCTCGCAGGAGATTGGGAAGTGACTCCATTGGGTCTACCAGAGAGAAGAGCAGGTCGTCCGCGTAAGCAGACACTTTGTATTCTCCTCTCCCAATCTTAACCCCGGAGATGGCCGGATTTTTCCTAACTTGACGCAAGAAGGGCTCCAGCGTGAGCGCGAATAGCAGGGGTGACAAGGGGCATCCCTGTCGTGTTCCATTGCCTATCTGGAACGGCCCTGACATCACCCCATTGGTCTTGACCCTAGCAGACGGGCCGGTATATGTTGCCCCTATCCAGTTGAGCATTTTACTGCCCAGTCCAATATGTGACAACGTTTGGAACATGAATTGCCAATTGACGCGGTCGAACGCCTTTTCGGCGTCGGTGCTTACGAAAACGCAAGGCGTCTTTGTGGCGTTCACTCTGTGGATCAGGTTCAGGACCTTGGCGGTGTTGTCCCTAGCTTCTCGAGTGGGGACAAAACCCACCTGGTCAAGGTGAATCAGGTTCGGGAGATGGTTTTGAATCCTGCTAGCTAGGATTTTGGTGAGAAGCTTAAGATCCACATTCAGCAGCGAGATGGGGCGGTAACTACCGCATTGGCTTGGGTCTTTCCCCTCTTTAGGGATGACCGCTATTTGTGCTTGCAGTGTGGAAACATGAAGCTTCCCGCCAGTCCCGAGGGCATTAAACAATGAGACCATCTGCGGACCCAAGATCTGAAGGAACTTCTTGTAGTAAATCACGGTCAGCCCATCTGGCCCCGGTGCTTTGCCCGGTTTTGTAGCGTGCAGGGCCGACCTCAACTCGTCTAGGGTAATAGGTTCCTCTAGTAGGTCACTGATGTCTGTGGGTAGTGTCGGCATATCCGATGAGGACAGATATTCACGCACCATGGGTGCATCAGTATCCCCGATTTTCGGGGGTAGGTTATACAAGGCCTCATAATATTCTCTGAATTCTTCTCCGGCCTTCCCGATTAACTACATGTGGGATGTAGGACGCACTATTCTGTGAATGCAGGGATCGTGCCAGCATTCTCCCGCATTTATTCCCCGCCTCGTATACTTTGTGTCTGCAAATTTGAAGCGCCGCCTTGGCCTTGTATGTTAGAATATCTGTGATCTGTCTCCGCACGGTGTCTAGCTCCGATCCTCGCTGTCTAGTGGGGGTTTGTTTATGTTGTGCCTCTAGTATTTGTAGTTTGGACAATAGGGCATTCAGTCGTTCCGTCCTGAGTTTCTTTTTCCTAGCCCCATGTTTTATAAGGACGCCGCAAACGACTGCCTTATGGGCCACCCACACTACTTCCGGTTTGCTGTCGGGGGTGTTATTGTCTGTAAAATAGTGTGTCATTTCTGTTGTCACGTCTGCTAGAATTTCAGGGTCTTGCAATAAGGACTCATTTAGCCGCCAGGGGTGTTTCCTTTCGGGGCAGATTTCCGTTAAGGCATAAATTAATGTGATCGGGGCATGGTCCGACCATGTGATTGGGCCTATGGTGACCCCCCTAACTGCACTCAAATTTCTATGTAACACTAGGAAGTAATCTATTCGGGAATACACCTGGTGAGGCCTAGAAAAGAAGGTAAAATCTTTTTCACCTGGGTGAAATAGTCGCCATGCGTCTACCAGTTGAGATTGGTGGAGTGCCGCCTGTGCTCTACCTCGGGCCTTAGCGGTCAACGAGGACAGACCAGAGGACGTGTCTTCCCGTGGTGAGAGGGGCATATTAAGGTCGCCCCCTACGATCAAATGTCCGGTGGTAAATCGCGTCAGTGTTTTTAGTTGTTTGGATAGGAATTCGTCTTGATTGTCATTTGGGGCTAGACATGTGCACTGACAAAAAAATCGTTTTTTTCGTTTATGTTATTTTTTTTATTTTTATTTTTTCGGAAATTCGGAAATTCGGGAAATTAAAAAAAATTTTTTTTTGTTTTTGTTTCATTCGTTTTTTTATTTTTTCGGAAATTCGGAAATTCGGGAAATGAAAAAAAAAATTGTTTTCGTTTTTGTTTCATTCGTTTTTTTTTATTTTTTCGGAAATTCGGGAAAATCGGAAAATTATTTTTTTCCGTTTATTATTCGTTTTTTTGCTTTTTTCGGAAATTCGGGAAATTCGTAAATTCGAAAATTCGGAATTTTCGGATTTCCGAAAAAGCAAAAAACGAATACAACGGAAAAAACGAAATTTCCGAAAAAAACGAATGAAACGAAAATGAAAACAATTTTTTTTTCGAAAATTAAAAAATTTGAAAATTCGAAAAATTTGAAAATTAGAAATTTCGAAAATGAAAAAATTCGAAAATTAGAAATTTCGAAAAATAAAAAAAATAAAGATTCGAAAATTCGAAAATGTAAAAAATCGAAAATGAAAAATTTGAATATTCGAAAAATAGAAAATGAATAATTCGAAATTTCGAAAAAATAGAAAATTCGGAATTTTGAAAATTAAAAAATATGAAAATTAAAAAAATCGAAAATATAAAAAAATCGAAAATAAAAAACGAAAATCCGAAATTCGTAAATTCGGAAAATTGAAAATTGAAAAATTCGGAAAAACGAAAAACGAAAATTGAAAAATTCGAATTTTCGGAATTCCGAAAATTCGGAAAAACGAAAAACGAAAATTGAAAAATTCGGATTTTCGGAATTCCGAAAATTCGAAAATTCGGAAAAACGAAAAACGAAAATTGAAAAACTCGAATTTTCGGAATTCCGAAAATTCGGAAATTCGAAATTTTCGGAAGTCCGAAAATTCGGAAATTAAAAATTCGTTAATACGAAAATTATAAATTAACGAATTTCCGATTTTTCGTTAAAAAACGAATTAGAAACTAAACGAAATGCACATGTCTATTTGGGGCATGCAGGCCAGCGTAACTTCTGTTGCGCCTATCCGTCCTTTCACAAACAGAAAGCGGCCTCCAGGGTCCCTTTTCACTTCCCCCAGTGTCCAGGGCACTCCAGGCTATATAGATAGGGTAGGGTTGTTTACAGGACCGGTCGTGTCTCCGGCCAAGGAAACAGAGAGGATAGTAAGGGGGAAATAGAAGAACAACCAACGTCAGGCGGCGTGGTTGTGGAGAAATCTAATTTAGCTCAAACAGCTAGCACGCTCACCAGGATTATCCCGGCGTATGAGCGCAGGCCTATGCGGGTCAGTGGATAGACAAAGCCGGCGGTGTGGGCCCCCGGCCTCATCCATCCCCCCCGGCCAACACAGGTGCTAATATGCAGTAACAGTAATGCAGTCAATGGTAATGGTCAATGAAAACAAAAAAAGAGGAAAAAACAAAAAACAAACCTCAAAGTAGAGAGTATAAACACATATAATGAAAACATCATTAGACAGAGCCTATTCAGCATTAAACATTACTTCAACCGTTAGCAATCTCAGGGATGTGCCGGTCTGGGAACAGTCAGTGCCCAGCCAGCACTCCCGAGACGCACCGTGTCCCCATCTCCTCCTGTATAACATCCCCAATCCGCCAGCGGCTCCCCCCTCCTCCCCCCTCCAGAGCAAGCCTTCTAACACAGCGTCCCGTCCCCTTCAGTCTACCCAGGGATTCCGGGTCACAGGGCACATCTCCCCCACACCCCCAACACAACGGCACTATATGTTTTGCGTCTCTCTTCCCCGTTCACACTCCAACAAAAGAAGCAGAACCCCCTCCCCGGGGGGGGAGAGGATCTCCTCCCCCAGGACCGTTTCTCGCTCCACTGCCATCGGTGTAGGCAGTCTGGCCAGGGTAGTATGTCCACTGCCTGGCCGGATATCCAGCTTCATCTGCTCCTCGGTCACAAGGGCAGCAGGTATTATTAATGATGGTGGGTTTTAGCGGAGCATGTCTGTACTCTAGGGCGCGCCCTAACAGCGCAGGAGCCCAACAGGTCGTACAGTATTGGTGTTACTGGTGTCCAGGCAGCGTCTGGGTTTCCCGTGGTTTGAAGTGTCCAGTGAGAGAGAAGAAAAAAAATAAAAAAAAATAAGATAAAAATAAAAATAAGGGGGTGGAACAAAAAAGGAAAGGACAGAAGAACCCTGCGACTCGATACAGATGTCGGGGTTAGTATCAGTATGCCGGGTGAGCCGGGGGGGTGAGGGGTGGCGGCGTCCCCACAGATCTCCAAGGACCAGGCCCCCAATAGGGGGGGGGGGAGACCCCCAGTTCAGGTGACAGGGAGTCTATCCGGTCAGATAGTCAAGGGGGGGGTGGAGAAGGCTCGTTCACGGCAGTAGGGTGGTGCGCAACGAGTCGGCCATCAGTTCCACTGGCCACCCCATCGTAAATCAGGGCGCGCTCTAACAGCGCGGGAGCCCAGAAAGTTTGCCTGAAATGGCTGGCCAGGCCTCCGGGCCGCAGCCCGAGGCCTCTCCCATTCCCCCGTACACGTCAGGCCCCAGCGTGGGGAACTTATCCGCCAGAGCTACCGGCTGCACCGGGTCTCTCGGCTGCAGCTACGGGTAAGAGGACGGTCAGGGAGATCAGCAATAAGAGGGAGCCAAAATAAAATATGAAAGTGCAACTCGGTAAGGGGGGGGAGAGAGCGTCCCGGCACAACATAAAAGTGATGAACACAGGGAGTGGGGTCTGTGGCCTACGGCCTACTCACGGTTGTCGTCACCTGAGGGAGCCCGCTGCCTCCTCCGACCACGGCCCTGCTGGCGGGGACCCCGTCCGGGTCTGTATCTCGAGGGGCCTCCCCGTCCCTGCATCCGGGGTAGGAGCTGCAGCCAGTCGGGTATCGGCACTTGTTCCGCGCCCAGGAATTCAAAGAGGGCCGGGAGATCCGCTGGCGTCTGAACGGTAAAGGCCTCCCCGTCCTTTCGAAAGGTCACCGCGAGTGGGTAACCCCACCGGTACGTGTGGCCACGTTGTCTGGCGATGTCAAGCGCCGGCTTCAGCATCGCTCGTCGGCGTAGGGTTGCCCTCGAGAGGTCGGGTAGAATCTTGATCTCCGCTTCTCCCAGGTGGATCCCTCCTCTGTCCCATGCGCCCCGGATGATCCGTTCCTTCTGTGCAAAGCAGAGAAGTCGACACACAACATCCCTGGGCCTGGCTGGGTCATCTGGCTTCGGGCCTAGCGCGCGATGTGCGCGGTCGATCTCTACCGTCGCTTCAGGATCCTCCAGGACATCCCGGAACAGCTGCAGCAACGTGTCGTCCAGGGCCTCAGCTTCCACCGACTCCGGTATACCCCTGAGCCGTAGATTGTTGCGGCGGCTCCGGTCTTCGGCCTCTTCTAGGTGTAATTGGAGCGTGAGTGCTGTTTCTCTGTGGAGGTCTCTGTCTCTCTCCAGGCCGGACACGTGCCGCTCTAGGGTTGTTAAGGATCCCTCGCCCGCGGATACTCTGTCCGTAAGGGTTGACACTTCAGCTCGGACCTCTTGGAAGTCCCGCCGGTGTGCATCTTCCAGCTTGAGCACGAGTGTCTCTATGTCGGAGCGGGTGGGGAGTGCCTGGAGGAGCGCCCGTATCTCCCGCATCTCCCGGTCGGTCAACGTGCCACCTAGTTCCGTTGCGGAGGAGGACATGGTCGGATCCCCTGCGGATGTCCCGGGTGCTGTGGGGTCCGCCGGTTTGTCAGTTGGGTGGAGGGTCCAAAGAGTGTGCCCCGAGTCCTCTACCAGGTCGCCATGCGGGGTGCCACGTGGGGCTGCCACTCTTGCTCCCGGTGATATCGGCGCATTGGGTTGAAAATAATGGTGCAAATCGCCCGTTTTGAGTCCCGAACGGGTGAGTCTGGGTGTTCCTCTGTTTCTGTCTTTTTTGGCAGATCGCATGCCTGTATTTCTAAGGTTTCGGCCGGTATAGGGGAGGACGAGGCCGGGAGCTCCAAAGATGTGCGTCCTCACTCAGCCATGTCCAGGCCACGCCCCCGGTACTGTCATTTTAAAGGGATCAGGCAAGGCATCCTTTAGATGATTCTTCTTTTTGTAATGAAAAGTAAACAGTAAAACAATGTGTACCAAAGTAGAATTATTGATAGCAAAGATCTTTCACAGTCCCACAACAAGACAGTTGAATTATGCAGAACTTACATGCAGTAGTGTTCTTGAGAATTACTCCTTTTAACAGTTTCCTTTACAGCAGGCCTCTCAGGTTGGGTGCTATTTTGGCAGTATACAGCGCAAAAAGGTGACAAGCAAGGTGACAGGTTGGACAACAAGGTCCTTTCCCACCTTAAAGAAATCTCCAGGGGTTCTTTGGACCATCCCTTTTCAGTCCCTACTCTTTATGAACCTTTCCATGCACTAGGCCTATCTCTCTCTGGCTGGTGTGTATCCTTCAGTGTTGTTCATCTTCCTTTAAAAAGGTAACTAGTTACAATTACAAGTTACTTGGCCGAAAAAGTAATTGAGTTAGTGACTCGGCAAAGTAACTGAGATTTTTTTTTTTTATATTCTACAATGAAATTTCGTCAAATTTATCACACTCCACCTCCACATGCCCAGCAAATTACTGTACTATATAATTCTACATATCTGCAGGGTGAAAAAACAAAAACAAAAAAAAAAAAAAAAACAGCACAGCCTGTTGGGCTGCATCGGATGCAACCTGTGCATGACCAACAATTTGCTGTCAGACTCTTTAGGTTTCTCAATCAAATAATGTCAGGTGGAATTGGAAATGGCCCTACAGGGCTGGGCCACCCACTAAGCAAAATTTGTACAGTGTATGGTCACGGACAGACTCAGCTTTACCCCCTCTGGAATAATATTTCTTACTAGGCCTTAGGCCTGGTGTGGCGAAATATGAACTTTGTGCTACACTGGCTGAGCTGACTGACTGCTGATATTGCTTGTAAAGTATAAAAGACTCCAATTATCTGTCTATAAATATATAACAGGCTGTTATATAGACAGATAATTGGAGTCTTTTAAGCTTACAAGCAATATCAGCAGTGCAGGTTGAGTCAGCTCAGCCAGTAAGCAGCAGCAGTGCAGCACAAAGTACATATTTCGCCAATCGCCGCACCAGGCCTAAGGCCTTAGACTAGGCCGCTCCCCCCCCTCCCAATCCGATCCTCGGCTCCTCACCTGGTTCTGGCTGCGCAGGGGCCACAGTCGGTCGGTCCCGGTGCTGCTGTGTGTCACTCACTGTCACTGTGACTTTCTGCTTGTGCTCTAGCTCAGGAGGACAGGAGTCAGTCAGGACTGGAGGTATCGGGAGCGCGGCTCCGACCGCGAACGGTGGTGGAACGGAGCCTCCACGGGACCGTGGGGGGGCCAGAGATGTCGGCGGCTGGATTGTGACTGTCTGAGTGACTCAGACCAGTCAGGTGAAGTCACTGCAGGTGAGGATGAGGAGGACTCTGAGCGCCAGACTCCCTCGGCGACACTGCAGGCGGCCACGGGCGGGAGACTCCAGGCGTGTGCATGCGCCAGCGTCACCCACTCACGAATCCAACACATGACCCGCGGCAACGAATGGAATCAGAGACAAGAAGAACAGTGCAGTCATGTGACCCTCCTCACCCAATCACAATCCACACTGGCCAGGCCAGCTCCATCCCACCGGCCCTGACAGTGACTGACAGTGATCATTCATCATCACTCAGTCAGGCGACGACCACAGAGTCTGCCCGGACTTCCCCCACCCACGCGCCCAATGTAATCTCAGTAACGCCGCCCATGTAGTGGGAACCACTAGCCACCCGGCGGCCAACTATTTACGGCCGCAAGTTGGCTTTATTCTGCCGGGAGGCTGTCCATTTACGGCCTCTGGCCGCATGCCTCTTGACCACTAGCCACCCGGCGGCCAACTATTTACGGCCGCAAGGTGGCTTTATTCTGCCAGGAGGCTGTCCATTTACGGCCTCTGGCCGCGTGCCTCACAGGTGCTAATGCGTGTGCCTGGCGGCTGCGATTTCCTCCAGGCGCCCGCGATCGGCAGTCACAGAGCCAAGGACGTGGAGCTCTGTGTGTAAACACAGAGCTCCACGTCCTGTTAGGGAGAAGAGAGAGATGGTGTGTCCCTTGTACAACCATCAGTCACCTCCCCCAGTCAGTCCCCCTCCCCCACAGTAAGAATCACTCCCAGGGTACATATTTAACCCCTTCCTCGTCCCCTAGTGTTAACCCCTTCCCTGCCAGTCACAAAGTTACAGTAATCAGTGCATATTTATAGCACTTTTCTCTGTATAAATGTGAATTGTCCCAAAAATGGGTCAAAAGTGTCTGATGTGTCCGCCGTAATATCGCAGTCGTGACAAAAATTGCAGATCACCGCCATTACTAGTAAAAAAAAAATAATAATAAAAAAAATGTAATAATTCTATCCCGTATTTTGTAGGCGTTATAACGTTTGCGCAAGCCAATTACTATACACTACCAAAAATATGTAGAAGAATATGTATCGGACTAAACTGAATTATTATTATTTTTTTTAAATGGTAAAGTAAAAAATATTGTGTTTTTTTCCAAATTGTCGCTCAATTTTTGTTTATAGCGCAAAAAATAAAAACCGCACAGGTGACCAACTACCACCAAAAGAAAGCTCTATTTGTAGGAAAAAAGAGGACGTAAATTTTGTTTGGGAGCCACGTCGCATCAAAGTCACTGTCATTCAAAGCGTGACAGTGCCAAAAGCAGAAATTTCGCCAGGGCAGGAAATGGGTATATGTGCCCAGTAAGCAAGTGGTTAAACACAACAACAAAACAAAGAGAAAGGCATAAGGGAAGACATTTTCAAACTTGTTTGGTGCTCTAGATATATTAAATGAGCTAATTTGTTTAGAATATACAGTTATCCTTTAAGAACTTACAGTTTATGATATTGCTTTACTGATTGTAGAGTGGAGAGATGGGATTTCTTCATTATCTCCAACTGTTTATTATCTACAATTCTTCTGGGGTAACGTCAGCAAGAAAACAACACCAGGAGTTCTTATTGCATTACAGTGCTATATTTTATACATATTCAGTACAGTAGGTTCAATGCTTCCTGGAAATGACTCACTATTTAGACCAGTCCTTTAACCGCTTGCCGACATTTATGTCGACAGAATGGCTTGTATATATATGTTGCTTTAAACCTGCCCCCTAGCGGGCTTGCGGGTGGAACCCGGGGACTCGATGTCCACTGGTGTCCCACGATCGGGTCACGGAATGGCAAAACGGTGGGATGCCTTTGTAAACAAGACATCTCCCTGTTCTGCCTAGTGACACAACACTAATCGTCTGCTCCCTCTCATCAGGTGCAGCGATCAGTGACATGTCACAGTAAGCCACGCCCCTAACAGTTAGAATAACTCCCTAGGACACACTTTGCCCCTTCCTCAGCACCTCTCATCCAGATGAATCTGAGGCTGTTGGACTTCAGATTTCCAGCCCCCACTTTCCTTTTCTGAGGCACAGTGCTGGGGATTGAAGTGTGGGCAGACACAGAGGGGTAGGGGCGGAAGGAAGAGGTGCAGATGGAGTCCTCTCTCCTCGCCTGTCTGTGTGCGTGTTGGAAGGAGGGGGTTGTTAGTGCTGGGCAGAATGAAAGAGTGTAACATACACTCTTAGCTTAGACAAGTGCAGTCAGCAACCCTACTGGGAAGCCATAGTCCAGTCTGAATAATGTGTCTGGGTTTCAGGCAGTCTGAAACCCAGAAGCATGATTCCAAACCCAAACTGTCCAGGTGAATCCCAGACAGGTGGCAACCCTACCTTCCGTCGCTCTAATAAAAACGCCTTTATTGTGCAAAGTAACAAAAGTACAAACCACAGCAGGGTACAGGATTAAAAACTGACGCGTTTCACACTCTCAACAGTGCTTAGTCACAGCTATGACTAAGCACTGTTGAGAGTGTGAAACGCGTCAGTTCTTAGAGCGACGGAAGGTGGAGGTAGGGGGAGGGGATGTCCCCTCCTGCTCCTTTAGGATAATGGCCGAGAGGCTTTTAGCCACATTGGTTGTCATCACTAAAAAGCCAAACACTGGCTCTAAAAAACGGTACTGAGGTGATACCTGCAGCTCCCCAGTGTCGGCAAGCACTCATGTAGCCCCAGACCATGACACTCCCACCACCATGCTTGACTGTAGGCAAGACGCACTTGCCTTGGTACTCCTCACCTGCAGCTGTAGGCATCACCCTGGTTTAACCCCTTCAAGCCATGAACGCATATTTGCATACGGTCGGCGTGAAGGGGTAAAATGACTTTTTAAATTACATTTATGTGAGATGTTATTGATTAGTTTACATACACTTTACCAACCACACTCGCCTTACACCAATCAGTGTATTCTGAACGCAGGTGCCCCGTGGTCCACTTCTCTGTTGAACAAAAAAGTCCCTCTAACAATTTTTTTTTAATTATATTTATTTTATTATATTTCCGAGGAGGTTTGATTCTTTTGTCTTTATGGCTCTGCAGAATCAACAGGAAACATGTTAACTTGCTGGGTTATTTTGACTGCTGATGCACCGTGGCTACTTGCCTGTGGTAACAGGGAGAAAAGCATAACTTGGTATAATTGCTATATTTGCAGTCTGAAGAGAGGTTCGCGTTGATGCTGAAGTTGCTGAATAGGAAAGAAACTGTTGTCTTGGAAAAATAATGCATACGTGTAAAGAATGTTCAATATTTTCCAAATCAAATTCAAAATACTGTTCCATCATCACTTCTTAAGTCTGACCAGCTTTCCTGTTTATTCTGAAATACTTTCACACACTAGGATGCATTAATTGTTTTGCAGCATAGGCATTAGGAAGATTGTATTTAAGGGAAAATATATATAAAGCTGAACGACAGGCAAATCACTAAATACACAGGTGAGAAACATATATGGGGGGTTTTACTTGACAAAGGATTTGTGCCAGGAAAACGAAGATCATGCTCGTGCTCGTAGAAATACGTGTAGCACTTACCCCGAAGGAGCTGCTGGTTTGTTTTGGGTGGCATGTTTCCTCATGTTTCTCCGCCGTCTAGGGTACTTGATGAGAGTTGTAGTAAATGGAATGTCTTTTCTGTGCTTTTATTACTCAGCTGGGTAAAAACAGTAGAACTTGGTGAAGAGTGAAGAGATAGCAGAAATGGAGGACAACAGATTCAGGTGTATGTAGATAGAAAACAGTCCTTCTACCTCACCACTCCCATACCTCCCAACATTTTAAAATTTCCCTGCAGGATATGTATGTTGAGCGGGGGGGCCGCAGATCGAAGTTTTTGAGTGGGGGGGTGCCGCGGATCGAAGTTGTTGAGCGGTGGGGGGGGGGGGGGGTGCCGCGGATCAGAGTTGTTGAGCGGGGGGCAGTGCCGTGGATCGAAGTTCTTGAGCGGGGGGCGCAGATGGAAGTGGATCATAGTTGTTGAGCGGGGTGGGGCGGATCAAAGTTGTTGAGCGGGGCGGTGCCGCGGATCGGAGTTGTTGAGCGGGGGGGGGCGCGGAAGGTGGTTTTGCAGGACTAACGCCTGGCAGCCAGAATGTCACTCGAACTTGGGGTTTAGTCTCTGCCACAGACCCTCCCAATGGTTAAAAATAATGGAGATAATAGTGGTCCGGAATCCTCCTTAACAGATTCAGCACCCGGATCTCCTTCAGGTAGTTTTGGTTAGGTTACTGACTAATAGGTTACCAACGTCCAGCCTCTCGATGGATGGTCAGGCCCCTCTTGGAACACCAGCCTCTCTTGGCACTCCTCAGGCAGACTTTCCACCGCACAGCTTCCTCACACAGGACAGACAGCTCAAGACCTTCATCAGATTGGGGACACAATTAATCACTGGGCCCCAGCGGCAGATCAAATGTTCCAGGCCAACCTGGTCCCGGAACCAGGAACACTGTGTAGCATGCACACCCCGGACCGGAAGGCAATTTGCCGGGGCGCCGTGGTATGGCTACCCTGAAGGTGGGCGCCACACAAGGAGAAGACCCAAGAAAATGGTATCTGCCCCATAAATACCCCTCCACAGCATGCACAGCGAGGAAACCTCCTCCTGATAGGCTGCCTGGCAGAAGCATCCAAACCCTTGAAACCACTGCTGCCACCTGTCAGCCTGGGGTGTGATCAGCACCCCAGAAACGACAGCATGAACCCACAGCACAGCCAAAGCTGAGACAGAGGCTCCAAATTTGAACATATTAACCTGGTCAGAGTCACTTAACTCTCTGACCCCCTCTAAATTTACACTATCACCGGTTCTGAAAAGTAACCAGGCGCTACACACGTGTGTACGCAAAATGTTCCACAGAACTGAGCGCAGAATTAGGACCTTGCACGCATCTACACAAGCATTAGTGTGCTGCTCATCATGAGCGTGCGTGGGAGTGTGCATGTTTGTCACCCAGTGGCTTATTTGACCACTTGAAATCCCCAAAAATATACCCCTTCATAACCAGGCCATTTTTTTGCGAAATGGCACTGCACTATTTTAACTGACAATTACCCGGTCATGCGGCGCTGTACCCAAAAAATATGTCCCTTTTTCTCCACAAATAGAGCTTTTATTTTGGTAGTATTTGATCACCTCAGCGCTTTTTTTGTGTGCTAGAAATAAAAAAAATAAACGATGGCCCAGATTCAGGTAGCAGCCTAATGAGGCCCCCCCAACAAGGCCGGAGTCCGCGGAGGAGGTTCAAGAGGAGGAGGAGAATCATGAGGAGGAGGAGTCCATGTCAGGCACTGGACGTTTGGTTTTTGAGGACTCTTCCCCTCTGGCTGGCAGCAGGCAGCCCTCCCTAAGGGGGAGCCCCCCCCTCCTCCCCCAACATGGCTCCCCTCACAAGGGCCTCCCCTTCTCCCCGGCCACAAGCATCAGCTGGAGGCAGGATTTCATCCCAGAACACCAGGGGGGTGGCCGATCTCCTGCCCGCCACTCTGAGAAGGGACCAGTTCCTCCAGACCCGCCATCTGGGACAGGTCAGCCAGACATTGGTGCGGAAGGAGGAGAGCCTGTCCTCCATCAAGGAAACGCTGGGGAACCTGGACTCCCACTCCTGGGCTTTCACAACCTGCCTAAACGAACTGCAGACGACATCAGCAGGCGTTGGGCAGGATGTGAGGGCCCTTACCCAGGCTATCCAGGCCAACACGGCAACACTTGGTGCTGCCCTGGACAGAATAGCCGTGGCCTTGGAGGGCAGGCCGCCAGGTGGGCAGAGATCAGGGGCTGCTCCTCCTTCCCCGGTTTTACCCCTCCCCCATGAGTCTCCCCTGAGAAGCCGGGGGCGCCCCAGGCGTGGCTCACGCAAGGGGCAATAATTTGTTTTTTCCCCCCCTTTTTTTTTTTTTTTGCTGGAAAATGTTTGCTTTTGCAGGTAATTTTTTTTTATTTTTATTTTTTGGGTTGTGAATGCTGTTTGAATGTAGGGGTGACATTCCTGCCGGAAAAGGGGTGTCACCCTCAATTTTGGTGGAGTAGGGTTCCGCAGGACCAGGGAGAAGTGATCCCCAGGTCCGTGTGAATGGTGTATGAATGTACAGTGACATAATTGGAGCCTTGGCGTGGCGTTGCTGCTCACAAGTCCAGCATGGTGGACTGGTGCCAATCCAATTTGATGTGGATGTGATGTGTCTGTGCTAGGGACCACAGTGTTGTGCATGCATGCATTCTCATTGTGCCATGATTAATGTGTGTATTTAACGTGCAAAGATGCCCAATGTGAGTTGTCTCCTGGTTGCTCTTCCCTCAGAAGACGGGGTAGCCTCGGTTAGGGGGGGATTGTCTGGTTCAGGGGTCAGGTCATCACGTAGGGCAATCTGCAGGCCCTTTCTTACTGCGAAGTTGTGCAGCATGCAACATGCACCGATGATCTGGTACACGAAGTTTGGGGAATACAAGAGGGTACCCCCAGACTTATCCAGGCATCGGAAACGTGACTTTAGTAGGCCAAAGGTGCGCTCCACCACTGCTCGTGTTTGGGCATGTGCTTGATTGTATCTTTCCTCTCCTGGAGTTTGGGGAGTCACCTGTAAGGGAAAAGACAGGAGGATGTTAGTCATGCATGTGGCCCTTGTGATGTGTGCATCATGGGAGGGGATAGTCATGCCTGACTCCCATGTCACTCACCAACCAGCCAGGTGTCCCCATACACGTTCTGATCGAATTCCATTCAGATGTGGCATTGATTGTATATGAAGCTGTCATGGCTGGACCCTGGGTGTTTGGCACGGACGTGCCATATGAGGCCTTGGGCATCGACTATCACCTGTACATTGATGGAATGCCAATGCTTCCGATTGCAGTACATGTGCTCTGTCTCCTGGGGGGGCTGGAGTGCCTCATGTGTGCAATCAATGGCCCCCACAGTGCGTGGGAATCTGGCAATTCTGTAGAAATCTGTCATTGCCTTCAGTCGCAGCTCCTCAGTGGTGGGTTTGATGATTTGGTTGGCCATGCGTCTGAGGATTGCAGGGACAACCTGGTGCACACATCTGCTCATGGAGGATTGTGACATCCCAGCCACCACTCCACTTGTTCTTTGAAAAGAGCCACTGGCAAGGACATGGAGTATTGCCATGACCTTGACCAGTGGCTGCACTGCATGTGAGCGGTGTGTTGGGCTAGTGATGTCCTCCTGCAGGGTTGTGGTTAATTCCAGGATGACATGAGGGGTGAATCTGAAGATGCGAAACACCTCAGAATCACTCATGCCAAACAGGTCTATGCGGGTGCGGTATATCCTCTCCCGTGCCATCCTCCGTGCCATCTTCCGTGCCCTCATCCTTCTTTGTTCATCTAAAGTCAGTAGTATAGCTATGCGCGACGATGCCCCTGGCATGTTGGCATACAGATTGTTGTGCAACACGTGTGACTGCTGAGCTCCTCACTAACAGTGTTGCTTTATCTAACAAGTAGACTTTTTTTCTCTTTTTAGACCAGCTTTTATATGGTCTAATTTTAGACAGAACATTTTGCTGTTGCGCACACTGCGTCGCCTGCGCTGCCCCAACGTTCTTTTGTGGACCCCCGTAAGTCCCTCATTAGCATATTTGACTAGCAAATCAATGGTCTGTCTAGCGCACTTTTGCGCGAACGGATGCGCCAGTCTAACGAAATTACGCGGAACAAAAAAAAGTAGATGTTTTGCGTATCTCCTTCTGGGGATGCCATGCATCGAAACGCACGCGCAGGCGTAATCGCTCTGTGAATCTGGGCCAATATTTTTTACTTTCTGCTATAAAACCCCACCAAAAAAGCCACACGTTTTTACGGCACACCGCACCGGACCCGCAGCAGAGATATGTGAACATTCTCACATTCTCCTGCTATGCGAATTGAATGCGGAGAAACGCGCATTCAATTTGCATAGGTGTGTATCCGGCCTTAAAGTGGATGTAAACCCAAAACATTTTTTTTTTTTTATGTCACAATGTAGAGCAGGGATATGCAATTAGCGGACCTCCAGCTGTTGCAGAACTACAAGTCCCATGAGGCATAGCAAGGCTCTGACAGCCACAAGCATGACACCCAGAGGCAGAGGCATGATGGTACTTCCAGTTTTGCAACATCTGGAGGTCCGTTAATTGCATATCCCTGATGTAGAATATACAATTTCCTATCATCTGTGCCCAGTCTTGCCACACAGAGTTAATCCAGCTCTGAATAATCCTCTTTTAATGTTCAGTGCAAATTAACAGAATTCCAGATAAAAACTTGCCAAATTATAAAGTCCGTTTCTCTGTTTTTGCTTTCAGTGACAGGTTATTTACAAATCTAGCTTGGACATGTTTATCATAACATGAGGTGATCCAAAGTTCATTGTATATTACCAGGATGTGTTATGTGGGGGAGGGGTGGATTTCTCACTTTTTATACCTCATGTTATGATAAACATAACATAACATATGATAAACATGTCCAAGCTAGATATGTAAATAACCTGTCACTCAAAGCAAGAACAGAGAAACTGACTTTGTATTTAGACAAGTTTTTATCTGGAAGGCTGTTCATTTTCACTGAACATTAAAAGAGGATTTCTCAGATCTGGATTAACTCTGTGTGGCAAGACTGGGCACAGATGATAGGAAATCTTATACTCTACATTGAGACATCAAACAAACCAAAAATTTGGGGGGTTTACATCCACTTTAAGGTCTTGGCAATCTTCTTAAAACCTAGGCCGGGGGGGCGTGGCCGGACGTGCACCTGGGTGGACGTGTTTGTGAAGAGCTCCGCTGGTCCTGGAACAATCCACCGCCATCCACTGTGGAACGGAGCTCTAAAGCCTCCAAAACTTGCCCTACCTACTTCTGGGCATTACCTGCACCCTCTAGTGCTCCTATCGTGGACCCCTGTCGTTTCTAGCACGACCTGCAGCTGGTCCACGGAGCCGTGATCCGCCGCCATTTTGGGGCCTGTGAAGCCTCCTGCGTCCTCCGCACTGTGATACTCAACCCGGCCCAGGTCCTTATCCTCGGAGGAGATACCCTGTCTACACGACGGACGAGGCTGTCCGTCACTCGCGGGAGGCCGTGGAAGACTTCTGCCGCCCAGCTCCGCGGCGCCGGAACCTGCCGTAGTCTCAAGGCCCCCATTAAGGTACTGTGCCATCCCATTACACCTCCCCCTGGGTGACCGCGCTCTCCTGAGGTCCGTCGGAGCCTTTCCTGGGCCTAGGTGGGGTAGCGAGCAGCCTAGACGGAGCGGGGCTCTTCCGGTCGGCAGCCGAAATTAGGAAACACCGCGGCTCCGGCCTAGTCCTGGAAGACGGCCGGCCATCTTGCTGCACCCGTTCACGTGACTACACCCTCTCTTGTCTCCCCTAATACCTGAGACATCCACGTGTAAATATCTTCAGAGGGGGGAGAAGTCCTAGGCACCCACGTCCACCCACATAGCCTGGCTGTATCACCTGGTCCTAGGAAGGAATCCCTCCACCATCCCCAGCTGTCCTTTTTTTTTTTTTTTTACTCTGCAGCTTCCCCCTGCTGTTTTTTTTTTTTTTTTTGGCAAGGCCTTAAAGGGCCATACCCCCATCAAATCTTCAAATCAAATCTTCAAATCAAACCAGATGCGCCCCTGGCTCACAAAATAGAGGGTCTCATGCTCGGCCAGCAGCAATGATGGACATGTCTTAAACCCACATTGATTCCCACTCCTTCCCAAGTGATCCTGCTCCGCTTCGAAAGCTTTCATAGGCACAGGATCAATACTAGCTGCTTTTGGACATCTCTGCACACTACATGGGCAAAGTAGGATTTCAGAAAAACATCTATCAAGGTTTTATCCCGCCAATCCCGTTGAGACCTACACAACCCATGGAGCGATTTCTACATAAGTCGCAATCCCCAACCCCGAATATGCCCACAGACCCGACTGATGTCGCGGGCCCCCTTGCCTCTGCACCAGGCACCTTTCACACAAGTAATACATCCCAACTGTCAGGCCCTGCTCAGGCTGTCACGGTATCAGTCCTGGACCTGAAATTGCAGACGCTTCTACAGGATTTGACACGCAACATTACCAAAGAAGTTGGGGAGATTGACCAACTTGGAGAACGCACGGCTACTCTGGAGACTAAATTTGATGAGACTATACAATATATGCATGCCCTGGAGGAGGAAAACGCCTATCTTAAACACACAGTTTCCCAAATACAGCTTCAGCAAGAAGATTTGGAGAATAGAGAACGTCGCTCAAACGTGAGGATCCGTGGAGTCCCTGAAACAGTTAATGACAAAGAGATACAGGCCTATCTACTTGACCTCTTTGTCACGCTAGCTCCCCACATACCCGATATAGATTGGCGCCTAGATAGGGCCCATAGTTCCCTGGCTCCCAAACCTCCCCCTGGTTCCAACCCGAGGGACATTGTAGTCCGTTTCCACTATTACGAAAGTAAGGAGGCCTTAACTACAGCTACACGCAACAAAAATCGTATTGACTTCAAGGGTTCCAAAATCCAGATCTTCAGTGATCTCTTCCCCATTAGCCTGGCCAAAAGACGCAACCTACGTCCAATTACGGCGCACCTCCAACATCATCAAATTACCTACAGATGGGGCTTTCTGTTTCGCCTCTCAGCTTCCAAGGATGGTACACAATACACCATCAGAGACCTTCATGAATGCGAGGCCTTCACTCGCAACTTGGGCTTACCACCTGTCCCAGAAGAAGACCTCCAGCTCCCTCCGCCTGCCCTGGCTACTAGGCCCCTTCAGGCCCCCTCTACAATTTGGACCCCAGTACGTCGGAGACAACAAAGGGCTTTCTCCACTCCACAACGCTCCAACCTGCCTAGATCCTCAACCTGAAGCCCTGAGACATGCCTGATTTACACCTCATGGTCTTATTTTTGATTCCCGGATGCCTGATGGTCCGACCATTTTTTCTTCGGGTTTCCGCAGGGAGTGCGCCTCACTGATGCCCATACTGAGTGTTACTTTTACCTATTGTTTCCAGATGGGCCCGCTGAAGTTTGGTTTAAATTTTGTTGCTATTTTTTTTTTTCTTTTTTTCTGTCAACCTTCCCACACATAACGGAAGACTGATGGTCCCCTATTTCGAGAAGTTAACTGTTATCTGTCCAAGAATAAACACTTCCTACAGGAGCGGGTCATAATCCGCCATTCTTGTTGTCCGTCATGTTCCTCTACATGTCCAAGGCTTGTCGCCTTGGTCCCCTGAAGGTCATTTTCCCTTCAGGCTTTCAGAACATGTTTTTTATTTTTTATTTTTTATTTTTGTTTCCTGTTATCTCTGCATCTTGTTTTATTTGTATATTTCCTTTTTTTATCAGGTCTTTTTTAACCTGTTGTTCTTATATATTGCTGCAGGTAGTGAATTCATCACACATTGTCTCAATGCTCAGAATTGCTGATATGTACATGTCTATTTCAGGTTTCCTTGGGTTGGTTTACTTCCTACCCGTGAGTTATGTTAAATTGTCATTTGCCTATCTCTCCAAGATTATAATATGGCTTTAAAGATATTTTCTTGTAATGTTAAGGGCTTGAACTCCTTACGTAAACGCTGGCTGGCTTTGAAGGAATTCAAATCCTCTGGAGCTGATGTGGTGATGGTTCAGGAGATGCATTTCCGCCCAGGGGGTTCTTTTAAATTTGCATCTAAAATGTTTCCCATAGTCTACATGGCCTCAGATCCATCTGGTAAGGCTGGAGTGGCTATACTAATCAAACGTTCATGCCCCATCCGGATTTTGACCTCAACTCTTGACCCCCGGGGTCGGTATGTCCTCCTGAGCTGTATCCACTTAAATGCCTCCTTCACCTTGGCTAATATCTATGCACCCAACACGGGACAGATTGGTTTTCTTACTGGGGTTCTTGATCGGCTGAAGTCCCTCTCTCAGCCGTTCACGATCGTAGGTGGGGACTTTAATATGTGCATGTCTCCCAGTAGAGACAGACGTGTTTTGTTCCATCAGACTACATCTCTACAAGTTCATAAATTGTCCACCTCTTTTTGCAAACTAATACGCTCCCACAATCTTTTTGATGCGTGGAGAGTGAAGCACCCCACTCATCGTCAATATACTTTTTTCTCCCCGCCACATAAACGTTATTCTCGTCTAGACCACTTTCTGGTATCTGCCCCCTTACTGCCTAACATTGTGTCCTCGGAAATAGACTCTATTACATGGTCTGATCACGCCCCCATTACCCTGTGTTTAGAGATCCAAACTGCATCACCCAAGACTTGTCATTGGAGACTTAATGAGTCCCTCCAACGACATGCGGAAACAATGGACAGACTTCTCAAGAATTTGGAGGAGTTTTTCCATTTAAATGAAGGTTCGGTCCCCGATACATCCACTGTATGGGAAGCCCACAAGGCCTTTTTTAGAGGCGAGTGCATCTCAGCCAGCTCTCGCTTGAAACGCGACTCTGTTAGATTGAGGTTGGAGCTGGTGGCCCAGCTACGGACGGCGGAGGCACAGTTACTCCGCTCTCCTACGGTGGGTCGCTTGCGAACGGTGATTGCTATTCGTAACCGCATTAGGTCTCTAGATACAAACAAAGTTTCGAAGTCAATGCTATGGTCCAAGCAAAAATTTTATGAGTATGCAGACAAGCCTCATAGGATGCTGGTCAACAGGCTCAAGCCCCGCCCTTTTCTAAACATCCCTGATCATATAGTCCAATCAGATGGTTCACCTACACATTGTCCTCAGACCATGTCCGGAGTTTTTGGAGAGTATTATAGTAAACTTTATAATTGCTTAAGTACGGATCCACAGGCACAATTCTCACAAGACGGACTAGATGCCTTCTTGTCATCTGTACACCTTCCCAGATTGTCCCTAGACCAACGTTCCTCTTTGAATCAACCTATTTCCATTGAAGAACTAACAGACGTAATTAAGCACCTCCCCTCGCATAAGGCCCCAGGGCCAGATGGTCTCCCCTACTCCTACTACAAGACATTTTTGCCGACCCTAACTCCACACTTGCTAGCTCTGTTCGCCTCCCTACTCCAGGGAAAGCTACCGCATTCTTCGTTTTTGCACGCTTTTGTAACCGTTATCCCTAAACCGGGTAAAGATCCATCCCTTCCCGATAACTACCGACCCATCGCCCTATTAAATTCGGATTACAAAATCTTTACCAAGATTTTAGCGAATAGACTATCTTTACTGCTACCGGCTCTAATCCATAGAGATCAGGTAGGATTCGTCCCCATGAGACATGCTGGAGACAACACGCGTCGGACTATCGATCTTATAGACCTGCTTACAAAAACCAAGAATCCAGCTTTGATTCTTGGTTTAGATGCCCAAAAAGCATTCGATCGACTTAGCTGGCCGTATATGTTCGCAATACTAACTCGTTATGGCTTCTCAGGTCCCTTTGTCCAAGCTCTTCGAGCCCTATACTCGAAGCCCACATCACAAGTACAACTTTCGTCACACTTATCGAGTCCTTTCTCCCTTAGTAACGGTACAAGACAGGGCTGCCCTCTGTCGCCACTCCTTTTTATTCTTAGTCTGGAACCCCTGGCTGCGGTTATACGGGATTGTCCAGATATTAGAGGGGTACACCTTCGACGCAAGGAATACAAACTATCTATGTTCGCAGATGACATTCTTCTCACTCTCACTCACCCCCACTGCTCCTTGCCACATCTGCATAACGTGCTATCAGCCTTAGTTGCCTCTCAGGTTTTAAAATTAATGCTGCTAAAACGGAAGCACTACCCGTAAATGTCTCTGCCTCGTTACTGTCTTCTCTCCAAAGCAAATATAATTATCATTGGTGCTCTCAGTCACTTAAATATTTAGGGGTTCAGCTCACCGCCTCTTATGACACACTATATCGGGCCAATTTCCCCCCCCTGTTCGCGGAAATCAATCGTTTGCTGACTCATTGGACCACTCTCCCCCTATCCCTGCTGGGGAGAATTAATGTACTTAAAATGTCCATCCTTCCTAAATTGTTATACTTGTTTGAAACGCTCCCAGTTGCGGTCCCACTGACGCAGCTGAAATCCCTTCAAAGGAGGAGTCTCCGCTTTGTCTGGAACAACACTTCTCACAGGATGGCAGGGACAGTGGTCTTGGCCCGGAAAAATAGGGGGGGTTTGGGAGGCCCAGATTTTATCAAATATTATCATGCATCCCATCTGAGAGCTCTTGCTTCATGGACCTCCCGGAATGCCCCGAATAGGTGGGCGGAAATAGAAATGACTGTCACAGCCCCAGTCCACCCTTGCTATATGCTCTGGCCCTCCACTGCCCTTCATATGCCCCAGCTGCGGAAACTTTGCTTAGCTCCCATGCTGTTCACGTTATCTATCTGGAAACGCTGCTCTGAGCGCTATTCCTTGTCCTCCCCGTGCCCACCACTCTTGAAAATCCTATTTATCCCAGATAGCCTCTCCTATGATCGTATGTTGCCATGGTCCCAGGCTGGACTCTTCCAACTACGGCATTTTGTTAATCCTGGGTCACAACGTCTACTGACTTTTCCTGAGTTACAAACACAGCACAAAATTCCCCAAAAGCTCTTACATTCCTACCTACAGATTAGGCATTTTTTTCTCCTCCAGATCCCCTTCTTTGACTTTGGAGAAGCCAACAGACTTCGAAGCCTCGTGCGCTAGAGGCCCTCATGAGCCCCAGATGATCTCCACTATCTATAAAATATTACATGAGGCAGTTCCTATGATGGAGGCTACTCACCTCTACATGAGAAAATGGTCTCAGATCCTGCAGCATGACATTTCCTTGTTAGATTGGGAAAGCATCTGGAAGCACACTTCCAAGATATCTCGATGTGTGTCCCATAAGGAAACCGCATACAAAGTCCTGATGCATTGGTATAGGACCCCAGATATTTTACATGCCCGCAACAGAACAATCTCGAAACAATGCTGGAGATGTAACGGTGCTGTGGGCACTCATTTCCACATTTTTTGGGAATGTCCCCCTGTTAACCAATTCTGGCTTCAAACCCAGAAATTGTTAGAAAATCTGATTGGTTCTCCCATTCCTTTGAAGCCCATACACTGTTTGTTAGGTCTCCCTTTTCCTGGTATTTCTAAGGCCCTGCGCCAACTGATGTCTTTTGTTTTATTGGCAGCTAAAAGGGTCATCCCTAGGTTGTGGCTGTCCACCTCACCCCCAACCATCCCACAACTACTCACTACTGTAGCTGACATACGCAGAATGGAGCAGTTGATGGCTACGGTGGAGGGTACAGAGCAGAAATTTTATGAGACGTGGTCAGCGTGGGATGAATCAGAGTATGGGTCTGAGGGAACTGGTTTCATCATGTGCTTACGTATTCTTATGAACGTATACGTTATCCATACCTCTCTAAGTGCAGTGTTTTTTTTTTGGTAGGGTACATTGTTTGTTTATAGTATGTCTATGTTTATGTGGCCTATATGATCCCTATCAGGCCAGGTTGGGTAATTTTAGTCTCTGCTTTCCCTGTTCTACTATGTGGTTATCTTCTCTACTCTTATTTAACGGATCGGTTTTCTATACCCCACTCAAGGTAACTGTTCATTCACATCGTCATTCATTTACTTGTACAAATTGCATATGCTCGGTAGTTCGCTTGGATAATGTATACCTGCCATTGTTTCATACTGTTAATGATTCTTGTGTATATTCTTTTGTATGACTTGAAAACTTATAAATAAACAATTTAAAAAAAAAAAAAAAAAACCTAGGCCATCTTTTCTGTATGCAGAGCAAGAATTCTTTTTTTCAGATGCAAAGAGTTCTTTGCCATGAGGTGCCATGTTGAACTTCCAGTGACCAGTATGAGAGAGTTAAGGGAATAACACCAAATTTAACACACCTGCTCCCCATTCCCACCGAGACCTTGTAACACTAACGAGTCACATGACACCGGGAGGGAAAATGGCTATTTGGGCCCAATTTGGGCATTTTCACTTAGGGGTGTACTAAATTTTATTGCAAGCAGTTTAGACATTAATGGCTGTGTGTTATTTTGAGGGGACTACAAATTTACACCGTTATACAAGCTGTACACTCACTACTTTACATTGTAGCAAAGTGTTATTTCTTCAGTGTTGTCACATGAAAAGATATATTAAAATATTTACAAAAATGTGAGGGGTGTACTCACTTATGTAAGATACATATTTTTATATATATATATATATATATATATATATATATATATAATCAGGTACTTTATTTTGCAGCAATGCCCCAGAAGACTCCAAGACAGGAAGTGAGGAGAAATCTCCTCGGGGGCAGGGGCGGGCGGGGGTGGGTACACAGACCATAATACAAAGCTGCAGAGATTCTAAACTTTCCCAACACTCTCCAAAACCAAAATAGAAAAAAAGTTTTGGATGGAGTTTAACTTTATTAAATATATTTTCAGAAACCTGCCTGCGTAGTCATAGTGCAGTATACCTTAGCTCATCTTGCCCCGTCAGGCTGTGAGTTATAAGTTTTTATTATTTTAGAACTGTTGTTTCTCTGTCCAAGTCTCTTGTTTGCATTAGCTTGTAATATGATTTAATGCTTTAATTAATTTTCCAGCCTAAATGCCTCAATTATTATATTAATATTTAATGCCTATTTTTAACCTAGGAATGCAACATAATTGTTTACATACAGTCAAAACAGTATATTCAGTGTGGTGAGCAGTACGGGGAGGAGGGAGTGTATATTTTTGCGTATGCCAATGCAATATACTCTACATAGTACAGAGAGAGCAAGGAAAAGAATACAATAGGTTTCCTGCTATGTTCTATAAATGAACCACCTGATAGCAAGCCTTTAAATTGGCCACATAAAGGATTACCCACCTCCTACACAGTGCTTGTTTGTTTGTACCCTGACTCCGCTTCTGCCTTTCAGTCCGGTACCCTGCTGCTGGGCTGTGAACTGACTCCGGCTTGTTTCCTGAATCTGTTTCTTTTCCATTATGGACTTTGCTGGGATAATTGTAGCCATTCTTTTTTTTAAAAACGTTGCTGGTTGCTTTTGGTAATCTGTGAACAGATTGAAATTACAAGATATTTGTCCCAGTTCGGGGACAGTCCCCGGATTGAGGACACTGTCCCCGGGCCAAGTCTGTCCCAGTTTTGTCACCAGATCGGATTTGAACAGGGGCTGGGGCAATTTCAAAGATAGCCAGTGCAGAATTAATAAAAAAATAAATAAAATAAAAACCTGAAATACACCCCCCCCCCCCCCACTCCACCGCTCCTACTAGCTTAAAGAAAAATATGTCCCCGGATTTCATTTGAAAAATCTGGTCACCTTACCATAGCCTCAACTTGAAGTAGAACTATAGGCAAAGCTTTTTTTTATTTTGGATAAAGTAAGGGAGCGTTATAACTAGGGATGAGCTTCGCGTTAGAAACGAACGTATGTTCGACTCGAACATCGTCCGTTCGTCGAATTTCGAACAAAAACGATCGTTCGCGGCAAATTCGAGTGAAACGAAACGACCGTTTTTAAAACTGTTTTTCCATTGATACTACTATCAATAGAAAAAAAAAGTTTTAAAAACTGTCGTTTTTTCAGGAGTCCTGCTCCTGAAAAAAAAACCGTTTTTAAGACTTTTTTCCGTTGATACATGTTCCCTGGGGCAAGACCCGGGTTCTGAAAGATGTTTTCCAACAATAACTTGAATATTGGTCTTTAAAATTATCGTTTTTGAATTCGAACGTTCGAATCCCATAAACTTCAATGGGGTTCTAAATGTTCGTGCGAACGGTCGGACTGTTCGACGGTTCTGGTGCGAACCGAACGCGGGGGTGTTCGGCTCATCCCTAGTTATAACTAGGGTTGTCCCGATACCACTTTTTTAGGACCGAGTACAAGTACCGATACGTTTTTTCATGTACTCGCCGATACCGAATACCGATACTTTTCTAAATGTCATGTGACAGTTTTCAAACCACAATACAGACTAAGGATATTTTTTTTAGAATTATGAAGAACTCTAACTCAAGACATTATAAAAGAATAAAAATGAGTAAAAATGAATAAAATTTTTTGCTTTATTGGCTTGTCACGCAGTAGTAAAAAACTCAAAGAATTTTCACAGAACATGTTGATAAATACAAAAAAAAGTATCGGCAGAAGCATCGGGAGCATTTGCGCGAGTATCGGTATCGGGACAACCCTAGTTATAACCCCTATCAATTTTCCTTTTTGCCATCTATGTCCCATTGGGGAGATTTCCCTTCACTTCCTGTCCCATAGCCAAACAGGAAGTGAGAGGAAATCCCGGCAAAATAAAGGGGTTGTAAAGGTATTTTTTCCCCCTAAATAGCTTCCTTTACCTTAGTGCATTCCTCCTTCACTTACCTCATCCTTCCATTTTGCGTTTAAATGTCCTTATTTCTTCTGAGAAATCCTCACATTCTGTTCTTCTGTCTGTAACTACACACAGTAATGCAAGGCTTTCTCCCTGGTGTGGTGAAAGCCTCTTGAGGGGAGATTGGGCAAGCAGGAGGGTCAGGACACTCTCTACTTTGCAGATATAGAAAGGAGCTGTGTGTTAGTGGGCATCCTGACACTCTTGCTCGCCCCCTCCCCCCTCAAGAGGCTCCACACCAGGGAGAAAGCCTTGCATTACTGTGTGGAGTTACAGACAGAAGAACAGGAAGTGAGGATTTCTTAGAAGAAATAAGGACATTTAAAAGCAAAATCGAAGGATGAGGTAAGTGAAAGAGGACTGCACTAAGGTAAAGGAAGCTATTTAGGGAATTTTTTTTTTACCTTTACAACCCCTTTAAGGGAATCGCTGCCCCCCCCCCCCCCCGAGTCATCAGAAGTAGTGTCCCCATTGGAAAATTTCCCCTCTATTACTGTTTGGAGGACAACCCAAAATGTAGGATTTTCTTTTGCTTTCACTTTTAATGATATTTATAAACAGGACATATAGAGAGGATGAATCTCCCTAAGGAGGGCACAAACAGCAATACAAAATTAACCACTTAACCCCTGGACCATATTGCTGCCCAATGACCAGAGCACTTTCTGTGATTCGTCACTGCGTCGCTTTAACTGACAATTGCGCAGTCATGCGACGTGGCTCCCAAACAAAATTGGTTTTCTTTTTTTTCCCACAAATAGAGCTTTCTTTTGGTGGTATTTGATCATCTCTGTGGTTTTAATTTTTTGCGCTATAAACAAAAATAGAGCGACAATTTTGAAAAAAATTCAATATTTTTTACATTTTGCTATAATAAATATCCCCAAAAAATATATATATATTTTTTTTCCTCATTTTAGGCCGATACGTATTCTTCTACATATTTTTCGTTAAAAAAATCGCCTGCTTTAAAATCTGTCTGCTGGGAACCCGTTGGACCGATATGTCTGCTGGTTAGTACGCTAACCAGCAGACAAATCTGCCCGCACATGCGTCAAATGGATTCGACGCATGCGCGGAAGTGTTTTACTTCCTGGTGCGGTGACGTGGCGGCCTCAACATCATCGCCACACCGTCTGCCGGCGGGGAATTTTGGTTTGATCGTGGTTTGATCGTGTGTACAGCGATCAAACCAAAACAGCCAGCAGACAAATCTGATCAAATCGGTCAGACCGATTTGAACAGATTCATTTGCTCGTGTCTACGGGGCCTAATAGGTTTCAGGTCAGGTTCCATAGGAACGGCAGTGCAGAGGAAGTTGTTGCCCCTTCCCAGGAGGCATTGCATACAGGAAATGATGCAATGGGTCACATCCAGGGAGGAGGAAGTTAAAAATGAATACAGCAGATATACAGTAGGTGCTGAGAAAAATATATCCAATTTGTTTACAGTGCACAGTTTAGTGAGAGATGTTGAAGAGTTGTAAAAGTGGGTGGAACTCCACTTTAATAGGGGTTCTAATCCTAATGCGAGTTAAAAGAAAAAAGCATAATGGGGTTTCCCCATAATTTTGTTTGCAGTAGATTTTTATTCAAAAGTTTAACAAACTACAAATAGTATCATACAGATATAAAAAGATTCATGCACCCTCAAGGGTAACCATTATCATTGTAAATATAATACAAAAAAAAAATTGTAAAAAGTAAATCCAACTAAATTATGCTACTGCTTGTCCAGGACATTTATAAAATAATTATAATTACTCTGTAGCATAAACAATTCAGGAACATTACTCCGAAAAACATCCCTGCAACAGTTGATCCAACTGTAACGCAATAACATAACTAGAGATAGGAACACTTATCACCAAGGTTGATCTAGCACTTCAAGGCCCTTTACGTAGCTCCCACATTGAAATCGAAACATGAGAGGCTCTAGGATTCTCCATTTGTATTCATAAGGTAAATGTCATTAAGCAAAAAAAGAGAAGAAAAGAAAAAGTGAAAGGAAGAAAAGAGATAAGAAGAAAGAAGCCAGAGTCAATGCCCTCGGCCTAGGCACCCAACTGCCTACGGGTTCCCCATCATTTTTATTTGCATCTGGTAGGTCTGTCTGAGGCTGGCCATCATAGGCGTGTGCAGCCTATGGCATTAGAGTGTGCATCACAAAGCTCAAACATACGTGCGTGTATATATATATGTGTAAGTTTGCTGTCCCCTCAAAATAACTCAACACACAGCCATTAATGTCTAAACCGCTGGCAACAAAATTGAGTACACCCCTAAGTCAAAATGTCCAAATTGGGCCCAAAGTGTCAATATTTTGTGTGGCCACCATTATTATCCAGCACTGCCTTAACCCTCCTGGGCATGGAGTTCACCAGAGCTTCACAGGTTGCCACTGGAGTCTTCTTCCACACCTCCATGACAACATCACGGAGCTGGTGGATGTTAGAGACCTTGTGCTCTGCCACCCTCTGTTTGAGGATGCCCCACAGATATTCAATAAGGTTTAGGTCTGGAGACATGCTTGGCGAGTCCATCACCTTTACCCTCAGCTTCTTTAGCAAGGCAATGGTCATCTTGGAGGTGTGTTTGGGGTCGTTATCATGTTGGAATACTGCCCTGCGGCCCAGTCTCTGAAGGGAGGGGATCATGCTCTGCTTCAGTATGTCACAGTACATGTTGGCCTTCATGGTTCCCTCAATGATCTGTAGCTCCCCAGTGCCGGCAGCCCCAGACCATGACACTCCCACCATCATGCTTGACTGTAGGCAAGACACACTTGTCTTTGTACTCCTTACCTGGATGCCACCACACACACATTCTTATACATAACTGTAAACAAACATTTTCAAATGTGGAAGGTAGGGCAGTGAATGGTGTCAGTAGGACAGTGATTGGTGTTGGTGAGGCAGTGGATTGTGTCGGTAGGACAGAGATTGGTGTTGGTGAGGCAGTGGATTGTGTCGGTAGGACAGAGATTGGTGTTGGTGAGGCAGTGGATGGTGTCGGTAGGACAGAGATTGGTGTTGGTAAAACAGTGGATGGTGTCGGTAGGACAGTTACATAGTTACATAGTTACATAGTTAGTCAGGTTGAAAAAAGACACAAGTCCATCCAGTTCAACCATAAAAAAAATTAAAATAAACAAACAAAATAAAACACAGTACATCCCATACACCCAACTCCATACCCACAGTTGATCCAGAGGAAGGCAAAAACCCCCAGCAGAGCGATGATCCAATTTGCTACCGGAGGGGAAACAATTCCTTCCTGATCCCCCAAGAGGCAATCGGATTTACCCCGGATCAACTTTACCTACAGAACTTAGTACTCGGTTATATTATGTGTATTTAGGAAAGAATCCAGGCCCTTCTTAAAGCAATCTACTGAGCTGGCCAGAACCACCTCTGGAGGGAGTCTGTTTCACATTTTCACAGCTCTTACTGTGAAGAAACCTTTCCGTATTTGGAGGTGAAATCTCTTTTCCTCCAGACGTAAAGAGTGCCCCCTTGTCCTCAGCGTTGACCTTAAAGTGAATAACTCAACACCAAGTTCACTATATGGACCTCTTATATATTTGTACATGTTGATCATATCCCCCCTTATTCTCCTCTTCTCAAGAGTGAATAAATTCAGTTTTTCTAATCTTTCCTCATAGCTGAGCTCCTCCATGCCTCTTATCAGTTTAGTTGCCCTTCTCTGCACTTTCTCCAGTTCTCCGATATCCTTTTTGAGAACTGGTGCCCAAAACTGGACTGCATATTCCAGATGAGGTCTTACTAATGATTTGTACAGGGGCAAAATTATATCTCTCTCTCTGGAGTCCATACCTCTCTTAATACAAGAAAGGACTTTGCTTGCTTTGGAAACCGCAGCTTGGCATTGTATGACAGTGATTGGTGTTGGTGAGGCAGTGGATGGTGTCGGTAGGACAGAGATTGGTGTTGGTGAGGCAGTGGATGGTGTCGGTAGGACAGAGATTGGTGTTGGTGAGGCAGTGGATGGTGTCGGTAGTGTTTTATCAGTTTATCTTTTTATAATTTGTTACAATGCTATTATTATTTTTTTTAAATATTTTTTTGAAAACCCCATTGGGGGGCTTTTGTGAAATATTAGCATCTAAGACCCATGATGTCTTACTTTTGAGACAGAGAAAGGGACTGAGGACAGAGATTCTCCAGTCCCTTTCTCTGTAACCTCGGCTACACTGGACAGTGAATGAATGGGAAGTGCTCTATGCTGAGCGGCATCCTGTTCATTCACAAACAGAAGCATAGTATACACAGTATGCTTAAGTTATGAATGACCACAGTGAATGACCAGTACCAATCACTCAATGTGTTCAGTCAGAAAAAGAAGGGGCCAGAAAAAGATTAGGCAGCAGGCGGAATCTGCTGATTAGGGTGTGCCCAGGCACATCCAGCACACCCTGTGCACACGCCTATGCAGGCCATAGATTATCCCATTTTTTTTTCTTCTGCCACGGTTGGAAGAAAAGAAAATTGATTGATTTCCCCATCAACACAGCCAGCGTTGATGGTGGAATCCCTCCCACAATGCTTTTATGTTGTGTTGGTGGAGGGCACAGGGATCCTTACCACCCGGGAGAACACAATTATTAAAGCCGGCTCATTAATCATTCACAAATAACTCGATGGTTGTACACAAGTCAATCGATAGATCAACTTCTGTACAACCATGATACTTATACATGGATCGAAATTCGTCCCTGCTGAACCAGCCAAACTGCAATCTATGTATGGCCAGCTTGAAGTTTAGCTTTAAAGAGGTTATAAAGGTAAAACAATTTTCCCCTAAATAGCTTCTTTTACCTTAGCGCAGTCCTCCTTCACTTACCTCATCCTTCCATTTTGCTTTAAAATGTCCTTATTTTTTCTGAGAAATCCTCAATTCCCGTTCTTCTGTCTGTAACTACACACCGTAATGCAGTGTTTCTCAATTCCAGTCCTCACGCCCCCCCAACAGGTCAGGTTTTCAGGATTTCCATTATTTTGCACAGGTGATTTGATCAGTTTCACTGCCTTAGTAATTCCCACAGCCTTTTCAGCTGAGGGAAATCCTGAAAACATGACCTGTTGGGGGGGGGGAGGCGTGAGGACTGGAATTGAGAAACACTGCCGTAATGCAAGGCTTTCTCCCTGGTGTGAAGAAAGCCTCTTGAGGGGGGAGGGCTTGAGCAGGCAAGTCAGGACACTCTCTACTTTGCAGATAGAGAAAGGAGCTGTGTGTTACTGGGCGTCCTGACACTCCTGCTCGCCCCCTCAGGAGGCTTTCTCCACACCAGGGCGAAAGCCTCTCATTACTGTGTGAAGTTACAGACAGAAGAACAGGAAGTGAGGATTTCTCAGAAGAAATAAGGACATTTAAAAGCAAAATGGAAGGATGAGGTAGCTATTTAGGGATTTTTTTTTTACCTTTACAACCCTTAATGTCATCAATTTAGATTTTGCATTTACTTTAAAAAGTGTATTATCTCCCCTGTCTTTCTTTACAATATTCAACTTTCTCGGAAACCTGTCATTTGAATATGCATACTTTTTCATAAGGTACTCTGTCGGCTTCATTATGCAACTTATTCTTTTTGCTGGTGTATAAATGCTTACAGTTTACTATGTATCATTTTAATTATGTACCAATCTAAAAAACCTACTTCTTGACATTCACACTTATTAATGTTAGTTTACCTACGAAGGCAACTGGTTTAAAACGCCATCTAAAAGCTACGGGAGTTTATTGCGATGTATAACCTGAACAGAAGTTAGATTATGAACTTTGGGAGAAAGATGAATGCGCTTATGGACACGAAAAACTGTAAAGAAACGGCTTTGATGTCAGACCATTAAAATATCAAATGCAAAGATCACTTACTTCTGTGCATAATTCCGTCTCTCTGGGTAGATGACAGGTTTGGTCTGCGATCTTCCTGTTTGCCGACGCTCAGGATGTATATTTCGGTCTGGTTTCATAGAGGTACCTGACATTACACAGCTAATTAGTCCAGAAAGGGAGTAACTTGTGTACAAGCATTTGTACAGGAACACAGATGACAACTTGTACGGGATTTGTACACTTCAAACATGAAACTCAACCTTTGTTTTTGTTTTTTTGTATTTCCGTTCAGGGAGAAAATTGTGAATAGATTTGAAATTGGTTTTGGGTTTTATATAAAGGAGTAGCATTTCAGAAACGAGGAGATAATGACAATGATGAAATTTGTCCTCAATGTTGGTGTCATCAGCTTTATGTGCATAGTCTCACCATCGTGTGTTAACCACTTCAGCCTCGGAGGATTTGGCTGCCAAATGACCGGGCCACTTTTTGAGATTCGGCACTGTGTTGCTTTAACTGACAATTGCGCGGTCTTGCGACGTGGCTCCCAAACAAAATTGGCGTCCTTTTTTCCCCACAAATAGAGCTTTCTTTTGGTGGTGTTTGATCACCTCTACAGTTTTTATTTTTTGCACTATAAACAAAAATAGAGCGACAATTTTGTAAAAAAATGCAATATTTTTGACATTTTGCTTTAATAAATATCCCCAAAAAATATATAACATTTTTTTTCTCAGTTTAGGCCGATACGTATTCTTCTACACAGCAATATTTTGTACTTTTTGATTTAATAAATATCCCCAATTGCCCCCTCCCCCCCAAAAAAAAAAACTTTTGCGGATACCAATCAATATCTCAATAAAATCAATCAATAAATCAATTGGGGAAACCAATCAATAAATGCTTAAAAATATGTAGAAGATTACTTACCGGCCTAAACTGAGAAAAAAATCACAGTTTAGGCTGATACGTATTCTGCTGCATGTTTTTAAGCGATTAATGATTGGTTTGCACAAAAGTTATAGCAACTACGAAATAGGGGATCGTTTTATGGCATTTTTATTAATATTTTTTTACTAGTAATAGCTGTGACATTTTGGCGGACACTTTTGACGCTATTTTGGGACCATTCACATTTATACAGCAATCAGCGCTATAAAAATGCACTGATTACTGTATGTATGTCACTGGCAGGGAAGGGGTTAACCACTAGGGGCTAGGAAGGAGTTAAGTATGTCCTAGGCATAGGCGTGTGCACAGGGTGTGCCAGGTGTGCCCAGGTACACCCTAATCAACCTGTGCAGAACAGATTCCCCCTACTGCCCTGGCACCCCGCAGTGCTGCCAACTTCCCTCCTCTCCTATTGGCTGTTGCTGCTGGGATGTTTTAGGAGTGGGGAAGGGGGTGGTAATTTTGTAATTTACCGGCCCCTTCTCTTTCTGAAATGAACATTGTGAGTGATCGGTAGTTTGTATTTGGGCTTTAGGGTGCACACCCAAATGCAATAGGCTGGGCACACCTATGGTCCTAGGGTAGTGATGGCGAACCTTGGCACCCCAGATGTTTCGGAACTACAGTTCCCACGAAGCTCATGCACTCTTCAGTGTGGCTGAGCATCATGAAAAAATGTAGTTCCAAAACATCTGGGGTGCCAAGGTTCGCCATCACTGGCATAGGGAGTGATTCTAACTGTGTGGGGGCGGGGCTTACTGTGACACGACACTGATCACTGCTCCCAATAAGAGGGAACAGACAATCAGTGTCCTGTCACTAGGCAGAACAGGGAGATGACTTGTCTACTCTGGCCTCTCCACATTCTACAGCTCCGTGACACGATCGTGGGACACCGGCGGACATCGAGTTTGCGGGTCTCAAGGGCACGGTCATGGAGCTTGGTGCGAAATTCAAAGTAACGTGAATACACATTACTTTGCGCAGCCGCATCATCCTGCCGACGTATATGTGCAGGACACGGTCGGCAAGCGGCTAAAGTCTTTCAAAAGTTGTTTTAATGAATAGTTTGTGATTGTATATACTATATGGCTAAAAGTAAATGGACATCACTTCTGTAGATTAAGTTAATGTGCACAAGGTCAGGTCTGTATAGACATGGTTTGACAAGCTTGATTTAGAGCAGTGTTTCTCAACTCCAGTCCTCAAGGCCCCCAACAGTTCAGGTTTTCAGGATTTCCATTATTTTGCACAGGTGATTTGATCAGTTTCACTGCCTTAGTAATTCCCACAGCCTTTTCATCTTAGGGAAATCCTGAAAACATGACCTGTTGGGGGGGCTTGAGGACTGGAGTTGAGAAACACTGATTTAGAGGAACACGAATGGCCTCCACAGAACCCTGACCAAAACTCTATTGAGCACCATTTGAGTTGAGTTTAATTGCTGACTGTGAATCAAATCTTTTTGTCCAGCAACACATTACACCTCACCAAGCTCATCAAACTGCATCTTTGTAGACCTGGCCTCATCCACCATTAGGGTAAGCTTGGGTTTGACACAGGCCCATATTCAGTCGAACCAGGAAGGAAGCTGTCAGTGCCGCAGTGCTGCCAATCATTGGGCTAACGTGGCCAAATGGTCATATTAGGTCAGTGATGTCATGAACAACCCTGCCCCTTTGTGTACGTGCAGCTGTGGGATGGGGAATGCTCCGGTCTGCAGCTAATTGTGGTGACACTGACAGCTTCCAGGTTAAACCAACCATGATCTGGACCAAACCCAAGCACATCAGTAACTGAGCTCACAAATGCTTATTTGACACATTCTAAAATCTTGTGGAAAGCCTTTCAAAAGAATGGGGGCTGTTATATCTGCAGGGGGGGGGGGCACCTTCATCTTAAAGCCAATGGTTTTGTAATGGGATACCCAACAAGGTCTTATAGGTGTGATAGTCAGGTCTGCACAAACTTCAACCATGTAGCATATGTACATCGGGCATCTATATTTGCTTATTAGACTGCAGCTTAGATAGAATTCCTAGACATTGAGCATGTTTTATGATTATCTTGCTAAATCTAACTATAGAAAATAGAATTTGATTGTACAAACTTGTTTATTTACCAACAAGATTTAGTCCCCTTTCGCACTTATACGACTTGTCTCATGATTTTGGACTTCAAAATCGTATGACAAGTCATTTTCCATTATTTTCAATGACTTCCATTCATACTGGCACAACTTTAGGTAGTGCCGACTTCAAAGTAGTCCAGGCATTCATTAAAATCGCGGTCGTGTCGGTGGAGCAGGCCTTTCAATCATAGATATGTCAACTGAGGGGGACCAGGACATGAGTCAATTGGAAGAGTCTCGAACTGATACACACATTCCAACAAAGACAGAACTAGACGAGATGTTTACGAGATTAGAGAACGCGATCAAAGATGAATTAAATGCACTAAGATCGGACATAAACCATATCTTAACGAGGGTGGAGGAGGTGGAAACAAAAATAGAAAAACAAGACGCAGAAGTAAACCAATTAAAAGAGCAACACCTCATCATGAAGAGGGACCTGAGGCTCCTTAAATACCGCATAGAAGACCAAGGGTCTTGGGGGGATCTTGGGGTGGGCCAAAACCCCCCTCCTTTTAGACCAGTTCCCCAAAACATCCATCAGGGGGGGTCGAGAAGGGGTCGAGAAGGGGGGGGGGGGCGTTGGGAGGCAACACCTCACACTACGAGAACCGGGTTAGGGAATGGGGTTAGAGGTATTCCACGGTTCTAGGGCGATGAAAAGGCCTAATGGGGGAGGAGGGGGGGGAGGGTCGGGGAGGTAGGGAGGGCTTGTTTAGGCAGAGGGAAGGGTTCCCCTTTTTCTAAAAGGGGCGGGGGAGAGGGGATCGTGGCACCCGGGGACTCCAAGAGACGATAGGAAAATGATGAGGTAGGTTGTTATGGCAGATGTAAAATTTTTATCATATAACGTTAAAGGCATGAACTCACCCAGGAAAAGATTCAAGGTTTTGGAGGAGATTAAACACTACAAAGCGGAATCCCACCTGTCTCTGGATTCTAATATCAAGCTCTATTCACCCACCTACCCAATTTGGTATTATGGAGACTCTATTTCCAAACGCGCCAGGGGTGTGGCAATTGGTTTTGCGCGAGGGATTGAGTTTACCCTAATGGAAAGGATAACGGACACAGAAGGGCAATTTTTATTTTTGAAGGGAAAGTTAAGTAATACTGTACTTACTTTGGCCAATATATATGCCCCTAACGCCCATCCAACCCAATACTTAAGCCGAATTCTTGGCAAACTGAAAAACTTTAGGGAGGGGTACACAGTCTTGATGGGAGATTTAAATGTTGTGATGAACCCAAGACTAGATAGCACGTCCCTGGCGAGGGCGACAACTAATGCACAAATACAAAAAGTGAAGCACAAGTTACAAGAATGCCAACTAGTGGATGTGTTGAGGGTTTCTCACCCTAATAAGCGAAACTATACGTTTTTTTCCCCCCCACACGGAAAATACACCAGGATAGACCATATATTGCTAGATCATAGGTTACTGGAGCGGGTCTCCGAGACTGACATTGGAATCATGACCCTGTCAGACCACGCTCCTGTGTCCATGAAAATTAAATTAGCCTCTCAAAAGAACCAACAGAGGATCTGGCATCTAAATAATAACCTAATCCAAGATGTACAAGGGGCGGGAAGGGTGGAAGAGGAACTCAAAACTTTCTTTGCACTTAATGACACGGAAGGGATCTCTAGCGCAACCCTATGGGAGTCGCACAAAGCGTACATTAGAGGGATATTGATCTCTGAGGGGACAAGGAAAAAAAAAGAGAAAAAAAAGAAGATAGATACTCTGTCCACAGAAATAAAGAACTTGGAATGCAAACATAAAGAGCTAGGACAAAAAGAGACGTATCTTAAGTTAATTTTAAAAAGAGAGGAGCTCAAGGAGATCATGGAACAAGAAGCCAGCAAAAACTTTAATAATATTGCTAGAGAGAGATACCTGTGGGGCAACAAACCTAGTAAACATCTTGCCAAAATGGCACACAAAAAACAAACTAGGAATTACAAAAAAAAAAAACGGTAACCTAGTTTACTCCACCGCAGACATAGCAGAAACTTTTAAAAATTACTATGAAGAGTTATACACAATCAACCAGTCGAGGGCGCAAGTAAGAGAAAAGGAGGCTAAAATCCAAGAGTTCTTGAAGGCAGCAAGCAGGACTTCCCAAAATTGGAGATAGACAGAATAAACTTAGACAAGGCTATTACTGAAGCAGAAATTAAAAAAGCCCTTGATAATACGGCAGGGGGTAAAAGCCCTGGCCCTGATGGGTTCTCAGCCTTTTACTACAAGAAATTTAGTAACATCCTTGTACCTAAATTGTGTAAATATTTCAACGGTTTAGGGTCCGAGTATGCAACTAGTAAAGAAGCACTAGCTGCCTCTGTGGCAATAATTTTAAAAGAAGGGAAGGACAGCTCACTCTGCACAGGTTATAGACCAATATCTCTTCTGAACACGGATATAAAGTTGTTTGCTAAAATCCTAGCCGAACGTCTGAAAAGCGTTCTGCATCTCTTGGTACACCCGGACCAGGTGGGATTTGTTCCCAATAGGGAGGGGAAGGATAATAGCATTAGGGCCCTCCTTCTACTTCAGAAGCTAAAACAGACTGAGTCCCTGGGTCTATTCCTGTCGATAGATGCAGAAAAAGCATTCGACAGGGTAGACTGGGGACTCATGATGCAGACCCTTAAAGAAATGGGGATAGGAAATAGACTGTTTAATTAGATTAAATCACTATACCATCATCCCTCCGCCAAAATAAAAGTAAATGGGTTGCTCTCTGATTCTTTTGAGATGAGGAATGGGACTAGACAGGGGTGTCCCCTGTCTCCCCTGCTCTTCATCTTATCACTAGAACCGTTGCTGTCCACGATCCGGAACGACCCCGATATTAAAGGCGTTAAGGTGGAATATGAAGAACACAAGTTGTCAGCATTTGCAGATGATATTCTGACCAACCCCGCGTCCTCTATTCTAAATCTCTCCAAGACATTACAACACTATGGATCCATTTCAAATTTTAAAATCAACGTAACAAAATCGGAAATCCTAAATATAAATCTAAACAAGACCGAGGAAGAACGTGTAAAAGAGATTTGTGCCTTTACCTGGTCCCGGGAACTAAAATATCTTGGAATTAAATTGGCCAATACGGTCCAGAAAATCTATAAAATCAACTATGTCCCTTTGTTAAATGAGATTAAATTGGAATTAAAAAAAAAACAATAAATAAGCCCATTTCATGGTTTGGACGCATAAACATGTTAAAGATGATAATAATTCCAAAAATACTCTATAAGTTCCTATTACTACCGATAGCGGTCCCCCAACAATTTCTAAGAATTCTGAACTCGTTACTAATGAACTACGTGTGGAAAAAAAAAAAAAGGACAGAATCTCACTTTCCATTTTAAAACAAGAAAAACAAAAGGGGGGTATAGCGGTCCCCGATATTAAAAATTATTACAAGGCGGCGGTTCTCTCAAGGGCGGTGGAGTGGGCTAGGGACAGAAAGTACAAAAGATGGGTGCAAATCGAAAAAGCTCAAGCACAAACACAACTGGGTAATATCATCTGGATCCCTCCCCAACATAGATCACTTGATTATAATACTTTTGATTTGACTCGAGACACTATAAGAATGTGGGATAGGGTACAGACACAAAATCGAGGGTAATTGGATAAGAAACGATGATGCACATTTAGGGGATATAATTAAAGATGGCTAGATAATGCCCTACGAAGAACTAAGGACTAAAACTGATCTTTGGAATCTAGACTGGTGGCATTATTCTCAGCTCAATCATTTTGTTCGACACCTCCCCCGCCCTCTACGGACGGAGGCGGAGTTGACATCACTGGAGAAGGTTTGTAAATCAACAAAATCTAAAGGCACGATCACAAAATTATATAGGATTCTTTTAAAAATAGTAGCACGTAATGAAGCACCCTTTATAGAAAAATGGGAAAGGGAGCTGGGAATACCCAGAGGGACCCATACTTATCAGAGAATCATGTACTGGACGCACTCTTCTGCAATAGATATACGCACGGCCGAGACAAATTACAAATGTATGTCGGGCTGGTACACCACACCGGACAAAGCCAGTAAGTACAATGAAGGACAGTCCGCTAAGTGTTGGCGTGGGTGCCCCGTTAAAGGAACAATGGCACATCTGTGGCGGGCATGCTCGAAAATAAAAAAATACTGGGATACCATACTTAGTTTAATAAAAGAAATTACGGGTAAGGAGCTTAAGAAGGACCCCTGGGGGGTACTCTTCCACTGCGGGCATGAAAGCCCCAAAAGATATAAGCAATCTCTTCTTCCTCATTTGCTGAATGCAGCGAAAAGACTTATCCCTATTAAGTGGCAGGAAGAGGAAAGCCCCCAGGTGTGGGATTGGATGAACGCAGCGGAAGAAACACATAGGATGGAGAAGCTTAAAGTGACATATTTAGAAACAAGGGGGGATTCTCTGTAAAAATGGGATAAGTGGATAGAGTACAAAAAAACTTGGAGTTACGCAGAGAAACTGAGGATCTATTAGTCAATTGGGAAACTTAGCTTAAACCTAATTTATATACCAGGGTGTGCTAGAAAAGGCTGTTCACCTTAGCCATAAAACCACTCTTAATAGTTTTTTTTTATTTTCTTTCCTTAATATACTAGATGAGTTTAGAAAGGTGAGGAGCTTGGGAGCCACGAGGGGGGGAGGGTGGATAGGGTGGGGGGGAGAATGGGTGGAAAACGTTTCATAGTGTATGGTTTTCTCTTCGGCTCCCTCCCTGGCCAAGGAGATGTATTGAGGGCGACCTGCCATCGTTCCATTGTATTGGCAGGGCGGGGGGCAGGACCCATACGTATTTACCACATACATAATTTGTTAAAAAAAAAAAAATACCACGAATGATGCAACCCTATCATTGAGACGAAAACAAGCATCATACCATGAGCTGGTCTCTCGTGCTTGGTCAAGGCTGAATGTGGTTTAAAAAAAATAAAAAAAATAATCGCGGCCGCGAATTGCGGCAAAATCGCGGTAAAATCGCGGCCGCGAAATCGTGGTAAAATCGTGCGACTTTTAAGTCGTACAAGTGTGAAAGGTGTCTTAGTGTGATGGACTTTTTGACTGATATACATTAACCTCCCTGGCGGTGTGATTCTGTCTGGAATTACGTACCAAAAGCGGTACAATTATTTTGCATGGAAATTCTGCGTTTTATACTGTAGGCCTGCAATTTTTAGGAATAACTCACTTAAATTTGTCCAAACCAGAGTCTAGTAGACATCCCGGGTATGATAAAGTTTGAAACACAAAATCATAAAATTATAATATAATAAATAACTATAAATAATTATAACAAATAATAATGTAATTATAATAAAAATTATTCACTAATGTAATCAAATCAAAATCACTGAAATTTGCTCAGTTGCAGAATTGTCGCTGTCATTACTTTTATTTTTGTATGACGAATTTCCCCACAAATCGCTATCGCTCAATTCTGCAAGTGATTATCATTTATTATCGCTGTTTTCTAGCTGCTCTAAAATCACTTTTGACATAAAGGGACACTTTTGGTTGCTATGGACAATCTACAGTTTGCAGGCACAAAAATAATGTTTTTATTATGTAAAAGAACATGCAGGGCACTGGGCAGACCACTAGGGACGGGGGGGGGGGGGTGTACTTTTTACATACAGTAATCTATAAGATTACAGTATTCTGTATGTAATGTGTTTGTTTACTTTTTTGAATTTGCCACCGGTCTCCGCCCCCGTGCGCCGTTACGTCGCAGGGAACGGAGATCGGCGGCGCGCGGGCACTGTGTGAGTCGAATGGAGGACGCCACTCGCTCACACAGCGGGGATGCATCGCTGGATCCAGGGACAAGGTAAGTACAGTACCATGCCTGGATACAAGGTAAGCCAGCGTGCGCTGCAGGCTCTGCATATTCACCCCGAGCGCGACTCGGGGATATCGATTTTTACATAAAAAATCCACCCCGAGTCACGCTCGGGCATACCGGCAGGGGGGTTAAGTCCCCTTTTACACTTATACGACTTGTCCCACGATTTTGGACTGCAAAATTGTATGACAAGTCATTCTCCATTATTTTCAATGACTACCATTCATACTGGCACCATTTTAAGTAGTGCCGACTTCAAAGTAGTCCCTGCACTACTTTGGTCCGATTTTGATGCCACTTACACAGGCATTCATTGAAATCGCGGGCGCAAAATCGTGGTAAAATCGTGCGACTTTGAAGTCGTACAAGTGTGAAAGGTGTCTTAGCCCCCTTTCACACTTGTACGACTTCAAAATCGCGTCAAAATCGCGTCATACGATTTTGCAGTCCAAAATCGTGAGACAAGTCGTATAAATGTGAAAGGGGCCTTAGGCTTTAAAACTACATAGTGGCTGGTAAATACAAAGGACATTGTAGGGTGTGCATGGGCAAAGTAACATATTCACTTCAAATTCCCCACCCCCACAGCACAGTCATTTATATTTGTTCCCCTTTGCCCTTTTTCAGCTTCCAGGAGTAATTAAAATATACAGTACTTCTGGGTAGAGAAGAGTATGTCATTCCTTTCATATGGCAGCTGTGGGCCAATTACCAGACACCAGCTCTATCATATAGGAGGAGTTTACAGACCTGGGTAAACTATGACTTGCGCGACTCGTAGCTTACACGTAGTGTTGAGCAGAATATGCCATATTCGATTTCGCGATATATCTCGAATATATAGTCGAATATTCGAGATATATTCGCTAAATACGAATATTCGTGATATTTTTTGGAAATGAAATGATTGCGAATTTTCGCTATTGCGATTTTTCGCTATTGCGATTTTTCGCTATTGCGAATATTCGAGAAATGCGGAATGGAGCACTCTGATTGGCTCAGAATATTCGTGATATTTTATAATACAAAATAATTGCGAATATTTGAGAAATGCGGAATGGAGCACTCTGATTGGCTCAGAATATTCGTGATATATTACAATACAAAATAATTGCAAATATTCGGCAAATGCGGAAGGAGCACTCTGATTGGCTCAGAATATTCGTGATATATTACAATACAAAATAATTGCGAATATTCGGCAAATGCGGAAGGAGCACTCTGATTGGCTCAGAATATTCGTGATATATTACAATACAAAATAATTGCGAATATTCGGCAAATGCGGAAGGAGCACTCTGATTGGCTCAGAATATTCGTGATATATTACAATACAAAATAATTGCGAATATTCGACAAATGCGGAAGGAGCACTCTGATTGGCTCAGAATATTCGTGATATATTACAATACAAAATAATTGCGAATATTCGGCAAATGCGGAAGGAGCACTCTGATTGGCTCAGAATATTCGTGATATATTACAATACAAAATAATTGCGAATATTCGGCAAATGCGGAAGGAGCACTCTGATTGGCTCAGAATATTCTTGATATATTACAATACAAAATAATTGCGAATATTCGAGAAATGCGGAATGGAGCACTCTGATTGGCTCAGAATATTCTTGATATTTTATCGTAATTTCGCAAAAATGCGAATGAGAAATTTATTGCGGAATTTCGACAGTAACACTCTGAAATCGAATATATGTGTTATTTTAGCTAAAAACAATATTGCGAATTTCTCGAAAATAATCGCGCGATATCGCTATTGCCGAATAATCGCATTGCGATTTTTCGGCAATATAAAATGATCGCTGCAGCTACTCAGCCCAAGGTCTCTAATCATACCAGCAATGCTTTTAGAGGTCGATGGGGATCTCTAGGATGTGATCTGTTCTAAAAAAAAAAAAAAAAAAAAAATACGAATATTCGAAATAGCGAATATTCACCGCGAAATTCGCAATATATCGCGAATACTCGAATATGCCATATTCGAGCCGAATATTCGCAATACGAATATTCGTGAGCAACACTACTTACATGGAGCTGCAACCGTCATCTAAACAGATCAGTGGGGGACGTAAAGGAAAGGGAGTTTAGGGTTCTGAAGAAGGAGGGAATTTAAAACTTGCTGCTTTGCCCTGCAATGTACAGCATCTTCATTGAGCCTAATAATAAGCACTCCAGTTGATTTTCACTCGTATTATGTCTTTGCACACCTGTTTATCAACTGTCGATCTGTAGCAGCTGAGCAATATACAGAAGTAAAGACGGAAAAGTAGATGGTTATACTCAAATTTATCAGACTGTAGACCAAAAATCACGGCTTGAACTATCTTGCTTTGCATGCAATGAGTCTCTCTCATATATTAGTTTCACCTTTTAAGTTGCATTAGTGAAATAAATGAACTTTTACACAATATTCAAATTTTTCAAGTTTCACCTGTACATACCATTTTCATACTTATATTTCATTTTACACAAGGCAAAATGTTTTAGGTTTGTTTGTCATTTCACTTACTCATTTTCATCTGCCTTTCACATATAATATTAACTTTTACAACTACATAGCTACATGTATTAACGTCTTGAAAGGCAGGTCGCCAAACTACCACCTATAGATTAAGTCAGGCGATGGCGATACGGCATTGTCACTATTACATAGTTGTAACCTAAGTCTAATCTTTAATCGTGTTTTCCATTAAAGAATCAGTATGAAATTTCACCTTGTAACCAGAAATCTGGAAGCCCCCAGGGACAAGGAAAGGAGTTCTGGCCCCTGAAATATCCAGGTGGCATCAAGATGATTCCTGTTAATTATTGATGAACTCTTGAAAGCTTAAAATTCGTCATTGATTGATACTGTCAGTGTAGACCCCTGGATCAACAGTTCCTGACATAAATACCAAGAATGACAAATGTTCTCAATTACAGGCCAATTATCTGTGGCCATAACTAGGATTTTCAAAGATGCAAAACGAATGTTGTAATGTTGTAGCCAGGAACAATTAAGAGATGAATGTCGAAAAAGGCAAAAGCAGTTTTACTTTTATGGCTAACTGAATGCCATTGCCAAGGAAGCTTTCGAAACATTGAAGAACTTATTAAAATTAAACTTTATTATGTGACATTGCAGAAGGTTATCATTTATGATTTGTATAGTGCCAACACGCCTTGTGTTGCATTACACAAACATTATTCTCTTCGAAGAAGAACTCTTGCAGAAGGAGCTTACAATTTTACAAATCAGCCATACTAGGACCAATTTGGATGAAAGTTTGCAACCCTAATATAAGGTTTTTGGTTTTGTGAAAGAAGAACTGAGCATCCTAAACAAGGCCACATAAATGTGCAGAGAACATACAAGCTTTGTGCTGATACTGATATAGAGCTAAAGTAGCTACAGGGCAACCTAAGCAGAAGCCTGGGGTCTGAATGTTGCTAATGGGGTCTCAGCCTGAAGATTATAGCATTAGTGCAAGGACACCCTCTTTTCTCTTCTACACTATGTAGCGATACTCCCTCGGGAGCCGCTGGTTGATTTGGGATCAGCGTATTAAGTTACCTTTCAGCTTTTGTCTAGGGGTGAAATCAGTGAGCAGAGCAGTAAGCGATTGTCCAGCCAGTAAATAAGGTTTTCCAAATGCTTTATTTCTTGGGTCCAACATGACCAACATTAACAGGAGGTAGATAAGACAGGTTGATGAAGTGAAGAAAACCCCACAGTATCAAGCTTGGATGAACAGGATAGCAAGTCTGCTCTCAGTAACAATATATCTCGTTGCCACTCTAGCCAGAGTGGGTGAAGTGATCCCCGGACAGACTTCTGCCACAAGCCTGGCAGCCGGAGTTCTACTTTAAGGTTGCTGGAAAGAACAGGTCCCTGCTATGGACCTGGCTCTGATTAAATTTAAGATGGCAGATGAGGCCTCTTCCACAGGCTCTATGCTGACAAATGTGAACAGCAGAGCAAATCCTTCCAGTCAATCACAATTGGGTGACCGATTGACAGTTGAAGTGTACCTGTCAGTGTGTCGGTCACTAGATACCCGATGGTTCATTCAAGTCTCTCAGATACCTGCGTCCGGGTTCTCCTTTAGCCGAATCCCCACTGTACAGCCAGCGGCCTAGGAACTCCCTTAGTGGTGAGGGGACTCAGCAAGCAACTTGGGCCCCTCGGCAGCATCCGCCAGGAACTGGGCTGGTAGGCCATATGGCCGGGGTCTGTTGGATGCGCACATCCTGAAGGTGGGTGCTGCACCTGGAACCAGTAACCCGCGAAGAGCCAAAGAAAATTACGTCTGCCCCAGATATACCTTCCCCCAGCCAGCCCTACGAGGGAAAAACTCTTCCAATTGGCTGCTGGGGAAAAGTGGGTCTGTTAGAACCTCTCTGGCACCATCTGTCGTCCGGGGGTGAGACTGACACCCCCGGAGCGCAGACTGACCCATAGGACAGTTCTAAAATGACAGCAGCCTAAATCTAACAAAATCAAGAGTGAGAGCAACATAACTCTCTCACTCCCCCACTAACTTTAGTGTAGTGCCCATACTGAAAGTAAGGGGGCGCTACAACTAATTCAGAGCGAAAGCTGAAATTCTCACATTTATTTTAGCCTGCAGTCATCAGTGATGGAATTACAGTAAAACCTTGGTTTGCGAGCGTTTTGCAAGACAAGCAACATTTCCTAATAAATTTTGACTTGATACACAAGCGATATCTTGATATAAGAGTAGCTTCATGTCGCAACTGAGTATAAAAGTGAAGAGAGGCGCCTCTAAAGCCCCGTACACACGATCGGATATCTGATGGAATCTAATCCGATGGATTTTTTAGTTATCCGATGAAGCTGACTTTCATCAGTCGTGCCTACACACCATCGTCAAATATCCGACCGTGCCAAAACGCAGTGACGTACAACACTACGCCAAGCCTAAAAAAATGGAGTTCATTGCTTCCGAGCATGCGTCGACTTTTTTTTTGAAATAGTATAAGTTCTTAAATTTCATTTTATTTCAGCCCCTTGCACTTCTGTGTACAGCAGAACACAGATTGGGTAAGTGAGGGGCATGACTAGGAGACAATACGTGTGCTGCATATAAATGTGTTGATGAGGAACATGTTGATAGGAGCCAGGGCCGGGACAAGCGTTTGCCAGGAGGGATGGCTGCCCTGGGCGCAATGGTTTATTGCAGGGATGGGGGCACCCTGTGCCAGGTTCTTCTGTTACAAGACTGACAAGAATAGTGACAGAAACTTCACTGCTAACCCTAAAAGAAAGAAAGGGGGTTTGGCATCTTTGCCATGGGTGGTTGGATGACTTTGTCCTGGCACTGATAGGAGCAGAGAGTAGAGTAAGCAGTGGGAATAAATCTTCAGTCTACTGTTGCTCTTTCACTGTCCAATCAGCAAGTTGGGGACAGAGAGAGAGGACACCACTTTATTCCTTAACCACTTCCTGCCAGGCCTAAAGCAGAAAGATGGATTGGCGGTGGTTCTCTTATCCTGACTGGGTGTCATATGACGTCTTTCAGGATAACATGATGGTGCGCGTCTGCCAGGGTGTGCATCGCGGCGATCGGTGTTGCTATGTCTCAGTCTTACACACCGCAACCCTGATCTAGGCTATCAGTGCCACCTATTAGTGCTGCCTATTAGTCCCTTAGTCCCTATCAGTGCTGTATATCAGTGCCGACTATCAGTGCACATCAATTCTGCATATTAGTGCCTCCTCATCAGTGCCCATCAGTGCCAACTTTATCAGTGCCACCCCATCAGTGCTGCCTCATCAGTGTCCATTAGTGCAGCCTTATCAGTGCTCATCAGTGAAGCAGAAAACTACATTTTATAACAGAAACCAAGAAAAACATATTTTTTTTCAAAAATGTTGGTTTCCTGGGAAGGACATGGGAGGCCTTAGCCTCTCGGATGGCGTTGGGACCGCAGACACGGTTGCACGATCCTCTCTCATGGGCGGGCAATCACTCTTTCCCTTGGCGCCATACTCGCCCTACAGAGAATGCATCAAGATAAAAAAAAACTTCTGTGTCTAGAACCACTTTACCTGTAAGTGATGGAATCCACCTGGCTGTGCTGTATGAGAGAATAATGTAAATCTGAGAACTGGAAGGACCAAAATACAAATCCGTTGGCAGATAGATAGAAAGATAGATAGATAGATAGATAGATAGATAGATAGATAGATAGACAGATAGATAGATACGATTTCATCTGTGATTTGGTTCTAGCTGTTAGTGTGGAGTTCAGTTTCAGGATGCATCTGTAATATATACCAATGTTCTGTATGCTCAGGTGGCCATATGGGTATAAAGGAATACCCTAAGTGGCTATGTCCGCTAACCTTACATGTAGCATACACTCTTTGTTTTTGGATATGTGATAGTAGCGATGACATGTAAATACCATCTGTTTTAAGAAATCAATACTGCATTTCACATCAGTTTTAGTGGAGATCTGATGAGTTCCTTCTGGTCCATCCTACTATAAACTACTAGGTTTGCCTAGTTTATTGTTCTGTATACCTTACAATATAGAAGTCTAATGCCGTGTACACACGATCAGACTTTCCGTCAACAAAACCGTGGATTTTTTTCCTACGGAATGTTGGCTCAAACTTGTGTTGCATTCACACAGTCACACAAATGTTGTCGGAAATTGTGAACGTCAAGAACGTGGTGAGGTACAACACGTACGACGAGCCGAGAAAAATGAAGTTCAATAGGCAATGCGGCTCTTCTGCTTGATTCCAAGCATGCATGGATTTTTGTGCGGCGGAATTGCATACACACAATTGGAATTTCCGACAAGCACTTTTGCCGTTGGAAAAATTGAGAACCAGCTCTCAAACATTTGTTGTCGGAAATTCCGACAGCAAAGTCCGATGTAGCCTACGCACGGTTGGAATATCCGACCAAAAGCTCACATTGAACATTTCTTGTTGGAAATTCCAATCGTGTGTACGTGGCATTAGTGTTCATCTCTTTCACAGCTGATATCTACTGTACATCAAGCTGGAAACAGTCCCTAAAGTGTATGTAAATGCAAGCAATGAACCACTTTATTTGATTTGTCAAATATAAAAAAGCTTTTTTTTATAGTCTATCCAGTTATCTGGCTCTGTGGTCCCAAACTGCGTCCCGGGAGCCAGATTTGGCCCTTTTCTTGCTTTTATCAGGCCCTTGGGACACTATTCTTGCCCCTTTACTCTGGCGTTGGAGCATTTTTCCTCCCCCTAACACAGACAATAGGGCACTATTCCTCCCCCTGATACCAACAACGAATACCAACAACAAAGCACTATTCCTCCCAATGACACCAATGACAGGGCATTATGGTATTCCTTCCCCTAATACCAACAATGGGGCAATATTCCTGCCACCAATACCAATGATGGGGCATGCTTTACATTCATTAATACCAGGGATTTTCTACCCCCCACTGGCCAGAGTCCGGCCCTCTCAAGGCCCCTTGTTCAGAAAGTTTGGAGACCCCAAAAATCATGTGCTTTCCTACTTATCCTGCCTGTATTATTTCAAAAAGTGTTATTTTGCTTAGTTCACCTCTGTTAAACTACATACCACTTCCCCAGTGGCGAACAAGGTCATCCAGTGCCCAGGGCAAAGATGCCCAACTGCGTCCCCCTCCTTCCCTTAGGTTTAGGGTTGGGGCGCCTCAATCCCTGCAACAAACCATTGCGCCTAGGGCAGCCAATAAACTGGCCCCTTGTTCAGAATGTTTGGAGACCCCTGACCTAGCCAAAAATCCTGTGCTTTCCTACTTATCCTGCCTGTATTATTTCAAAAAGTTTTATCAATCTTGCTTAGTTCACCTCAGTTAAACTACATACCACTTCCCCAGTGGCGGGACAAGGTCATCCAGTGCCCAGGGCAAAGATGCCAAACTGCACCCCCTCCTTCCCTTAGGTTTAGGGTCGGGGCGCCTCTATCCCTGCAACAAACCATTGCACAAAACACACAAAAAGCATGCCACGGCAGACGGGGTAAAACCTGACGCGTTTCACACCAAACTTTAGTGCTTATTCATATCTTACTTTGAAGCTATAAATAAGCACTAAAATTTGGTGTGAAACACGTCAGCTTTTTGCAACACTGCTGCTCTATTGATAAAATACAGTGCATATTCATTGTTAACCCTGGGAAAGGGAGTGCTATTGGCAGATAAAAAAAGGGTTTTAAAGCCTGAATCAAGAAAATGATGGCAGCTATCACATCTAATGACTTAAAAGCTGCAATATGTTATAAAAAAAAAAATAGGGCCAGATTCGGCATTAGTTACGATGGCGTATCTCGAGATACGCCGCGTAACTTCTAAACAGCGCAGGCGTATCTTTTTTCTGTATTCAGAAAACAAGATACGCTGGGTTTGAGCTAAGGTATGAGCGGCGTAATTGTATTACGCCGTCGTATCTTAACTGCATTTTTAAGATGGCCGCTAGGGGCGTCCCCGCTGATTTACGCCTAGAATATGTAAATCAGCGATATACGCCTATTCACGAACATACGCCCGGCCGACGCAGTGAATTTGCGCCATTTACTTAAGGCGTTTCCGGCGTAAAGATAAACCACCAAAAAGATGGCGCATCCTATGTTAAGTATTGGACGTCGGGACCGCGTCAAATTTTTAAGATTTTACGTCGTTTGCGTAACTCGTGAATGGGGATTTACGTCAATTACGTTCACGCCGAAAACAATGCGTCGTAGCGTCATAATTTGGAGCATGCGCCCTGGGATGCGTCCATGGTCGGCGCATGCGCAGTTAAAAAAAAAACGTGTGGGGTCACAACACATTACCATAAACCACGCCCACCTCATTCACATTTGAATTACCCGAGCTTACGCCGGCCCATTTACGCTACGCCACTGTAACTTAGCTTGGTGAATACAGCATTTGCCTCGCTAATTTACGGCGGCGTAAACAAGATACGCTATGCCCGCCTAAAGATAAGGCGGGCTACATGAATCTGGCCCATAATTTTTTTTGAAGGTGGGGGTGAAATACACTTTAAATGAGCAATAAGCCCTTTATTGTTTAAATTTGAGGGGGGATCTGAAGACACATCTTTACATTTTGTATTAACAAGAGAACATGTCACCAAACTAAACATGCATTTTCCTGTAGAGGTAGTGCTCGGGGTTTAGAATATTAGGACAAATAGGTCTAATGCAGGTTAATTTTTAATTTTTGTACATAGAAATTCACATTTTATCCTAACATGCAATCTCTCATTCATCTTATTTCTCCATCGCCTCTGACACCATCTGCTTCTGTGTCCCCGGGCTGTGCTGTTGACATCTGCTGGGCCGTCTCTCAGGCTGCTCCGTGTCCCACCGCTACTTGGCCACTCCATCCTGTTCCAGCAGAGGCAATTTACGCTTCAATTGAACACTGTAAGATAGACAAAATGCTGTAACAGGTCAGAATGCCTTGCCAGCCGTCAGTGTAGAGGATATCAACGGCATGGATGTTAATTTAATAATACAATTACTAAAACAGGTCTGGGTAAAACGTCTGTTATTGGATAAAATCAGACCCCATACTTTCGTTTGTGTCATTTTTGGAATGCTATGTGTTCAGAGACTAAAGAACAATTCCAGGTACAGATACAGTATCTCACAAAAGTGAGTACACCCCTCACATTTTTGTAAATATTTGATTATAACTTTTCGTGTGACAACACTGAAGAAATGACACTTTGCTACAATGTGAAGTAGTGAGTGTACAGCTTGTATAACAGTGTAAATTTGCTGCATCCTCAAAATAACTAAACACACAGCCATTAATGTCTAAACCGCTGGCAACAAAAGTGAGTACACCCATAAGTGAAAATTCCAAAATTGGGCCCAAAGTGTCAATATTTTGTTTGGCCGCCATTATTTTCCAGCACTGCCTTAACCTTCTTGAACATGGAGTTCACCAGAGCTTCACAGGTTGCCACTTGAGTCCTCTTCCACTCCTCCATGGTGACATCACGGAGCTGGTGGATGTTAGAGACCTTGTGCTCCGCCACCTTCCATTTGAGGATGCCCCACAGACGATCAATAGGGTTTAGGTCTGGAAACATGCTTGGCTAGTCCATCACCTTTACCCTCAGCTTCTTTAGCAAGACAGTGGTCATCTTGAAGGTGTGTTTGGGTTCGTTATCATGTTGTAATACTGCCCTGCGGCCCAGTCTCTGAAGGGAGGGGATCATGCTCTGCTTCAGTATGTCACAGTACATGTTGGCATTCATGGTTCACTCAATGAACTGTAGCCCCCCGCCCCCCAGTGCCCGCAGCACTCTTGTAGCCCCAGACCCACCACCATGCTTGACTGTAGGCAAGACACACTTGTCTTTGTACTCCTCACCTGGTTGCCGCCACACACGCTTAACACCATCTGAACCTAACAAGTTTATCTTGGTCTCGTCAGACCACAGGACATGGTTCCAGTAATCCATGTTCTTAGTCTGCTTGTCTTCAGCAAACTGTTTTGCAGGCTTTATTGTGTATCATCTTTAGAAGAGGCTTCCTTCTGGGATGACAGTCATGTAGACAAATTTGATGCAGTGTGCAGTGTATGTTCTGAGCACTGACAGGCTGACCCCTCCACCCCTTCAACATCTACAGCAATTCTGGCAGCACTCATACATCTATTTCCCAAAGACAACCTCTTGATATGACGCTAAGCACGTGCACTCAACTTCTTTGGTCCACCATGGCAGGCCTGTTCTGAGTGGAACCTGTCCTGTTAAACCGCTGTATGGTCTTGGCCACTGTGTTGCAGCTCAGTTTCAGGGTCTTAGCGATCTTCTTATACCTTAGGCCATCTTTATGTAGAGCAACAATTATTTTTTTCAGATCCTCAGAGTGTTCTTTGCCATGAGGTGCCATGTTGAACTTCCAGTGACCAATATGAGAGAGTGAGATCGATAACACCAAATTTGCCACACCTGCTCCCCATTCACACCGGAGACCTTGTAACAATACCGAGTCACATGACACCGAGGAGGGAAAATGGCTAATTGGGCCCAATTTGGAAATTTTCAAAAAAATGCACTGATACATGTCATGTCCCCTGTGTGTCAGGAAACACAAGTACTTACCGAGGCCGAGATGCTGAGGACGGCTCACCTTTACGACCAAGCGCACCTGCCCCCTGGAATTTGAGACAGGAGGCAGAGGCACAAGGAGGTACCGGTACCGGGGGGTAGGTAGATGGGATGCAGGCACTGGAGGTCAGAGGCTGAGATGTGCAGTAGGTGCTGGAGGATCACCAAGGCAGGTGGAAGTGGTAAGTCCCAGGGCACAGTTCAAAAGCCAGCAGACGAATGGAAGCAGATCCGGGTACAGGTAAAAAGTCCGGGTTCCGGGTAGCGCTAAGACAAGTCCAGGTATGTAAGCCGAAGTTCAAGGGCAGGAGACAGAAGCAAATCCAGGTCACGGTCCGAGGTCAAAGGGGTTCAAGAAGGCAGCAGAGTTCACAAACAGGCCGAGGTCAGGTTTCCAGGTGAGAGCTGAGTCGGGAAGTAAATCCAGGTCAAAGGGCACAAGTCAAAGTGTCAAAACTTTACTCAGAGCTGACGATAAACCAGCAACCTGTGCAAAGACAGGGGCTGGTTTAAATAGGCCTGTCAGGTCTGTGATTGGTCCCGGGAGGAGGCGCGCACGTCCGCGCGCTCGTGCACGCGCCGCGCCGCTGCGCCACGCACGCGCGCGCGCCCCAGATGCGCGGGCACGCGCCGTGACACGATTCTAACGTGCCTGTGCACGGATTGAGCGCTGTGAGCGCTGGGACCCTGACAGTGCCCCCCCCCAAGGGGCGGACTCCGGACACCCAAGCTGGACATCAACTCTGGGTGTTCCTGATGAAAAGTTTGGATTAGACGTGGAGCATGCAGATTTCTTGCGGGTTCCCATGAGTTATCTTCCGGGGGATAGCCCCTCCATTTAATCAAATACTGAAGCTGTCTACCTCTTTTTCTACAGCTGATGATGGACTCAACTTCAAATTCTTCCTCTCCCTCGACCTCTACTGGTGGAGGCGGAGGTCTTTCTCTTCCTTGGAAAGGATCAGGGGTAACAGGTTTCAGGAGAGAGGCATGGAATACTGGATGGATCCTGTAGGAATCCGGCAACGAGAGTTCAAAGGCCACCGTGTTGATCTTGCGCTTGATCCTGAAAGGGCCAATGAATCTTGGACCCAACTTTCGAGAGGGGACCGGTAATTTTAAATTAGTAGCAGATAGCCAAACCTCTTCTCCGACTTCAAAAGTAGGACAATCTTTCCTTCCTTTGTCGTAAAATCTTTTGTAGTCCTCCTGGGCCCGTTGCATCACTCTTTGTAATTGTAGAAAGTTTAATTGGATAGCTGTTAAATGCTCTTGGGCCGCCGGAACAGGTGTTTCTGGGAGGGCATCAGGAAGAAAGGGCGGGTGAAAGCCATAGTTGGCCCAAAAGGGTGTTTGATTCGTGGTGGCATGGACGGAATTATTATAGGCGAATTCAGCGGAAGGTAAGAGGGACGACCAGTCATCTTGAGAGGCGGAACAGAAACATCGGAGGTACTGCTCCAGCGTTTGGTTAGTCCTTTCCATTTGGCCGTTACTCTGGGGGTGATAGGCAGAGGAAAGGCAGGTCTTGACTTCCAAAGATTTACAAAGTTCCCTCCAAAATTTTGAGGTGAATTGAGAACCCCTATCTGAAACGATGCTCCTGGGCACCCCATGAAGCCTGACGATTTCCCCGAAGAAGACTTTGGCTGTCTCTAGGGCAAAGGGAGTACCGATCATGGGCACAAAATGTGCCATCTTGGAGAGACGATCTACTACGACTAGGATTGTGGTGAAGCCTTCAGAAGGTGGTAAGTCGACAATAAAATCCATAGAGATTTCAGACCAAGGCCGTTCTGGAACTGGTAGAGGCTTGAGTAACCCCCAGGTCTTGGTTTTAGGACCCTTATTACGTTGGCAAGTGGTACAGGAGGCAACGTAGGCTTTACAATCTTGTCTGTAGCTTGGCCACCAAAAGTATCGTAGAACCATCTCCGTGGTCTTTCGTGCTCCAAAATGACCTGCTAGTTTACGGTCGTGAAAGGTGCTCAAGACCAGTTGTCTGGATTCTGCTGGAACGAAAATTTTCCCTCGGGACAAAAAGATATCGTGATGTTTTACCAATGAAGACACCTCTGGATCAGAACATTGTCTGGATGAAGCCTTAATAGAATTTAACAGGTCGATTTGAGAGACTAGTAGAAAATTCCGAGATGACAAAATGGTGCTTGGTTCAGTTGTGGATGGAGTTTCAGGGAACATTCTAGAAAGAGCGTCTGCTTTTCCATTCTTTGAACCAGGCCTGTAAGTGAGATGAAAATTAAACCGAGAAAAAAAAAGAGCCCAACGGGCTTGCCTGGGCTTTAAACGTTTTGCTGTCCGCAGATATTCAAGGTTTTTATGGTCGGTAAAGATCATTATAGGATGAGCCGATCCTTCTAGCAGATACCTCCACTCCTCTAGGGCAAATTTGATAGCAAGCAGTTCCCTGTCACCTACATCATAATTCTTTTCGGGTGGAGTTAGTCTCCGAGAGGCATAGGCCACAGGGTGTAGTAGGGACTTTGGCCCTTGTCTCTGAGATAGCACGGCTCCTGTAGCAGTCTCAGAGGCGTCTACTTCCAAGGTAAAAGGCAACATTGGATCGGGGTGTCGCAGAACAGGAGCGGAAGAAAAAACGAATTTTAGTTTCCTGAATGCTTCTTGGGCCTCCGGTGACCAGCAAAAAGGATGACCTTGGCGGGTAAGCTGAGTGATGGGGCTCACGATGGAGGAGAACCCCACAATGAACCGTCGATAGAAATTGGCGAAGCCGATGAACAGCTGCACCCCTTTCTTGTCCACCGGGGCTGGCCATTCCTGAATAGCTTTAACCTTTTGAGGGTCCATGGCGACGCCACTGGTGGATATAATGAATCCCAAGAATTGCACGGAAGATTTCTCGAATTCACATTTCTCAGCTTTTAAGTAGAGTCTATGTTCTCTGAGTATGGTAAGCACTCTCTTTACATGGCACCTATGTAGGTCTAAGGAAGGTGAGAAAATAAGGATGTCGTCCAGATACACGACCAGGAAATCGTCCAGGTGTTCACGGAAAATGTCGTTAACTAAATGCTGAAAAGTGGCTGGGGCATTGCAAAGTCCAAAAGGCATAACAAGGTACTCAAAGTGCCCAAATCTTGACCTGAAGGCAGTTTTCCACTCGTCTCCTGCCCTAATTCTGACAAGATTGTAAGCACCCCGTAAGTCCAACTTAGAGAAGACTTGAGCTGATCGGAACCGCTGGAATAATTCTGATATGAGGGGAAGCGGGTATCTATTTTTAATTGTAACTTTATTGAGCTCCCGATAGTCAATACAAGGTCTAAGAGTTCCGTCTTTTTTCTCAACAAAAAAGATTCCCGCTCCAGCCGGGGAAGACGAGGGACGAATGAATTTCTTTTGCAGATTTTCGTCAATATAGGCCTTGAGGGCCTTTAATTCTGTCTCGGACAGCGGAAAAATGCGGCCAAAGGGAATCTCGGCGCCGGGTAAGAGGTCAATGGGGCAATCATACGGTCGATGGGGCGGAAGGCAGTCGGCTTGCTGTTTGTCGAACACATCCGTGAATTCCAGGTAGACGGAGGGAACGTTCCGGAGAGTTTCAGGCGAGGTTGTCACGGCAGAGCAGGAAACAACTGGAGATGGAAGGCAATTCTGTGAACAGTATGAGGATGTAAAGTTGACCTCTTTCTTTAGCCAGTGTATGACCGGTTGGTGTGCTTGTAGCCAGGGAAGACCCAGGATGATGGGAAACAGTGGGGAAGGAATGAGGTCCAAACGTAGAAATTCCTGGTGACCGGAGTCGGTGGTGGCACGGATAGGTGCGGTTTCTTGCGTGATGAGTCCAGATCGGGGTAGAGAACCGTCAGCTAAATGAATTTGAAAAGGATGGTTTTTGTTGCGAAGGGGTACATGAAGCTTTTGAGCCAATGTAGCGTCCAAGAAACAGCTGCATGCCCCGGAATCAACTATGGCCGGTAGACGAGTTGCCACTTCCGGTAACTGCAAGGAAATGAAAAGAACAACGTGAGCCTGAGAAAGGTTTGCAATATTGTAGCTGAGAATAGGTTGTAGTTTGGACTTACGAGGCCTTGTTGGACAGGAGTGAAGGAAATGACCGGCTTCTCCGCAGTACAGACATAAGTTGTTTTGACGTCTCCGCAGTCTCTCCTCGGAGGTAAGCGGGGCTCGGACCAATCCAACTTGCATAGGTTCAGGATCCGGGAGGTTTATGTTTTGAGGAGCTGCAGGTGGCTGTGGAGCCAGAGTGGGCCTTGGATGGGCCCAGGTAGAGCGTGGAACTTGATATCGTTCAGAACGACGTTCTCTCAGGCGTCGATCCAGCTGCGTGGCAGTTTGAATCAGGTCTTCAAGAGTGGCCGGGACTTCTGTCCGAGCCAGCTCGTCCTTAAGAGATTCCGACAAGCCTTGGCGAAACTGGTATTTTAGCGCAGCCTCATTCCAGCCTGTGTCGGCTGACCATTTTCGGAACTCGGCTGTATAGTCCTCAATAGGCCTTCTACCTTGGGTAAGGTTATGGAGAATAGTTTCGGCAGTGGCCGTACGCTGTGGGTCATCATATAACTTCGCCATGTGTTCAAAAAAGGTATCTATGGTGTTTAGGATTGGGCTCTGTTGCTCCATTAGAGTGTGAGCCCAGGCTTGAGGTTCTTCCGAGAGAAGAGAAATGATAAAACCCACTTTCACAGTCTCTGAACAAAAGGTTCTGGGCTGAAGAGATAAATATAAGGAGCAAGCATTTTTAAACGCCCGGTATTTCCGGCGCTCACCTGAAAAACGTTCCGGGATTGGCACACGTGGTTCCGGGTGGGTCACCATTACGGCCGAGCTAGAGGCGACTTGAGGTGCTGCAGCTCCAGAGGATGGTGGTGCAGGTGGAGATGAGGGTCCAGGAATCACGGCCAGCTGTTGGAGACGGCCATCTATTTGGAGGTAGCCATCTTGCAGCTTTTGAACTGCGTCAGTAAGTGCGGACACTTGCATGCAGAGTGTTTCAAATGGTGAGCGCGCCCTGTCGGCCTCAGACATCTGGCTGGTTTATACTGTCAGGAAACACAAGTACTTACCGAGGCCGAGATGCTGAGGACGGCTCACCTTTACGACCAAGCGCACCTGCCCCCTGGAATTTGAGACAGGAGGCAGAGGCACAAGGAGGTACCGGTACCGGGGGGTAGGTAGATGGGATGCAGGCACTGGAGGTCAGAGGCTGAGATGTGCAGTAGGTGCTGGAGGATCACCAAGGCAGGTGGAAGTGGTAAGTCCCAGGGCACAGTTCAAAAGCCAGCAGACGAATGGAAGCAGATCCGGGTACAGGTAAAAAGTCCGGGTTCCGGGTAGCGCTAAGACAAGTCCAGGTATGTAAGCCGAAGTTCAAGGGCAGGAGACAGAAGCAAATCCAGGTCACGGTCCGAGGTCAAAGGGGTTCAAGAAGGCAGCAGAGTTCACAAACAGGCCGAGGTCAGGTTTCCAGGTGAGAGCTGAGTCGGGAAGTAAATCCAGGTCAAAGGGCACAAGTCAAAGTGTCAAAACTTTACTCAGAGCTGACGATAAACCAGCAACCTGTGCAAAGACAGGGGCTGGTTTAAATAGGCCTGTCAGGTCTGTGATTGGTCCCGGGAGGAGGCGCGCACGTCCGCGCGCTCGTGCACGCGCCGTGCCGCTGCGCCACGCACGCGCGCGCGCCCCAGATGCGCGGGCACGCACCGTGACGCGATTCTAACGTGCCTGTGCACGGATTGAGCGCTGTGAGCGCTGGGACCCTGACACTGTGGCAGGACCCCGGTCCCCAAACACTTTTATGCCAATAACTTGCATATTAACCTTTAAAATTAGCACTTTTGATTTCTTCCATAGACTTTTAAAGGGTGTTCCGTGGCTTTCGAATTTGCCACGAACACCCCAAATTGTTCGCTATTCGGTGAACAGGTGAACAGCCGATGTTCGAGTCGAACTCACGTTCGGCTCGAACATCGGGCTCTACCATACTCAAGAAGAGTATGTCTGCTGTAAAAGCTTCCCGTGTCTGGTACCAGTACGATTCAAGGCCCCCTAGCCCCCCCAGTTACTTGTCAAGACATCAGTGTAGGGTAGAGAAGTATAAGACTGTTAATTCAAACAGAGGTAGAGAGATATACACTCAGGGGACAATCCCCCTTCTTTGCATAATGACACAGGGCGGGTAAACTGCATTCAGTAACATGACACACAGGTACATTCAAACTTCTCATCAGTAGACCGTCCTATCAACAGGGTATCCCATAAAAGGTTGCTCCCAAGGCAGACAGAAACAATAGAACAATGGGATACAGTCATACCTCAAACGGCACATTGGTAGTGGGAATGACTCTCCTGGTCCGGGTTACAGTATTTTTGTTTGCCAGCGTCCAACCCTCCTGCAGGCAGCAGTATAACCTGAAGGTGAACAGCTCTCTGTGTCTCTCAATGGATGAAAATAAATCAACTTGTCTTTGTTTGGAAGGTGCAGTTTTGGTGGATGGGAGCTGTATTTACATAGTTATGTTTATTTCATTTAGTGTTTAATGTATTTGTTCTCTTTTTTGAGTATTTGTTATTTGTATACTTTTGCATTAATTTTTGCCTTTGTTTTTGCAGTACTCCCGGCAACCATTTAAACTGAAGACACAACTTTTTATTTTTTATTTTTGATAGAGTAAGGGAGGCCTATAACTCCTCTCAGAGTTTTGCCATCGGTGTCCCATTGTGGATATTTCCCTGTCCCGTAGGCACAACAGGAAGTGAGAGGAAATCCCTCAAAAGTGAGGAAAATCCCTGGTAGTCACCAGAACTAATATCCCCATTGAAACATTTCCCCTGTATTGCTATTTTGGTAACCATGAAAACTTGGGATATTTTCAGTGATATTGGGAACCAGGACAAAGAGAGAGAGTGAATCTCCTTAAAGGGGACACAGACAGCAATAAAAACCTTACAGCTGTTTTACTTCCTCTCTAGCAGGGGCGGTCCATCCATTAAGGGTGCATGTGTGCTGCTCCCCCCTGTCCTTTACTGCCCAACATCCATGCGTCCAGCCCCTTTCAGGATTTCAATGCGGGGGGGGCTGTGTTCTTTAAGCACAGATTAGAACCAGAGGCTCTAACAGGCTTCTATAAATGGTGGGCTCAGGTTGCAGAGAGTGTGCTCTGATCCCACCCAGGTGTGTTATAGCAGCGAATAAATATTCGCTGTTGTAACACTGATCCTCCTCCCAGCCAATCAGGAAGCAGGTTTTGACACCAGTCAACCAATTGGCTAAAAGGACAGGCAATCCTAATGGAGGCCTGGAAGGAGGAGGAGCTGGAAGCCGCCATGGAGGAGAGGATATGGAGCTGCTGCACCACGCTGCCTGCTGCCTGCCACCCGCCGCCAATGTGGTAGGTGCCGGGTCGACCGGCAAACAGCTGGGGAAAGGTTGGTGCTGCCACTGCTACCCGAAATGAAAGAAAAGGCTTTGCTTTCAGTTACTGTATACTTTAATGATTATTGTACCACCAACCACCAAAAATCCCCTTAATTTCCATACTGTTGACTCCATTGTATTTCGCCAAAGTGGCAAAATGTTCGTAAAATAATTTCTTGAATTTTTATGAAGTTTCAGGGAAGTTAAAACTCTTGATTTCACTCTAAATAAGAGGCTTTGTTGCTCTTACGTCTGCTTGTATGCTAAAGGTGAGTCACAGCAATATTCTAGTGCAAAGGCATTAATCATATGCACAAGGCAGACACTGAACAAAAAAAAAAATATTATATAGGACGCCGACCTTTCCTACATTTTCAGAGTGTGTCTGACAAGAACATGAGTGAGAACTTTGCTTTACATTTTATGGGCCCTGGCAGCGATCGCTCACTTTTTGCATTGCCACATATTGCGCAAAAGGGCCAAAGGAGAGAAAAAATGCATGTGATAGCAATTTCACATTTATTCCCTTTAAATTATGGGATAGACACTTAACCTAGTTTGATTCCCAGGTGGTCTGGCCGACGTCCACAGTATTGTGGTTTGTTTAAAGGGTTCATTTCTTGAAGGGAAGAGAAGGGAAACAAGAGTACAAGGCTTAAAAATACAATTCAAAGAGTGGAAGCTCAGAGAACATGGATGAGTTATGTTGTTACAACTTACAGTTATATTGGATCGCAGTGAAAGCAAAACAATCCAACAGATTATTAGTGGAGAAGATAGAAACTATAGTATGAAAGTATTGAAGGGCAACTCCAGCCACACATACAGGCAAAATATACATAGGAACACTTTTTGCATGGCAAAAAAAGCTATTTAAAGTACAAACTTACTCTGTGCCCACCCAACTCTGATGTGCTACACTGGGATCCACCCATCCCTGCTGTGCTGTATAGCTTTATAGCATAGAGATCAGCGGCGGCTGGTCCTCAAATTTTTTTGGGGGGCGCAAACAAACAAAAAAAAAATTGCAGCCTCACTGTGCTCATTAAACGCAGCTAATTCACCCATCAATTGTCAATTGTCACCACTGCGCCATCAAATGCAGCCACTGGGCCCATCAATTGTCGCCACTGTGCCATCAAATGCAGCCACTGTGCCCATCAGTTGTCACCACTGTGACATCATTTGTAGCCACTGTGCCATGCCATCAATTGTCGCCACTGTGCCATGCCATCAATTGTCGCCACTGTGCCATGCCATCAATTGTCGCCACTGTGCCATGCCATCAATTGTCACCACTGTGCCATCAATTGTTGCCACTGTGCCATGTCATAAAACACAGCCACTGTGCCATGCCATCAATTGTCGTCACTGTGCCATCAATTGTCACCACTGGGCCATGCCATCAAACGCAGCCACTGTGAAAACCTTTTATGTCTACATGTATTTATTTTTGAGGACCTTTTTGTCATGTATGGTCTGTTTAAAGCTATAGCAGAGTTCAGGCACTGTTGCTAATGGATAAAACATTCCAGTATGTGAGTTTTGATGTAAACATTTGTTTAGCATGAAGTTGTTTCTCTATATGGTTCCAGACAAGCTGCTTGGCATGTATGCAATTGATTTGTTAATTTAACCACCCCATCCTACCCCAGTGTTTGAAATTTGGGACTGACAAGTCTAAAAATGTTGTTCTTTAAAGCAGGGATCTCAAACTCAAATTACCTGAGGGCCGCAAGACAAGTTTTCATATCCAATGGGGGGCCGCATGCAAACTTTTAAACTTCAAAAACAGTACTGGTGTCAGCAAACGTATTATTACCCCCAGCTCTGTGTCACAGAGCTGGGGGTAATAACAGAGCAGATTAATGCCTTGATGTGCCCGAGGACCACTATAGCTATGTCCCACTATGAGACACAGGTACAAGGTCACGGCATACAAGGTTTTCTCTGCACTGTTTCCATGGCAGGCAATTGGGCCAGCTTAAAGCAATTATTTATTTATTTTTCTTTATAGGCCCCTTAGGTCTTAGCACTTGGCACCCTGCAGGCCACAGAAGGTGAAAGCTTTTCAGAGGTTTGCCTTATGTCGGGAAAATGGGTCATCTGGTCATTGGTTCTTTTTCTTCCTACTACCTGTAGTCTTTTTTTGGAAGAGCCCTCACCAAGCACTTAGTAGATTGGCTTTGACTGGTCCCAAAGGAATGAGGTCTATCTGGTTTTGGCCACTGGGAGATCAGAGTACCAGAGAAGTATTGTTCCTTGGGAATACAGGGACAATGAGGTCCTTTCTCTTCAGAGGAAGACCACAGCATCCTCCTGAATTGTTTTTTTATTCACTTCTCTTCACTTTTTTTGTGCACAACAGTCCAGAGAACCCTGCCCCATTAGGAGCCTTGTGCCTTGGGGATAAAAGTTGTTGTAAACATCACTTTTTGACTTTTACCTACAGGTAAGCTTATAATAAGGCTTACCTGTAGGTATAAAGAATATCTCCTAAACCTGTACAGTTTAGGAGATATTCCCCTCGCAATGCAGCGGCGCATGCGCAGGGGGGAATTGGCGGCGAAAGGACCGGCAGCCTCTGGACCTTGCCGATTTGAAATCGGTGACATCATCGCTGCTCCAGCCAATCACATCGCTGGAGCGGCGATACCCGGAAGACACGCCGGAGCAAGATGACACCTCGCTCGGCGTGGACCAGGTAAGTGCTCTTCACCTCGTTCCGAGGTAATATTTCATAACCAGCTAGTATGTGGTGCATACTAGCTGATTATGCCTTTTGCCTTGCAGGTTTAAAAAAAAAAAAAATTGTATATGAGGTTTACAACCGCTTTAATAGATGATGGTTATCTTCTCTCTTCGAAGGAAGACCACATCACCCACCTGAATTTTCATAGGTATTCACTTTACTTGTTTGTGCACAACAGTCTTGAGCAGCTTTACTGAAAATTCAAGATTTATAAAAATAAAAAAAATCCAGTCATTATGGGAATTTAAAAATACTGTATAATACGTGATCTGTATTGGACCTCTCTGGAATAAACTATACCATTAAACACCAAATGGCCATGGAAACACCTAAATTGGAGTATGAACCATCAGCAGTTAAAACATTAAAAAATATTCATTTTATTCTTTGTGACTTTTTTTTTTTTCAAGTTCAGTTCTTTGAGTCCTTTTCATTTATGTCACCGAGATTGCCTGCGAGAAGGAGCTTTGATATGAAAGATCAACAAAAGGTTTAAAAATATATATTTGTATAATATTTATAATGCAAATCTGAATTTAGCATCTTTCAGTTCACTTTATTAGAAGCCGCGGAGTTCAGAGATGAAAAAGCCAAAATCCCCAAACGACACAGCATGCGCCAAAGTTCAATAAGAAAAAGAGAGATGTGTTTATGTTGAAAACACCTCCCTATGCAAGACACGAGTACAAAGGCAGCAGCTAAAAGGTGATCCTGTGTTCACATGTACATTACTGGAACAGGCAAATTAAACTGGGTCTCATTATACACGTTTTAACTGTCTTCCCAGGTGCAAAGTCTTTTGTCTGCTTTTGTCTGTAGACAAAAAGAAGAAGAAAAATAACAGTATATTAGGTACCCCGCTGTTCATAAATACGTTCTTCAGATATGTTATTGCTACATTATTAGTGCAGTTCCATGTTTGTTAATATTAGTTCTTGTAGTAAGTCATTTAGGATGACTCTATGACTAAGCTACATGAGTGTCCCTGTGCAGAGAAATATTATAGACCCTCTAAAATATATATAATATATTTTCAAATATTCATTTGCATTATGATATCAGTGCTACTCTCTGCATTACTGTTTGGTGAGCCCAGGGTTATGTGGGAGTGCACCCCCAGGTGGTATGCATAGGTGTGCGCATCCTGATACATTAGGGCCGCATCAGCATTATGATTGTCCTCAAAAGGTTGTATCTGTAAGATTAGATGTCCAGCACATCCCCTCCCCTTACATTAGATGTCAAGAGCCACCCCACCATCAGAAGTCTCCCTTAGGCCGCGTACACACGATCAGACCAGTTTGATGGTGTGTACGGCCCATCGGACCGTTTTTCGACGGACCGAAGTTTTAAAACCTGCTTCAAAATCTGTCCGATGGACACCTGTCCGTCGGACAGGTTCGATGGTTAGTACGCAAAAGCATCGGACCAAAAACCCGCGCATGCTCAGAATCAAGTCGACGCATGCTTGGAAGCATTGAACATCGTTTTTTCAGCACATCATTATGTTCTACGTCACCGCTTTCTGGTCTGATCGGATTTTTGGTCCGATGGTGTGTACACACATCAGACCACTTCAGCCTGGTTCAATAAAAACAGTTTCATCAGTTTCATCAGACCGGTCTGATCATGTGATCATCACTGTGTACCCCCCTTTCCTTATGCTGCTTCTGGGAAGAAGCTGGATGCATTGCTTGAAAGCAGAAAGTAGGGGTCTGGAGGAGGACTAGGGGAGGTGCGAGGGCCATATGAAATGGCCTGGAGGGCCGGATTCCACCTACAGGCCTTGTGTTTGACACCTGTGCATTAGGGTGTGCCCCCTTAAGCTCAAACACACATGTTTGTATATGTATCTACATATATATGACTGGTACATTGATCTCCCTGCTGGCAGAGAACAGCATAAACATTTATGGCAGAACCGGTAAGAGGGAGATCTTTCCCATGTTCCTGTTGCTACAGGAGCGATAACACTAATGTGCAGGGGGTAATTATGGTGTGCCTGAGCACACCAGACATACCCTGTGCGCATGATACAAAAAACAACTGTCACTGCTCATACCTATGACTGGTCTTCACAGCAAGAAGCACTGGAAAGGGCGGACGCATGTCAATAAACACACAGAATATCCAAGCTCAACTTACCAACCGATCAGCAACCAACCAAATTCACCTGTCTAACAGTGAGTTAAAAACAGAGGTTTAGTTGCACGCATTTGCAAATACATGTGTAAGCTGCAGGCCCCATAAAGGCTCCCTGTGCACTGCAGTCCTAACTCTAGAATGTAAAGTCTCCTCAGTGGAAGCACATGTATGATGATGGATAGATGAAGGGCAGATGACTGGAGGGAGCCCAACCATACCCTGTGCACACGCCTACGTTGGTATGTCAATGATAACCTTAAAACAAGTTATCAAAAAAGCCCACCTTTTTGCCCCTATCTCATGATACACTCATATTTGGTACATCTCACCCTCATACCCCCCTCTCCCATTACAGAATACGGGAGTTCTTTTGTCTGCTGGCTCCTGTAGTTTTTTAATTTCAGCATGGCTGTGCATGGTTCAGTCCACACAGCCATGTCATTCAGTTATAGAAAACTGTGAATGACAAAAACTACAAATCACATTTGCCACTGCTGCAGAAGAACTTGTAGCATCCAGAAGTTTATTAAAGTGTTCCTATCACAACAGTATTTTGAATGGTGTTCTTAGGGTCATAGTGAGCATTTTTATTTCTTCAAGCGTGGCAAGTCGAGTTAATGCCAAAGAGCTCCATTTTGGTCTCATCTGACCACAGCACTTTCTCCCAATCCTTCTCTGAATCATTCAGATGTTCATTGGCATGACTGTACATGTGCCTTCTTGAGGAGGGGGAAACATTATGCTTTGGGGCTGTTTCTCTGCTGAAGGTACAGACCGACTTTAACGCATTGAGGGGCCAATGGACTGGGCCATGTATTGTAAAATTTCGGATGAGAACCTTCTTCCAGAACACTGAAGATGAGTCAAGGATGGGTCTTTCATCATGATAATAACCCAAAACATACCACCATATAGGACCTTAATACCATATAAAATGTATGGAGGGACCTGAAACTGCAAGTTGTCAAGTGATAGAGAAACCTTAAGGATTTAGAGAAGATCTGTAAAAAAGAGTGTACCAAAATCCCACCTGAGATGTGTGTAAACCTGGTCACCAACTACAAGAAACGTCTTACCTCTGTGCTTGCCAACAAGGGTTTCTCCACCAAGTACTAAGTCATGTTTTGCTTGGGGTTCAAATATTTATTTTACTCACTGAACTGAAACTTAAAGGAGTTGTAAAGGAAAAAATGTTTTTGCCTAAAATTATTGTCTGCAAGGTAGACAGACAGAATAGTGTAATGATTCTGTTAACAAACGAGTAAACACCTATTAAATTCCTTCATCTATATCACCTCCGGCGTTCTAGTTTCTGTTCTCTCATTCACTTCCAGGTTTGCATCATTTGTTCATGTAAGAACTACATTTCCCAGTATGCATTGCGGCACGCCCAGTAATTCACACCTCCTTGAAGTCTCTAACACGTAGAGAGCGTCCTGCCGCACAGATGTAGTTCCCAGGAGGGGGCGAGCACGTCACTGACCACCACAGTAAAGTCTCCCTTCACGGTGGTCAGTAAAATCAGACAAGCAGGAAGTGAACAGAACAGAGAAGAAATAGAGCAACTTCTGAGCAAAAACGAACAATGAGGAAGTGAAAAGAGGAATGTCTGCGGGTAAATGATGCTTATTATGAAAAAATTGTTTTTCCTTTACAACCCCTTTAATTTATAACATGTGTATCATGTGTTTGGTTGATATTCTGTCTCTATCAATTAAAATACACCTATGATAAAAATAATAGACCCTTCATTTCTTTTTAAGTGGGCATTTGACCATAAATGTCCGCTCGTAGCGGTCGTATTTTTTAGCCGCTTTGTCGAATTTGCCTCTATAATGTCGAATCTTTCCTCTCTATGACAAATCTTTTCTCTCAATGTCGAATCTTTTCTCTCTATGTCGAATATTTTCTCTCGATGTCGAATCTTTCCTCTCTATGACAAATCTTTTCTCTCAATGTCGAATCTTTTCTCTCGATGTCGAATCTTTCCTCTCTATGACAAATCTTTTCTCTCAATGTCAAATCTTTTCTCTCTATGTCGAATCTTTCCTCTCTATGACAAATCTTTTCTCTCAATGTCGAATCTTTCCTCTCTATGACAAATCTTTTCTCTCTATGTCGAATCTTTCCTCTCTATGACAAATCTTTTCTCTCAATGTCGAATCTTTTCTCTCTATGTCGAATCTTTTCTCTCTATGTCGAATCTTCATGCCTCTATAATATCAAATCTTTTCTCTCTATGTCAAATCTTTTCTCTCTATGTAGAATAATCTTGGACTAATAGAGCTAGGTTAGGCACATTCAACCGCAGATTCGATAGACACAGATCGCTATTGTCACCATTATGTTGAATCTTCTATCTATATCGAACTGTTGTCGCAATAAAATGAAAATAAAGCATTTTTTTATGTCGGATGTTTCAGATTTCGGACATTCGTTATTGTTTGTTAAAACGAACGCAAATATCATGAAATTCAGATGAAAATGCATTTGGACGAAAACAAATGTACATGTCTACTTTGCAATGCATAGGTGTATGAATAACCAGTATTAAGAGTGCATTGGGTTTACTGTGTGCAGACAAGGTTAAGCGCCAGACCCCCAGGGTGGATTTTTAGTGATGCCCCAGGAACCATCAACACTGTACAAGTCATTCACTACTGCTAAAAGGCTTTAGAGGTAATCAGAGGTAATCTCTAAATTCCAAATGGGAAAGATATTTTGTACGTTTTGTTGACGTTGTGTCATTGTTCTATAAAAGAACAGCATCTTCATAAAGTGAGAAAATAATAAGATATCTGTCTTTTCTCTTCTCTGGTAAAAGCCCTTTTATCTTCACCGTGAATAAGAAATCTGTGATTCTGATTTCTGGTCTGGAAACAACAAGGTGGAAGTTTAAAAAGTCAGAACAAATCTCTTCCAATTACCAGGAGGAGATAATACATGAAAGCGGGGATGTGGGTTTATCTGTAACATATTGATGTCCCTGTGATCTCTAACAACCTACTATAGAACTTATTTATTGATGGCCTGTCACCTGACACAGGCGGGGGGATAGAGAGGTCAGACGCACGAGTTTACATCTTCAAATTATTAACCTAATGTACGTGTTTGATACATAACTAAACTCACCTGAAAGGTCTGATTGTGCACCTAGTAGGACCTCTGCAACTCCATATCTTGTCTAATTGTGTGTCTATATATTTATATACAGTAAAACCTTGGACTGCGAGCATAATTCGTTCCAGAAATATGCTTTTAATCCAAAGCACTTGTATATCAAAGCAAATTTCTCCATAAGAAATAATTGAAACTCAAATGATTCGTTCCACAACCATTTATTCATAAGTTCTTCAGTTTATAGTCCATATAAAAATATTATAGCAATGTGTCCATCCACAAATGGAATTCTCCACAAGGGGATTAGATGCAAAATCCAGCAGGAGCTCCAGGGTATAAAAGAGAAGAGAGGCGCCTCTGAGTTTAGTAATATGTTGCTAAATGTTGTACCTTCATTAAATGTAACCATATTGGTACACTTATGCCTTGTACACACGGTCAGACTTTTGGCCATGCAAAAGTCTGCCGTGAGTCCTTCGGAAAGATAGAGAACGGGTTCTCTATCTAAGGTCCGTTGGACTTCCGAGAAAAAAGTCCAATAGAGGCTACACACGGCCGGACTTTCCGAGAAAAAACTGACTTTTTTTCTCTGAAAGTCCTGCCTTGTGTACGAGGCATTAGAGACGCCTCTCTTCTCTTTTATGCTGCATACACACGGTCGTTTTTTGCGATGAAAAAAAACGTTGTTTTTTAAAACGTCATTTAAATTGATCGTGTGTGGGCAAAACGTCGTTTTTTGTCTTAAAAAAAAAACGACCAAAAAAAAATTCCAACATGCTTGAATTTTTTGTGTCGTTTTTCAAAACGGCGTTTTTTGTTTCACAAAAAGTCACCGTGTGTAGCAAAAACGTCGTTTAAAACGACGTTTTTCAACCCGCGCATGCCCAGAAGCTAGTTATGAAGCGAGCTTCAATGGAAAAGAGTGGTGAACGTAACCTCGCTTTTTGTGAAAAAAAACGATGGTGTGTATGCAACATCGTCTTTGAAAAGTGACGTTTCAAAAACGTCGTTTTTTACTTCACAGAAAACGTCGTTTTTTTCAATCACAAAAAATGATCGTGTGTACGCGGCATTATACTCAGTTGTGACATGACACTACTTGTATATCAAGGCAACATTTATTTAAAAAATGTGCTTGTCTTGCAAAACGCTCTCAAACCAAGTTACTCTCAAACCAAGGTATTACTCTATCTATCTATCTATCTATCTATCTATCTATCTATCTATCTATCTATCTATCTATCTATCTATCTATCTATCTATCTATCTATCTATCTATTTCCTTCCTTCCCTATCCTTTTTTCTTCCCTTTTTTCTTCCCTTTCTCTCCATCTCTCCTTTCTTCCTCTCGTCTCCCATTTTACCATCATCCCTTTCTTCCCTCCCTTCCTCATCCCTCCCCGTTCCTTTTTCTTTTGCTTCCTTTCCTGGGTGTCATTACATGAGCACATAATACAATAAAGTACAAAAACAAACCATCAACTAATGTCTATTATTATTATAATAATTATTATTATTAATATTTTAATATAATACAGGATTTATATAGCGCCAACAGTTTACGCAGCTCTTTACAACATAAGGGCAGACAGAACAATTACAATACAATTTAATACAATAGGAATCGGAGGGCTCTGCTTATTAGAGCTTACAATTTGAGAGGGAGTTCAAGAGATACAAACAGTAATAACTGTGGGGGATGAGCTGATGGAGAAAAAGAAGCATTCATGTTGGACTGAAGGGTGTATAGCCAATGTAAAGGTAAGCCAATGTGGTTGGAGTTGCAGAGAGATGACCAGGGAGTGAATTACAAGCTTTGTGGTGACAATGGTTAGGAAAGATTTTTTTTTAGGAGATAAGGAGGAAAAAAAAAACGAATGCCGCGTACACACGATCACTTTTTGTGATGAAAACAAAATTCATTTTTAAAAACGTCATTTAAAATGATTGTGTGTTATTGTGTTACATCATTTTTTGTCTTGTGAAAAACGACAAAAAATTAAATTCGAACATGCTTCAATTTTTTATGTCATTTTTTAAAATGTCATCTTTTGTGTCATAAAAAATGATCGTGTGTGGGCAAAAATTACGTTTTAAACCCGCACATGCCCTGAAGCAAGTTAGGAGACGGGAAGTAAAACTACCATTCATAATGGAGTAAGCACATTCATCACGCTGTAACAGACAAAAAAGCAGGAATCTTCTTTTACTGACAAGTAACCAGCTAAAAGCAGCCTCAAGGCAAATAGAATTTCCCCTTTAAGAGTGCCGTCGCTTTGTTCATCATTTTTCAAAAACGATGGTGTGTGGGCAACATAATTTTTAATGATGAAATTGGAAAAATTACGTTTTTTTTTCATGATGAAAAATTACATTTTTTTTCAAGACAAAAAGTGATCGTGTGTACGGGGCATTAGGGTGACTTTTAAGGCACAGTTAGTGTAATAGAGTATTACAGTAAGTATTCAGAATATTTGATGTACAAAAGGTTTATTTATCCAAAGTATTAATACATAAAAGTCATCAACAAATAAAATACGGAATGTATTCTACAGAATTGTCAATCATGTATTCATATAAATAAATACAGTCCTCTTGCACCCTACGCATTTCAGAGTACGAATATCTCCTTTTTCAGGGGTGTAAATTTGTAGAGGAAATTTTCTATAATATAATTTGAAACAAAATTAACCACTTCCCGCTCGTTTAATAGCAAATTGACGTCCGGGAAGTGGTTTTGTTACCCTGACTGGACGTCGTATGACTTCCAGCAGGATAACAGCCCCCGCGCGCCATGGGGGCTTGCGTCGCAGCAATCGGTTGTGCGGTGTGTCACCACTACACCGATCTCCATAAAGAGCCTCCGGCAGAGGCTCTTTGCCAAGTGATCAGCCGTGTCCAATCATGGCTGATCACAATGTAAACGGGAAGAGCCGCTGATCAGCTTTTCCTCACTCAAGTCTGACAGACAGCTGCCAATCAATGCTCAGGCAGTTGCCAACCAGTGCCCACCCAAGATCCCTGCCAGTGCCAGTGCCGCCAGGGATACCTATGAGTGCTGCATATCAGTGCCGCATGTCAGTGCCCATTAGAGCCTGTCAGTGCCATGTATTATTGCCCATCAGTGCCCAACAGTGCCACCTATCAGTGCCCAGCAGTGCCGCCTATCAGTGCCACCCAGAATTATCCAGTATTGCAGCCTTTCAGTGCCCATCAGTGTCGCCTATCAGTGACAATTAGTGCCCACCAGTGCCACCCATGAGTGCCCATCAGTGCCGCCTATCAATGCCCATCAGTGCTGCATATCAGTGCCACCCATCAGTGCCACCTACCAGTGCCCGTCAGTGCGACCTCATTGGCGCCGCCTTATCAGTGCCCGTCACTGCAGTGAAGGAGAAAATGCCCCAGAGGTGATCAAATACCATCAAAAGAAAGTTCTATTTGTGGGAACAAAATTATAAAAATTCTGTTTGGGTACAGTGTAGCATGACCGCGCAATTGTCATTTAAACAGCGACAGAGCAGAAAGTTGAAAATTGGCTTGGGCAGGAAGGGGCGTAAGTGCCTGGTATGGACGTGATTAAACATGTTTAATTTTGTTTCAAATTATTGTTTCAAATTATATTTTATCTTCAAATTTACAAATCATCTACAAATTTACACCCCTGAAGGAGGTGTGCATCCAGGACTTAGGACGAACTCGGTGTTCGTGGGAGATAGGCCCACCATCCATCACCTCCATGTGAGTGGATGTATGAGTGAATGATGTTGCCTGTTTAGACACTTCCATAACACCATATCCTACTTGCTTTGTATCTTCTCCATGCCTTACTGCTGAGTGCTGATGTCGTTTCTGTCCATTGAAGTGTATTCCTCCTCCCCCTGCCAGAGGTGGTTTTATTTGGCTATCCGTGCCATAGCCGTGAGGTGAGGGGCTAGGGACCACCTGAGGTGTTCACTGTACCACGTTCTTTCCCGGCACCATTTCCTCCATCTTTTAGAAACTGTCTTCTGGGACATCTTTGGAACCTGTCTTCTGGGACATTTGGGAAACACTTTCAGAGACTTTTTTGCATTTCTTCACTGATTTATATATTATTATTTGTATTGTTCACTGTGTTACACATTCAGGGGCGCCCCTAGCGGTAGTTCTTCCTGATTTCACATTACTTGGACCAGCACATTGTGTACATTTTACTGCTTGTGAATTTGTACTCCTTTTTTGTCACTTGTCATTGTTTAGTATTCAATATTATCTTTTGTGCTACATTTTGACGGTTTACGTATTGACACTAAACTTATGTACGCTATCACTCTGTTCTTGATCTAGTTACTGGATGTGGCACCAATATGCATATTATCACCGTTTCTCTTTGTTTTTATATTTTGGAGATGTTGCTGAGGTTGAGGCAGCAAGCTTCGGACAGTGATTGGATGTGGGGCCAAAAGGAGAGTTCAGAGTCCAAGATTACACCTAGCACCTTGGCATGTGGGTACGGGTTGATAGTTGAGCCATTGATCTTGACATAGAAGCCAGGGGAAGGGGCACGTGGGGGAAATATTACGAGCTTGGTTTTGGATAGATTGAGTTTAAAAAAGTGGTGTGAAGTCCAGGCTGATATGTCTGTCAGTAAACTAATAATGTGTGTTGAGACTGATGGAGTGAGCTGAGGGGTAGACAGATAGAGTTGGGTGTCGTCAGCGTAGAGATGGTATATGAAGTCATGGGAGGCTATTAGGTCACCCAGGAAGGAGGCGTAGATGGAGAATAGGAGAGGTATAATAACAGAACCTTGGGGGACCCAGACAGAGAAATTATAAGAAGAAGAAGAAGAAGAAGTAGAATTGTAAATGACACTGAATGTGCGGTGGGATAGGCAGGATGAGAATAAGTGAAGAGTATAGTCAAAGAGGGTGTAGAGTTTTTTTTTATAAAGAGGTAGTGGTCCACCGTGTCTATCTATCTATCGGTTAAGTCTATCTATCATCCATCTATTTGTTCCTTCTCTCCCCTCTTTCTTATTTACCTCTTTCTCTTTCTCCAGTTCCAGAAAGTCTTTTGCCTCGTACACACAACCGTTTTCCCCGGCAAAAACCATCAAGAAAAATGCTGGCAGAGCTTTTTTGCCAAGAAAAATTGTCGTTTTTTTCAACAGAAGGAATCTTTATTAGCATAATGACATGGTTACAGGCTTATACAGTACAGGTGGTGAAATTCAGAGCATCAATCAAAAGCAGTCATATTGGAGTATATATGCTGGAAACTCACTCATCATTCCTAGGCAGTCATTTAGAAAGGGCAAGGGGGGGGGGAGGGGAAGAGTCACAAAACATTCCCATTAGGGTAAATTGACAATCACTCAAGTAGGCAATGAGGGAGGGGGGAGAAGGAGAAGGAGGGGAAGGGGCAAAGAGGATCCGCCACCCCCCCCGGATGGGGGGAAAGGCTAGCAGTTAACAGGCTGTATCAGACCGTCAGCCGTCGGGCTGCCACCCACGCCGTCCAGATCTTTTCGAACTTCTGAGAGCAGCCACGTCCCATATATGTTAGTTTATATAAGGGTAGGGTGTCATTAATTAGCTTGCGCCATAGGGACAGCCCAGGAGGTTCCGGAGCATTCCACTGGAGCAAGATGGCCTTCCTGGCATAGAAAGCTGAGTAAAAAATAATAATTTTTTTGTGAGTTGTGGTGGGCAGATTATCAGTGATACCTAGCAGCAATATCAAGGGATCCAACGCAACAGCCATGTCACAAACCGAGGCCATATCCTCCACCACCCGCTTCCAGAATTCCTGAATCTGGGGGCAGAGCCAAACCATATGAATGAAATTCCCCACTTCTGTTCTGCATCTAGGACATCTATCCTCAGAGGTGCGGTAAATCACCGCCAGCATCTGCGGCGTATAGTAAACCCTATGGATGAACTTCAGCTGAATAAAGCGTTCCCTCGCTGAGATCATGAGGGGAATGCATTGTTGCATTCCCTCGGATCAATCCTCAGTCGTGAGGGCCGGCAGATCCCACTGCCAGGACGAAAAGGCTTGCGACGCCCCAGGGCCTGTCGCACAGGTCAGTCTAAAGTAAATAGACGATAGCGTTCTATCTACGAAGCGTAAGGTGAGGAGCCGCTCCACCGAGTGGGGCTCTACCTGAATAGGGTCCGGGAACTGCGCTCGGACCGCATGCCGGAGCTGTAGCAATCGGAAGAACATCCAGGGAGGTAGCCCAAACTTGCTTTTCAAGGTCGCAAAAGTGAGAAACCGTCCCTCCGGCATGATATCTCGGAGCGTTTTGACCTCATATCGTGCCCACAGCTGCGGGTCCGGCACAGTTCTCAGGTGTAGTAGCGGTCGTATGTTTTTCGTCACGAAAACTGTCGTGGATCTCAACGAGAAAAACAAAGAGTCTCAATTTTTCATCATGGTTTTCGTTGGGCTGGTTTACGAAGAGAAACACGTTCGTGTGTATCCTTAGAAACCCAGCAATGCTCAGAATAAAGTATGAGACGGGAGCGCACCTTCCGTAAAAGTAGAGTATTCGTAATGGAGATAGCACATTCGTCACGCTGTAACAGACTGAAAAGTGTGAATCCTCTCTCACCAAACTTTTACTTAACACGCAGTAACATGAGATTAGCAAAAGCAGCCCCAAGGGTTGTGCCAGTGGAATCGAACTTCCCCTTTATAGTGCCGTCGTACGTGATAAACGTCACCGTGTTTGAGAACGACAAGATTTTGTCTTGACAGTGTGTACGCAAGGAAAGCTTGACAAGAATCTCGTCAAGCTTGACAAGAATCTCGTCAAGCTTGACAAGAACCTCGTTGGGGAAAACAACGTTTCTTTTATGACTAGATTCTCGGTCGTGTGTACGAGGCATTTGACTTTCATGACATTTACTAAATGCATTTTCCAGGGTTCTCTGGCGCCATTGCTGTTATATTATAATAATGCACAAAGAAAACATTAAAGGTTAACTCCGCTTTTTTGAGAAAAAAAAAACATCCCTCTCTAGATGATCTATGTACATTGCAGGGATTTTAACATGCTTTGTTGCAGACTTCTAGCTTTTGTTATTCTGAAAAATTAGCTGTTTGTCTGTGTCCATGTGCAAAATGCAATATTTTATAATTATCAACCAGTTGTTGCACCTGCAGGGCTCCAATTAGGAATGTGGCAGGTTTTGCATCCCTTTAGACCTGATTTCACCAAAAATTAAAAAAAATTGCGGGGGATGCCGAAAATTTGACCTGTATCTTAGTGTAGACTTCTGGGAAAATCAGTAAGCCAATTACACAGGCAGGAAATTACATTTCTAGGGGGGCATTCCATAGACCATCTGTGTACAGAAGGCCTCCAGGTTGCCCTATTGCGTTGCATTTTACTGAAGATTACAGCACTGCAGATTGAAAACAAAAGGAAATTTGTATTAACATTCAATTACAATATGACTTGTGTAGCAATTGTACATGCTATTATATATATTTTTTTATATATTTTTTTCCTACGTAAGGGGAATTATCCTTTAAGACTAACGTACAATAAAAACAAGAATATAGCAATTATTCTGTTGCAGAATTGTATACGGTTGTCTGATGATCTATGAATGCTTGGTTACTTATTTCATTTGGTTACAAGTTATCCATTTGGCCGAGCACAGGTATTTCAGGTAGATTAATATTATCTGTTATGTGCTGGGTCACTGACTGTGTCTGGGTTACCTTGGATGCTGAGTGTACAAGGTACAAACTTCACCTTTCTAGATGTTTACTCTTCTTTCGCCTACATTCTCATGTGCACACCTCGTCCACCTTTAAAGGGTAAGTTCTTCTAAAATTGATATTGTATAGGTGAGAGCAGGATAATTTATTCACCATCCTATTATGTCTTTTGGAGACTCCATCATAAGGTTCTCCAAGCCTTGTTCTAACAGGGAGACTAAATTCCCTTCAAAATAATCATAGAGTGTAGGCAAACCACAGACATCTTAAAGTGGTTGTAAGGGGTGAAGATTTTTTACCTTCATGCATGAAGTTAAAAACTTTCTTTGTGCAGCTCCTCCCCAACCACCCCTTATACTTACCTGAGCCTCAGTCTACCGATATGCATGAGAGCAGGGGCTCTCCTGGGTCTCTAACTCCTTATTGGCTGAGACACAGCAGGGAGAGCCATTGACAGCCTCAGTTGACTGGTCAGCTAGTTGACGCTCTCAAGGTCGTCTTTCTTCATTCTCAGCATCTGAATGTAGCATTTGTGGAGCGAAAGAAAATAAATGTTGCTTGGGAAAGAATTAAAGGGGTTGTAAAGGTTCTTTTTTTATTATTATTACAAACATGTCATACTTACCTCCACTGTGCAGCTCACTTTGCACAGAGTGACCCCAATCCTGGTATTCTGGGATTCCTCGGCGGCTGTCTCGGCTCCTCCCCACAAGAGCTAACCCCTGTTCTGGGAAGCTCCCTCCCAAGGGGGTTAACTTGCGGGCGTGCTTCCGTCATACAGTCAATGGCTATAGCCGGCAAGTGTATCACTCGGCGCTGCCCCCGCCGCGCCGCGTCATTGATTAGATTGGCAGCAGCGGGAGCCAAAGGCTCATTCGATGAAGAACCGAGAACAGCCTGAAGACAGGGGCGAGTAGCCAGTGTGCTCATGACGCGGGACTTTCGAAGGCTCAGGTAAGTAAAGCGGGGGGCTGGGGGACTTGTAAGCATCGGATGTTTTTTTTCACTTTTAACGCATAGGATTAGAAAACACGTGAAGCTTTATAACCCCTTTAAGATTAATCTGTTGCTTTGCCTTGCATGGACAAAGCACAGATGCACTTTAGGATGGCCATACTTGGTTGAAATGTCTTCATTTGGGATGAATAAAGATTCTTTATCAAAGCTTCTGTTCCATTGGTAGATTTGTCCATTACTGACTATCTATCTCAGTTTGTATCTGACTACTCAGCAAGGTCGATTACATTTTACAGCCCTCCAAAGATGCATTGTTATCAAAAGGGGGCTGTGTCATGCATTCCTAGGAAAAGGTAAAGAAATGCATAATACCATTTCTAGAGCAGGTAGGTACAAAGGTTCATCTGGTGGTGCAATCAAAGTTATCTAGTTCATAATAAAACAACCCCTGGTCCAAATTTTAATCAAACTAACACCAATTAGCAGACCATAGGAAAAACATCTAGGAGGTAAGAGCTATTGGAGGATTGAAGGAAGAAAGGGGAACCTTTAAATGATGGGGGGTAGTCATGGGGTAGAATCACAAACTTTCTACAACCAGCTTGATATGTGGGTGGTGGCCTTTAAAGCGGCCATTAAGCACTCAACCTTAGATCAAACCTTAATTTAAATTGTATATACCGTGCATGCATCCTCCTCCTCACCCTTGCCCCTAACATGAGTTTTTTCTTCTTTCTGGTTAGGTTGGGTCAATTGTTTGACAGGTACCCATGCCTTCAATTTCACCTAGGTGAGAATGACATTGCCCCACCTCCCTGCCTTCAGATCCCTGGGACACATCATATGTCTCACTGCACCACGGGACCTCGCACATGCACATTGGAGAGCTGGGAAGTATTTGTAGCTGCTGACCTTTAGTTTTGGGTATAATACCTCTTTAACATTTTTGCAATCTTAACCTGATAGCAAAGGAACTGATCTGAACAATACAATAATCATCCAATGCAAGCATCAATACATGCAAAAAAATAATAATTGGAATGTAACTCATTAATTTAAAGTGTGTGTAAACACAGCAATAAACTCATCACATTTGCTCCCTCTTGGTCTGGTAAATATTAAATTAAACGTGTTTTGTTATTTTTATGCCTGTTATAATTGTTGATTCTGCTTGAAATTTAGGAAACAAATAACTTCCTGTGCTCTCTGCTTGTGCCGACTGTTATTAGTTAGTAATGTTTCCTAGTCTCTCTGTAAACTACAAAATACCTCCCCTCTATATTATGGAGAAAATACGTTTCTTTAGTCTAGAAAATGTGTTGTTTTTAGTTCTACAACACTTCCTTCCTAGTGTAGTTCTCACACCTGAACAGTCCCACAGGTTCCTGTGCTAATGTATCTGCATCCAGACACTCAGTTGCAGTAACTCTTCTGGCTCAATAAATAGTCTAGGGGTATCCTGTCATTTTTGGATGCATTATTAAAACTTGAACTTGGATGGGGTGTAGGATAACTCTGGGATACTCCAGCAATGAAAATTGGCAACTTAAGGATACTTTCCTTGTACCCAAAGCTTCCTAGCTCAGTCCTAGCAGCAGCAAACAATGGACTCTGATGTAAGAGGGATAGTGAAAGCACACAGTTACTGGGATCCAGTGGCGGCTGGTGCTCAATTTTTTTTGGGGGGGTTGGCAAACTAACGAAAAAAATAATAATTCAATTGCAGCCTCACTTTGCCCATCAATTGCCGCCACTGTGCCCATCAATTGCCGCTACTCTGCCCATCAAATGCAGCCACCGTGCCATAAAATTGTCGCCACTGTGCCAAAAAAATTGTCGCCATAAAATTGTCACCACTGTGCCATGCCATCAAACGCAGCCACTGTGGCCATCAATTGTCGCCACTGTGCCATGTAATCAAACACAGACACTGTGCCATCAATTGTCGCCACAGTGCCCATCAATTGTCGCCACTGTACCCTTCCATCAATTGTCACCACTGTACCATGCCATTTTCGCCACTGTGCCCATCAATTGTCGCCATTGTGCCATGCCAAACACAGCCACTGTGCCATCAATTGTCGCTACTGTGCCATGCCAAATGCAGCCACTGTGCCCTGCCATTGTCGCCACTGTGCCCATCAATTGTCACCACTGTGCCATGGCAAACGCAGCCACTGTGCCATGCCATTGTTGCCACTGTGCCCATCAATTATCCCACTGTTCCATGCCAAACGCAGCCACTGTGCTATGCCATTGTCGCCATTGTGCTCATCAATTGTCGACACTGTGCCATGCCATTGTCGCCACTGTGCCCATCAATTGCCGCCAGTTTGCCCCTAAAATGCCGCCAGATTGCCCCACCCTGCCTGACACTAACCTTTCTCGGTCAGCCATCCTCGGATCTTCCTCCACGATCCCTCGATGTAGTCCCACCCTCGATGTCGCTTCAGCGAATCAGGTTACTGGTAACCAGATCCGGTGAACCTAATTGGCTGAGATGCGTCTCAGTGTTAGCCAAGGAATGCACCTCTGTGCATCCTCTGGCTAACTATTTGGAAGCCGATTACAGCCTTCAGACTTTAATCAGAAAGCCTATCAGAGCCACTGACTCTCATAGACACTTTCACAGCCAACCAGCTGCCGTTATTCAGATGGCCAGGCTCGCCAGGGGGCCGCCCATCTGAATAGTGGGCGGCAGCAGCGACAATACATAGATTCATGCAATGCATGCATGCATGTTTTTCAGTGGCGGTGCAGGAGCAAGAGGGGGCGGTGCTCCTGCGCCCTCTATGGATGCACCGCTACTGCTGGGATCGCACACACTGGCCTGTACTCATAAATGTTCCTGGATATTTGAATGCCTCCTTTCAATATCAGCCAGACATGTGTCTTGTGGACTCTTCCGACCAGAACCCAAGATAAATCCCTTAATCAGCCCCAGCTAAGTTCAGTAGAATAGGCCCCAGCTAACAAAACATAAAAAAAAAAATCACAGCTAGACTGTTTAGAAGGGCAGCAGACGTTCAGGTTGGGAACTTCTCCTGGATAAGAACCCCCCTGTTCTCAGACTTAATGCACTCCCCAGCCACCTACTGGGCACACTCCTTCAGGGATTGGCTGGAACCACATAAATATTCAGGTTGCTTATTTGACTTTCCCAACCCTCTACATTCCATAACTCTCCAGAAGGCAGGGTGAAGCAGTCAAATCTGCAAACGATGAAACTTAAAACAGCCCAAAGCAATCACAAGCCGCAATACTGATTGCAGAGAAGCTACATTTACCTAATCTACCTAGCAACTATCTAGGAGGGTACTACACTAGTGTAACAATGCTTGTTTACTGTACTGTATGCACAATTTCCATCCAAGGCTGCTTGCTCTGCATTAGGACTACAGAACACGTCATTACTATTTTATGAATATTAAAAGGAGGAAGGTGTTCTTTAGTCCAAAATGAGAGGGAGCAGCCTAGGATAAAAATTCTCCTTCTACATCTTGTACTGGGTGAGTCCTGTCAGTGTGTTAGTGGCCGCATTACCAGTTAAAAATAAAACAACAAAGCCTGAGAAATAGAAAATGAATGCAGCCACCACATCTAAGGGCTAGTAAGCTGCAATATATCATGTAGAATATTAGAAGAGGGGAACAGGGTAGGACTTTAGCAGTAAAAAAAAAAAAACTTTAGTGGTACCAAATGACCATGAAGTAAAAAAATGCATTCATAAAAAAAAAACACATTTTATTAACAATAAAATTTACCATATATCAAGAATATATTACAGCCAATGCAACAATGATAATCTGCTGCATGCATGTTCCATCCATCAAAATGTCTTTCAGATGGCAACTTGAAATCTCAACGTGTTTCAACTCATAAAGAGTCTTCATCAGGAGGAAAACGGTATATGGTAGAAAGTAAATACACATCAGAATCCATACCTAACAAAATCAATAATTATACAAAAAAACAACCAAACATGTATGTGTATAAATAATTACTTGCACATAATCCAAGACACAATAATACAAATAAATATAAGGATGCATGTCTAAATAATAGATCCCAGAACTAGAATCAGGTAAGATTCAAGGGAAAAGTTACCTCCTCAGTAGTCATAAGTGGTGATAACCTATCAAGAGTTAAACCAAACATCAAAATAATCAGTATGGCACACTGAACCAGTGCATCCTTCTATTTATTTTTACTATTGCATCTTGAAGTATGTGTAAGTAATTCTTTATATACCGTATTTGCCGGCGTATAAGGCGACTAGGCGTATAAGACGACCCCCTAATTTTCCAGCTAAAATTTTGGTTTTGATATATACTCGCCGTATAAGACGACCCTTTCCTACTAGTCTGTCTGGAAGCTGAGGGGTAGCCAGAACAACCGCTGACAGGAAAAAACGCTGACAGGAACATGCTTTATTCAGCTTTTTTTCAAATCTTACTGTGCCATTACATGCCTCACTGTGCCATCAACATGCCCTACTGTGCCTCAACATGCTTCACTGTGTCATCCCTTCCCTTACTGTGCCATCCCATGCCTCACTGTGCCATTCCATGCCTCACTGTGCCATCAACATGCCTCACTGTGCCATCAACATGTCTCACTGTGCCATCCCATGCCTCACTGTGCCATCCCATGCCTCACTGTGCCGTCCCATGCCTCACTGTGCCATCAACATGCCTCACTGTGCCATCCCATGCCTCACTGTGCCATTCCATGCCTCACTGTGCCACTAACATGCCTCACTGTGCCATCAACATGTCTCACTGTTCCATCCCATGCCTCACTGTGCCATCCCATGCCTCACTGTGCCGTCCCATACCTCACTGTGCCATCAACATGCATCACTGTGCCATCCCATGCCTCACTGTGCCATCAACATGCCTCACTGTGCCATACCTTATCCCTGTACTACGGGCGTCTATTATTCAAAAGCCGCGCCTCCTCCTCATGCTGTTCCGTTAGGCGCGCCTGTGTTCCGCCTATCATGGTCACGGAGGTCCTCTCATCCGAAGCCGAGGCTGAGAAGACATCCGTATAAGGCGGAACACCGAACAGAGGCTCTGCTGTGAAACCAAGTGTTCCGCCTATCACGGAACAGCACAAGGAGGAGGCGCGGCTTTTGAATAATGGATGCTCGAGACAAGTACTGGTGTACAAGACGACCCCCGAGTTTTGAGGCCAAAAGGTCTTTTATACACCAGAAAATACAGTACAAACATTTGGTTGTTTTTTCTTTTTTGTATGATTATTGATTTTGCTAGCTATGGATACTTATGTGTATTTACATTCTAGAATATACAGTTTTTCTCCTGATGAAGACCCTCTATGAGCTGAAACGCGTTTTCAAGTTACCATCTGATAGATAATCATTGATGCATTGGTTGTTAAACTTGCATATCCTTGAAGTATGATACATTTTAAACTTCATCAATAAAATCATTTTTTGAATCATTTTTATATGGTCATATAATTAGTCTTCATGGCCATTTGGTACCACTAAAGTCCTACCCTGTTCCCATCTTATAATATTCTACATTTTAATAGGGATGAGGTACCGTGTGTGACATAGGTTGGGATTTAGCATCAAGTATTTAATGCAATATATCATATTTGTGTTCTTGAGTTTGGACATGTTTTCAAAATGGTATGGGAGGTGTGTATGAACCCGTGTACACACGATCGGTTTGTCTGATGAAATCAGACCGATGAACTGTTTTCATCGGACAAACCGATCGTCTGTGGGCCCCATCGGTTTGTTTTCCATCGGTGAAAAAAAAATAGAGATGTTTTACATTTTTCCTATGGAGAAAAAAACGATCGTCTGTGTGGAAGTTCATCGGTCAAAAATCCACGCATGCTCAGAATCAAGTCTACGCATGCTCAGAAGCATTGAACTTCATTTTTCTCAGCACGTCGTAGTGTTTTACATCACCGCGTTTTGGCACGGTCAGATTTTTGACTGATGGTGTGTAGGCAAGACTGATGAAAGTCAGCTTCATCAGATATCTGACAAAAAATTCAATCGGATTAGATTCCATCAGATATCTGATCATGTGTACAAGGCTTACGAGTGGCAATCCCCCACAATTGCAACTAATGAAAAATTGCAAAGTGCAATCCAAGTTCATAAAAAGACTTGACAATAGCTGTCCAAACCTGATGGAATCTGGGTGAGGATCATTAAATGCTTAGGAGTACCTTTGTAGTTATCAACTCTGAGGAGAGATAATTAATTACCAGTAACATGAATTGCGAGTGTCGATAGTCCTCTAACTGCTGAAGAATAATAGCAATGCCTTAGTTAGAGTTTGGCAGGTAGAAAGTCACTTCTGCACACTTCAAAGAGGAAGGGAATTAAGTAACAGACTTATCTACAAAGGTAGACAGAGCTGGGTCTATAGTTAAGCTGTTTGCCGTAAGCTTTTTTTCTTCATTAGCCAATAATTGCCAATGTACAATTGACATGAAGTGCACTAATAATAAAGAAAAAAAATGCAGGCGTCTCGTAGTGTGTCTGAATTGAGATGATTTACTTGTTTTTTACTTCTTATCTGTGCAATTAAGGCTCACTAAAAGGTAGGAAAATGAAAGTGAGCGAAAATTAAATCCAGCTATTTAATTGCAGAAATAAGTGTAATTTAAGTGGGAGAAAATTCACGGTAAAGAACAAGATATATTTTGTTCTGTCAGCTCCATCACCTCTGAATATCCCTGAGGCTTGTGTCTGAAAACAGAAGGAAATGTGGGGCTGTTGCCAATAGCATCCAGTTAGATGCTGGAAATCAATGATATCCTGTAGCAGATTCTGGTTGGTTGATTTGACATGCGCTTTGGCTTTTGCACCTTCAATTTTGATACCTAATATAGAAGTCCAGGCTAGAACTAACTAAACTGCTCCCACCCACTTTGCAACTCCTATAATAACTACCCTGTAGAAGGAAGGTGCATATACTGTACCTACCTATTCTCAGAAAACTCTGGTCCAGTCACAGGATCGGCTCCTAGCAGCCAACTTCAAAGAGAGAAGGGACCGCTGACATTGGGCATCCCAAAATAAGCCTACGAGTACGAGTATGAGTACGAGTAACGTCACAGGCCATCCATCCATCCATGGAAAGCGCTCTCTTCTCTTCCCTGAAGCCTGCTACTCGGGACGGGAGATAATATGACTAGACCGAAGCACCCAGAAAATAGGTAAGTACCGTATATACTCTAGTATAAGCCGACCCGAAAATTAGCCGAGGCACCTCATTTTACCACAATAAAATGGGAAAGCTTATTGACTCGAGTACAAGCTTAGGGTGGGAAGTGCAGCAGCTACTTTAAGTGGAAATAGGGTCAACAGTACCCATTTGCAGCCTCGCTGTGCCCAGTTGCAGCTTTGCTGTGCCCATTTGCATTCTCACTGTGCCCATTTATGCCCTTACTGTGCACATTTGCACCCCCTACTGTGCCCATTTGCAGCCCTTACTGTGCCCATTTGTGCCCTCACTGTGACTATTTGCATCCTCACTGTGCCCATTTGCATCCCTTACTGTGCCCATTTGCATCCTCACTGTGCCCATTTGCATCTTCCCTGTGTCTATTTGCATCCATTATTGTGCCCATTTGCAGCCCCTACTGTGCCCATTTGCAGCCCTTACTGTGCCCATTTGTGCCCTCACTGTCACCATTTGCATCCTCACTGTGCCCATTTGCATCCCTTAATGTGCCCATTTGCATCCTCACTGTGCCCATTTGCATCTTCCCTGTGTCTATTTGCATCCATTATTGTGCCCATTTGCAGCCCCTACTGTGCCCATTTGCAGCCCTTACTGTGCCCATTTGTGCCCTCACTGTGACCATTTGCATCCTCACTGTGCCCATTTGCATCCCTTACTGTGCCCATTTGCATCGTCCCTGTGTCTATTTGCATCCCTTATTGTGCCCATTTGCAGTCCTTACTGTGCCCATCTGCAGCCTTACATAACTTGTTCCATGTTGTTCCATGTTATACTGCCTTATCCCACCTTCTCCCGCTGTGTTCACTGTAGATGGCGGCTGTTGCCGGGTTTATTGCTCAATGCGCGATAATCCCCCATCACACACAGCAAGAAAGACATTCTCGTGGACATGCTCATGCATGCACAGCACACCCGGCAACAGCTACCGACTAGTTAACACAGCGCTGACTCGAAAATAAGCCGAGAGGGGGAATTTTCAGCAGAAAAAAATGTGCTGAAAAACTTGGCTTATACTCAAGTATATACGGTATATGCTTCTCCCCTTCACAGGGTGGGTGGTATAGTAGTATAGGATTTAGAAGTTGGGATGCACCTGTTTTTTCAGCTTAGTTAGTTCTAGCCTGGACTTCTAATTTAAGGGAAAATGTTTAATGTTCATGTTGAAATATGTTGGATCTGTACCTGCAGAAGATCATTCAGCACCCAGGGCAAAGATGGCAAACTGCGTCTCCCTAGTTGGAGGAGAGGGTGGGGCTAATAGAGGTGCATGCACAGTGCTCTGTGTGGAATTGCATGTAATGTTTGTAGCGTGCGCTAAAATAGCTATGGTACAGGGAAGGTGCATGCATGTGTACAGGTGCATGGTTCCTGTTAACATTTGCATTATCCTTGCATGGGTGGTGTAAGACTGTGGAGGGCATATATCAGTGGAATGCAATAGGGGAGGGGAGCTGGGCTCTGTGGGGGGCTCAGTTCAGACCTCCTTCACCGGAAGTGAAGGCAGCCTCACCTTCCCACCTCTGGTGGTATGTCATTTGACAATGGAAGACAGGAAGAAGGGGAGTCTGGCCTTACTTCCCACAGAGGCCTGGCTGAGATTAAGCATAGTCCATTTCCAAAGGGTATAATACACTTTATCTTTCAGCACAAGCACAGACACTTCATCCAGGACCCTCTCCCTAAAGTTTCGCCCCTACTGGGGCTTAATCGTAGAGCTCTAGAATTAAGTCCCAGTAGGAGCTGAAACATGTTGGTGGTAGGATCTTGCAAAGGGTGTTTGTGCTTGTGCTGAACAATAAAGTTAATTTTACTCTCTAGAATGGCTGTGTGGCTCCATAACTTTCCTGAATTGTGCATGTTGGAACTTTTCATTTTTAAAAAGCTGTTTCGGGTTAGGCATGTAGGTCTGGACGTTAACTATGGAAATTAAAATGAAAGAAAATTTGTTTTTCAGCATGGCCATTGCAAGAATGTTTACATTTTACTGTTTCTCATCCAGGTGATGATCTTCTGATTAGCTCAACTGGCAACAAAAGATAGGATGATAAAATATCGTAAGGCAAGACAGTGTTGGCAACTCTGCCACTGAGCCATTGAGAATCATATGACATAGCGTCACCTTGGCTACATGACATGTTTGCAGTATTCTAGTAGGGTGGCATCATTATAACTTGGCCCTACTATGACTTTTGTAACATAGAATGATCCAGGCCTTTGTAATATGGCATCACTGTGGCTTTGGTAAAATGAAAGCTTTCTAGTTTTGGTAGAATACATAACCAGTCAAACATTTTTTAGCAGTTTTCTAACAAAATTAAACATGACTGCTACAATCAGAGGAGGACTGGCCTGGAGAAAGACCAGCATTTGCCTCCCCCCTTCCGGAAACGTACTATTATATATGATATATGTTGGGATGATATGGTATGTAATATATTTTGGGAGGATCACCCTGGATGGAGATACTCCCCCATTCAGACTTCAATCAGTGACAGCTGTTCTGTGTTCTATAGCTATCTGCTTCCTGTTCAGACCTGTAAAGTAATGGTGGGTCACAATAAACCATGTTCTCTAAGACAACATCCACCTTTCACAATGGCCTCCATTCACTGCAGCAGTCTTTGTGATGAACATTATTTACCATAAAGAGGTCAGTTGGTTGTGCTTTTTTCCCAAGCCATATATTCCCAGGCCTCCCTCGGCTATATAACATATGGAGGCCCACTTTTAACTTAGGCCTTAATTTTGACAAACAGAAGCTTACTTTTAAGCAGGTGAGTGATTGTATTCTGAATAGCTCTGGCTCAGTCCACAATGTCTCCCTTTAACGTGTTTTATAACCACTTCCGGACCACCGCACAACTATATACAGTGCAGAAAATAAGTATTTGAACACCCTGCTATTTTGCAAGTTCTCCCACTTGGAAATCATGGAGGGGTCTGAAATTGTTATCGTAGGTGCATGTCCACTGTGAGAGACATAATAAAAAAAAAAAAAAAATCCAGAAATCACAATGTATGATTTTTTAACTATTTATTTGTATGATACAGCTGCAAATAAGTATTTGAACACCTGAGAAAATCAATGTTAATATTTGGTACAGTAGCCTTTGTTTGCAATTACAGAGGTCAAACGTTTCTTGTAGTTTTTCACCAGGTTTGCACACACTGGAGGAGGGATTTTGGCCCACTCCTCCACACAGATCTTCTCTAGATCAGTCAGGTTTTTGGGCTGTCGCTGAGAAACACGGAGTTTGAGCTCCCTCCAAAGATTTTCTATTGGGTTTAGATCTGGAGACTGGCTAGGCCACGCCAGAACCTTGATATGCTTCTTACAGAGCCACTCCTTGGTTATCCTGGCTGTGTGCTTCGGGTCATTGTCATGTTGGAAGACCCAGCCTCGACCCATCTTCAAAGCTCTAACTGAGGGAAGGAGGTTGTTGCCCAAAATCTCGCAATACATGGCCCCGGTCATCCTCTCCTTAATACAGTGCAGTTGCCCTGTCCCATGTGCAGAAAAACACCCCCAAAGCATGATGCTACCACCCCCATGCTTCACAGTAGGGATGGTGTTCTTGGGATGGTACTCATCATTCTTCTTCCTCCAAACACGGTTAGTGGAATTATGACCAAAAAGTTATATTTTGGTCTCATCTGACCACATGACTTTCTCCCATGACTCCTCTGGATCACCCAAATGGTCATTGGCAATAGATATGTGCATTCCCGTTCGTACGAATGTTATTTTCGTACGAAAATGTTCATTTTCGTACCCGCGGGATAATGTGTACATACGAAAACGGTAAAGCACCAAAATACGAAAACGACGGGATAACGGATGAGCCGCATAACGAACGACCGCAAATACGAACGAACGATCCGACGGGAAAAAACGACAAAACGAAAATGGCAAAATAACGAAAATGAAATCTGTATCAAGAGGTTTGCATTGTGTATTTTGTTTGAATCCGTTTTGTGTTCGTTTTCAGTTGTATGTCCATTGTTCAATGACATCTATAACAAAAGAATTTCATTATGTATATTGAATGAATTCCTTTTTCTGTTTTCTGTGTATTCAAAATACTGAAGGCAAATTTTTTGTTATAGGTGTCATATCAACATACGAAAATAACAAAAGAAACGGGTTCAAATGCAAATCTTTTGTTTATGGTTTTTTTAATGGCCAGAGAGTTAGGCTGGCCATACATGATACAATTTTCTGTGCAATTTTCTTTAGATTTACCTTCAACTATGTAGTGCAAGGGCCTGCCTGATTGCATACAATTGAAAGTGTTGTTTAGTTTGACCTCATATATGGTTTTTGGTAAATCTAAAAGAAAATTGTACAAGAAAATTGAACATGTATGGCCAGCCTCAGTGACTGAAAGCAGCTTCTCTTTTGTGCAGAATAGTGAGTACACTTGTACAGTAAAGCCTAATAAACTTTTCTGTGGATTTTCATCTGAAGGGAATAGTATTGTTAAGCCCCATACACTTGGTCAGACTATTTTAACAACAAACATAAAAACGATCGTTTTCCGATCGTTCTCAGAAAATTTGTTCGTTTTTAAACTGCATCAGAAAACCATTTTTGGGTTCAGAAGTCTGGCCAACTGATCTCCCTTCAGATGAAAATCCACATAAAAGTTTATTAGGCTTTACTGTACAAGTGTACTCACTATTCTGCACAAAAGAGAAGCTGCTTTCAGTCACTGAGGCTGGCCATACATGTTCAATTTTCTTGTACAATTTTCTTTTAGATTTACCAAAAACCATATATGAGGTCAAACTAAACAACACTTTCAATTGTATGCAATCAGGCAGGCCCTTGCACTACATAGTTGAAGGTAAATCTAATGAAAATTGCACAGAAAATTGTATCATGTACGGCCAGCCTAACTCTCTGGCCATTCAAAAAAAAACATAAACAAAAGATTTGCATTTGAACACGTTTCTTTTGTTATTTTCGTATGTTGATATGACACCTATAACAAAAAATTTGCCTTCAGTATTTTGAATACACAGAAAACAGAAAAAGGAATTCATTCAATATACATAATGAAATTCTTTTGTTATAGATGTCATTGAACAATGAACATAAAACTGACACTAACAAAAGAAAAGCATTCAAGATACACAGAATGCAAATTGACGAAAATTCACGATAATTATGATGATACATGATACATGATACATGTATACATACATGATACAATTTTCTGTGCAATTTTCTTTAGATTTACCTTCAACTATGTAGTGCAAGGGCCTGCCTGATTGCATACAATTGAAAGTGTTGTTTAGTTTGACCTCATATATGGTTTTTGGTAAATCTAAAAGAAAATTGTACAAGAAAATTGAACATGTATGGCCAGCCTCAGTGACTGAAAGCAGCTTCTCTTTTGTGCAGAATAGTGAGTACACTTGTACAGTAAAGCCTAATAAACTTTTCTGTGGATTTTCATCTGAAGGGAATAGTATTGTTAAGCCCCATACACTTGGTCAGACTATTTTAACAACAAACATAAAAACGATCGTTTTCCGATCGTTCTCAGAAAATTTGTTCGTTTTTAAACTGCATCAGAAAACCATTTTTGGGTTCAGAAGTCTGGCCAACTGATCTCCCTTCAGATGAAAATCCACATAAAAGTTTATTAGGCTTTACTGTACAAGTGTACTCACTATTCTGCACAAAAGAGAAGCTGCTTTCAGTCACTGAGGCTGGCCATACATGTTCAATTTTCTTGTACAATTTTCTTTTAGATTTACCAAAAACCATATATGAGGTCAAACTAAACAACACTTTCAATTGTATGCAATCAGGCAGGCCCTTGCACTACATAGTTGAAGGTAAATCTAATGAAAATTGCACAGAAAATTGTATCATGTACGGCCAGCCTAACTCTCTGGCCATTCAAAAAAAAACATAAACAAAAGATTTGCATTTGAACACGTTTCTTTTGTTATTTTCGTATGTTGATATGACACCTATAACAAAAAATTTGCCTTCAGTATTTTGAATACACAGAAAACAGAAAAAGGAATTCATTCAATATACATAATGAAATTCTTTTGTTATAGATGTCATTGAACAATGAACATAAAACTGACACTAACAAAAGAAAAGCATTCAAGATACACAGAATGCAAATTGACGAAAATTCACGATAATTATTGTCTAACAAGAAACGAACATGAATTAAACAGAATAACGAATCATCCCGCATGTACGAAAATAAAACGGTAACGGGGGCGTGACCGGAAATCGGAGATGGTGGAGTAGAGTCAGACACGCTCCACAGCTTCGCTCCTCCACCCGACTCACGATGATTTAGGGATAGCGGCTGCAATCCCCAGAGAAGCCCCAGAGAATCGGGGTGACCACAGCGCTGCAGAGATCCGTTAGGAAGAACCCAGATAAACTCCACCAGGGGATGCGGAGGAAGAAGGGAGTGAGCATTATACCTGGAGGGGGAGTTCACAGTGAGCTGTTACAGCCTCCCCAGCTGCTCCAGCCGAATCGCCCGCTGCACGCATCCCAGCCGGAGATCCAACGATATTTCCCTCTGACGCGGTCTGCGGCGGTCAGGTGTCGCGAGAGAGGGTCTTGTGACGTGGAGACGCGCGGGGGTCCATTGGAGCGAGCGCCCTCTCCCTCCCTCTCGCCCTCTCCCTCCACGGCAGCGATATTGGTGGAACCGTGCTCGGCTCCCAAGATGCAGCCCTCTCTGTGTGGTGGAGAGCAGGGAGGACAGATAAGAGGAGGTGAGAAACCACACATAGACCAGGCTCTGGGGGAACAAGAAACGGAACTAAGTATATTGAAAGCCATGCTACAAGCCCTACCTACACGGACCGACATGGAGATGCTGGTAAAACGCATGGAGGAGTCTCATCGCAAAGATATCGAGAGCGTCCGGGAGGAAGTCGCGCAGATTTCAGATAAGTTGGACAAAGATGAACTGTTGTTAACTAATCTAGACGCTCGTGTCTCCAAGATAGAACAGACATGTATGGCAAAAGCATTCCAGGTGAATCGCATGCAATTGCGACTAGAAGAGATGGAGGATCGCAGCAGGCGTAGGAACTTAAGATTTAGAGGGGTCCCCGAAACAGTTGAAAAGGACGCCCTATTGCCAACTATTACTAGGCTGTGTTGCCAGTTAACCCCTTCCACGCCCCCTCAGGGGTTTGAATTTGAGAGATTACATAGAGCTTTGGGCTCCCGACCATCAAACACAAACAGGCCGAGGGATATAATAGGTTGCTTCCATCGCTATGCGCATAAAGAGATGATCAGCCGTGCAGCCTGGGAGAGGGGTGACATTGAGCTAGATGGGGCACAAATAAAGATCCTACCAGACTTATCCAGGGCCACACTACAGCGGAGAGCCATGTTACGCCCTTTATTGGAGAAGATAAGGGCCTCGGGGGGGACTTACCGATGGGGGTACCCAATTTCTGTGACTGTCAGAAAGGGAGCAGATTCCTTCCTATTACAGCAGCCCATGGACCTCCCGGACCTATTTAGATTCCTGGGAGAAGAGCCATTCGAGGTTCCAGATTGGTTGCAGCAGCTACCAGGAATAAGAAGATAAGGACAGAGGAGAGACTTGGGTCTTTTAGGGAGCAGGATTCGCCCCCCCCGGGTCTCCTGGCTTCCTCTCCCCCCCCCCCCCGGGGTCTCCCCCGGTTCCCCCCCTGACTCCCCCGCCTTTTGGGGCTCCCCCATTATGTGGGGGGTCCCCCCCTCCCCGCCCCCGCCCCCGGCCCTCCCACCTGAAGGGGGATTAGGGCACTCACTAAAGATTAGATATAAATAAGGTAGATGACAGAAGTCTGAGGACAAATGGACATTAATTTTTTTTTTTTTTTTCTCACTTTCACTACGAATTCTCTGGAAGTGACTCACAAAGAAGTATTAAGAAGCACGAGCCAAGGGCTCCTTTAAGATTATGTTTCCACTTAATCACTTAAGGGATGATTTTTCACTTATTTTTCACTTATTGTATTTAATTTTTGTTACATTTTCACTATTTGTTTGTGATATAAGCACATATGCTCTTGATATGTAGTTAATAAGGAAGTATGTAGATATCTATGAATGTATTTTTCTTGAGTGGGAATCACAGGAATGCACTAGAGTGGATGACACTTAGAGGTGAACGTGGGGGGGGGGGGGGCGGCGGAGTGGGAGGGGGGGGGGCTGCGGGGGGGGAGCTTGGTGTGGGGGGGGGGTTGGGGCCGGAGAGGAGGGATTTAGAGCGAGGTCCGTTACTTCTGGCTCCCCAAACTATGGGCACTTATGGAGGGATGTATAGAGGAATGCTGTGGGTGGCCCGGATTAGGGATCAAGGAAATTAGGGGAAGGAGTATAAGTAGATCTGAAAGTGGCCCCCTCTAGAATAGGTTGGTACTTATGAAAGGGGATTCTGCAGTGGGTGGTGCTATATTAGTTATATGGGGTGTTCTCCTCTCTTACTCCTATAAAAGTAGGTCATTTGGACCAGATTCAAACCCAGGATGGCTTTTTCTTCCCTACCCTATCTAAACGGTCCCGCTATGGACTATGTGGATCAAGAAAGGGGAACGAGGGAGAGAGAACTAATTGAGAAGAGGCGTGAAGGAGAAGGGTAGGGAGGGAATAAGGGGGAAAATACAGAAATAGAAAAAGTGGGTTTGAATTGTGGAGAGGATAGGAGCGAGAGAGGACAACAAGTACTCTCTGGAAGAGGCAGAGTTTGAACTAGAGTCGGGTGGGGGGGGAGTAGAAGGAGATGAGGTGACGCCACCAGACCGGTCTTGTTACTTCCCCTATAGTAGGTATACACCCACGGTGGTGACTGGAGAAAGGGTCCAGTCCAGGGTGTTTTTTTTTTTCTCCCGTTAGGGACATAGTAGGGGGGGGGGGTAGATTAAGGGAGGGAGGGGGGTGGGGGGGGGGGGGGTTTTGGGGGTTCACCCCCCTTTTTTTTTTTTTTTTCCTTTTTTCCTTTTTCGTCTCTCTTCCTCCCTGGTCCCTCTCTAGCTCTCACCCTCGGTTCTTTATTATCTACCAGATCCCTATCTGAAATTAGAGATGGAGGCATTAAGAGTAACTTCATTAAATGCGAAAGGATTAAATATCCCAGAAAAGCGCAGGATGATGTTGAAAGACCTAAGGAATTGGGGGACAGATATTGCATATGTGCAAGAGACCCACTTCAGGGCAGGGGACCTACCATTTTTACAGAATAGATTTTTCCCAAGTGTATATCATGCGATGAACCAAGAGGCAAAGTCTAAGGGAGTCTCGATTCTGATATCCAACCGGGTGGCCTGGAGGCTGCAAGATAAATATTCAGACCCCAATGGTAGGTTCCTTTTCCTGAAAGGGAACATAGGAGAGGTCAAAGTGACTCTGGCCACTATGTATGTACCAAATGACAATCAGGATGTATTTTTTAGGAAAACCCTAACAGAGCTCAGAGATTTTGCAGAGGGTAAATTAATAGTGGGGGGGGATTTCAACATCACGCTTGATCCTAGATTAGACACCTCCTCGGGGACATCATCAACTCCAGGGAATATTAGAAGGGGGATAATAAAGAAACTACACGAAGCGCAGTTAGTAGACGCCTGGAGGGTATTACACCCAGATGAAAAAGACTACACCTTTTTCTCAAACCCGCACCAGAGATATTCCCGAATTGATCTTTTCCTGATCCCCCACTACTTGATTACAGCAGTTAAGGATATAACAATTGGAAACATAACGTGGTCAGATCATGCCCCGATTAGCCTGTGTATCTCCCTCTCTAGTGCAGTATTTACGCAAGATAGAATTTGGCGGCTGAATGAAAGTTTGCTACATAACCCAGAGGTTAAAAAGGATGTGGAAAAGGAGATTGTGGCATACTTTCAGGTCAATGATACGCCAGGGAGTGACCCAGGAATGGTGTGGGAGGCCCACAAGACAGTCATCAGGGGAATCTTGATAAAACATGGATCTTACTTGAAAAAAAAACGTGAGAAACAGATCAGGGAAATATTATTGGAGATCCAGAGACTGGAACTCCAACATAAAAAAACACAACTACCTACAGTAGGAAGGGAATTAGGTCATTTAAGAAGACAGATAGTGGAGATTATGCGATATAAAGCTAAAGCCACTATACAAAGAGGTAAAAAGTTGAATTACGAGCTGGGGGATAAATGCAGTAAATTACTGGCAGGGAAATTGAAGGAAAAGAACAGGGCAATTTATGTACCGCAAATTAAAGAAAAAGGAGGACAGTTAGTAAAAAAACCTAGAGAAATAGCCCAAAGATTTAGGGAGTTCTATTCATCACTATATAACCTACCTCCAGTAGACAACACAAAGGGGGGGATAAAAGAATATCTCTCCGAGGCAGGAATGCTTAGACTGCCATCCCCAGCCCGGGAGTGTCTAGAGAGCCCTATTACCACTACAGAGGTTGAGGAAACCCTTAAAAAAGTAAAATCGGGGAAAGCCCCAGGGCCTGACGGGTTCCCAATAAGCTACTATAAAGAATTTCCTACGATTCTAACAGGGCAGATGTCAAAATTTTTCAATGAGCTGGGCTGTGCTGCGGCATTCCCTCCGGATGCACTCCTAGCCCACATTACCGTGATCCCTAAAGACGGGAAGGACCCGGCGGAATGCGGCAGCTACAGGCCAATTTCATTGTTGAATGCGGACTTAAAACTCTTTTCAAAAATTATTGCATCTAGACTCCAACCATGGATAACACAGTTAGTAGACCTGGACCAGGTAGGGTTTGTCCCTGGACGTGAGGCCAGGGACAACACGATTAAAACTCTCAACCTGGTACACTGGGCTGGAGAAAAAAAGATTCCCTGTGTATTCCTGAATACCGATGCCGAAAAGGCGTTTGACAGGGTGAATTGGCGGTTTTTGGAAGAAGTGCTGAGACAGGTGGGTTTGGGAAATCGGATGGTCAGATGGATTATGAGTGTCTACACGAACCCACGGGCCTCAGTAAGAGTAAACGGCGTAACATCACGACCCTTTAAGATTTCGAACGGAACAAGACAGGGGTGCCCCCTATCGCCACTGTTGTTCGCCCTCACATTGGAGCCCCTATTAAATAAAATTCGGCAAAACCCGGATATTCAGGGGTTACAGATGGGAGAGCGGACACACAAAGTGGCAGCATACGCAGACGATCTGCTTTTCGCAGTGACTAACCCCCACGTGTCACTACCTAACCTAATAAAAGAAATTGAGAAGTATGGCAGGCTATCTAATCTGAAAATAAACAATAACAAATCAGAAGCAATGAGTATTGAGGTCTCAAGCCAAATGGGCGAGATACTAAAAAAGAACTATAAGTTTAAATGGGGAAAGGCCTTAGAATACCTGGGGACACATATTGCATCGGACATAAGAAGCACCTATAGATTGAATTTCCCCCCACTATATAATGAAATAAGAGTACTCCTAGACAAATGGGGACTCGGGATGCACTCGTGGTTTGGGAGGGGAAGTATAGTTAAAATGTGTATTCTACCAAAGGTGCTGTATTTGTTTCAGGCCTTGCCAATCTTCATCCCAGCAGATTTTCTTCGACAGGTAAACGCCTTATTTATGAAGTTTATATGGGCAGGGAAGCGAGCTAGAATTAAAAGAGATCTGCTGAGAATGCCAAAGGTTTCTGGGGGGATGGCAGTCCCAAATATAATTAAATACTATAGAGCTGCTCATTTAACAAGGTTGGTAGACTGGTGCAGGCATAGGGAGGGTAAACGTTGGGTTGAAATAGAGCAATATGTTAGCCCAGTTCCTTTGAATAGAGCACCGTGGTGCTATGAAGCACTCCCGGGGGACCTTAGGAGACATCCTATAATAGGGACTACCTTACGAATCTCAGCCAAAATATGCAGAAACAAGAAACTAGCTCCAGGTAAATCACCATTATTACCTATAATAGGAAACCCAAATTTCCCACCCGGGATGGAGAGGGGCTTAGCGGGGAAGTTTAGAGAGAAAGGCCTTATTCAGGCCTCAGACTTTGTGGTACGGGGTTCATGGCCCTCCATAGGGGAGCTAATGAGGGTGGGAGGCCCATTCGAGCTTAGGATGTGGCAGGCATTGCAGGTTAGCCACTTCCTGAGATCACTGGGCCAAGCAATAGAATTTCAAAGACAACTGACGGCACTAGAAAGAAGCTGTAGTGGAGAGGAGCCACTCTCTGGAGTGCTATCCAAAATGTATGGGTTTCTGAACACACCCCCAGAAGAATATGTGATGCCGAGCATTAGTAAGTGGGAGAGGGACTTGGGGAGAAGTTTCAGCCCAGACCAGCATAAGCAAATAATTGCCCGGGCTCTTAACACTTCAAGGTGCTCGAAAACCCAAGAAGCTAACTATAAGCTTCTAACCCAATGGTACTATACCCCAGAAAGGCTACATAAATTTAATAATGGAGTAGAGGAAAACTGCTGGAGATGTGGGGAGGAACAAGGAACGCTTTTACATGTGTTTTGGTCATGCCGAAAGGTCAGACAGTATTGGGAAGAAGTACGGAGAATCACACAAAAATGTACTGAAGATCCGATTCCAGACGACCCTGCCTTCTTCTTGCTGCATGTATCACAGATTACTGAGCAGAAGTACAGGAAGTCGGTAGTGAGTCATCTGGTTAATACAGCAAGGGCAGGTATTACCTTGAGGTGGAGGGATCCAAGGCCCCCATCTATCGCGGGATGGCTTAATCGGACCCAGGAGGTAGGAGCAATGGAAGACCTGGTCCTTTCTGCTCATAATAAGAGGGCGCAATATAAAGAAACTTGGTCAAACTGGAATCAATTTATAAGAACAGAGGAGGGGAAGAGACTTATGGTGGAGACATGAGGGAGGAGGCTTTTGGGGGGGGACCTGGGTGGGAGGAGGGGAGGAGGAGAGAGGAAGAATTTTTCAATTTTCATATTCATTTTCGGGGTTTTTTTTTTTTTTTTTTTTTTTTTTTTAGGGGGGGGGGGGGGGGGGGGGGAATAACTTAAGAGAGGGTGGAAAGGAATAACTTAAGAGAGGGATGGGTGTATAGACCAATAATGGGTAGAGGATGGGAATATATGACCAGGAATAATGGGATAGAAGATGTGAGGAATTGGTAATTTGATTTGTATAGGTATATATATCTGCTACAAGATGTCGTATATTACCTGTTGTCCTTTTTCTTTATTGAAAACAAAAATAAAAGATAAGTAAAAAAAATAAAATAAAACGGTAACGGAAATACGAAACGATCGGAATACGAAAAAATCACGTCGTACGACAAACGAACGGGAACGGGCGAAAAACGGGCGTCTTACGAAAAACGAACGGAAACGAACAGACGGGACCATACGAAACGGAACAAAAAAAAACAAATTTTTTTTCTCTGCACATGTCTAATTGGCAAACTTAAGACGGGCCTTGACATGTGCTGATTTAAGCAGGGGAACCTTCCGTGCCATGCATGATTTCAAACCATGACGTCTTAGTGTATTACCAACAGTAACCTTGGAAACGGTGGTCCCAGCTCTTTTCAGGTCATTGACCAGCTCCTCCCGTGTAGTCCTGGGCAGATTTCTCACCTTTCTTAGGATCATTGAGACCCCACGAGGTGAGATTTTGCATGGAGCCCCAGTCCGAGGGAGATTGACAGTCATGTTTAGCTTCTTCCATTTTCTAATGATTGCTCCAACAGTGGACCTTTTTTCACCAAGCTGCTTGGCAATTTCCCCGTAGCCCTTTCCAGCCTTGTGGAGGTGTACAATTTTGTCTCTAGTGTCTTTGGACAGCTCTTTGGTCTTGGCCATGTTAGTAGTTGGATTCTTACTGATTGTATGGGGTGGACAGGTGTCTTTATGCAGCTAATGACCTCAAACAGGTGCATCTAATTTAGGATAATAAATGGAGTGGAGGTGGACATTTTAAAGGCAGACTGAGGCGGCGTACACACGACCGAGGTTCTCGCTGGAAACCAGCGAGAACCTCGCTGGAAGCTGCATTCCAGCGAGGACCTCGGCCGTGTGTACGCTCTCGGCGAGCTTCCCGTCGGGAAGCCCGTCGAGCAGAAATAGAGAGCACACTCTCTATTTGCTCGACGGCCCGCCTGGAAGAATGGCTGGTTGCCATTCCCGACGGGCAGGTCGCCGATTTCGACGGCCGGCAGGGAACCTCGACGGGCAGAACGATGTGTTCTGCCCGTCGAGGTTCTCTGCCGTGTGTACACGGCCTAACAGGTCTTTGAGGGTCAGAATTCTAGCTGATAGACAGGTGTTCAAATACTTCTTTGCAGCTGTATCATACAAATAAATAGTTAAAAAATCATAAATTGTGATTTCTGGGGAAAAAAAATTGGATTATGTCTCTCACAGTGGACATGCACCTACGATGACAATTTCAGACCCCTCCATGATTTCCAAGTGGGAGAACTTGCAAAATAGCAGGGTGTTCAAATACTTATTTTCTGCACTGTACGTCGGCACTTTGAAGCAAGATATCTCTTTTATGGAAGCAGCTAGCTGCAATAACCCAGATATCCGTGTCTTCAGGCAGCGGTCCGGATTCCCGATAATGGTGGTATCTGCAGTTGTTTTTCCCGTGAAATCACCGTTATCGGCGGTGGGAGAGGGCCCCACCTCCCGCACCCTCCGCCCCTTACCAGAGCCGTCAGCAGCGGCGTAGGCGATCGGGTCCTCTCTCCTGCTGGGTATGACTACGAGTGAAGCAACGTCAAAACATCACTTCCGCCCATAGCTCTTAAAGGGCCATTTTTTTGTTGCATTTTAGTCTAAATATGAGATTTTAAAAACAGTGTAAAAATAAATAAAATAAATAAGGAAAAAAAAACATTTTTTAAAGCCCCCCGTCCCGACGAGCTCATGCACAGCACCCGCATATGAAAGCGGTGTTCAAACCACACATGTGAGGTATCGCCGCAATCGTTAGAGCAAGAGCAATAATTCTAGCCCTAGACCTCCTCTGTAATTTAAAACATGCAACCTGTAGAATTTTTTAAACGTCGCCTATGGAGATTTTTAAGGGTAAAAGTTTGTCGCCATTCCACGAGCGGGCGCAATTTTGAAGCGTGACATGTTGGGTATCAATTTACTTGGCATAACATTATCGTTCACAATACAAAAAAAAAAAAATCGGGCTAACTTTACTGTTGACTTATTTTTTAATTAATTTTCCAAAACAAGTGTGCTTGTAAGACCGCTGCACAAATACGGTGTGACAAAAAGTATTGCAATGACCGCCATTCTCTAGGGTGTTAGATTTTTTTTTATAATGTTTGGGGGTTCTAAGTAATTTTCTAGCAAAAAAAATGTTTTTGACGTATTTAAGGATAAAGTTTAAAGTGAATTTTTAGAAGCAGTTCATCACTCCTTCACTCTGCCGTCTCCTTTTACCAGCATGTTCCCTGCCATGCAACACAACTGATTGGCTTTTTGAGCTGCTTCCTCCTCCTTATAAGAGGTTGATACTAAATCGAATTCAGGTAATAGACAAAATAAATACATTTCATGATGTAATAATAAATACAGAGCTGCATTTGTTCTAATTTTAGTGTGTTGGGCATTAAAATGCAATTTATCGAGTGCGCATGCGCGAGGCTTCCCGGATGGCTGCGTGATCTGGGAGCTCCGCACTGTCCCGGTCAGCTTACCTTCCCTGAGCCGGATCCGAGCCAGCTAAAGACCGGCACTTAACGGGACACAATCGAGGAACACCTCCTCTCCCCCTCCATGCTGGGGAGCACAGTCAGGCGTGATTTGGGCCCGAGCTTCACCGCCGAGGGGTCTGTGGACGAATCCAAGATGGCGGCCGCGTCGCAGCAGAAGGAGCAGCACGGCGGAGGTTTCTCAGGAAACAGGCAAGTAGTTGCCCCGGCCACGCTCACCTTCACACCACAGGCCTCACACAGTCATCCCCCGGCGGTGACCCCGTCCCCATCATCTACCGAATCCCTGTTAGGCCGCACTGTGGGAAATCTTCTGTTAACCCCTATGGCTTCTAATTCTCCCCATATGGAAGATGTAGCTACCCCAGGAGGCTTGGATTCTGACATCCCCCAAAATGCAGGAGATCTTTTTCTGAAACTTTCTGAGCTCCTTGAGAAGGGCCTTGCCCATACTGCAAACAAAATAACCAATGACATTCGCACAGATTTTTAAAATTTGGGATCCAGAATGGAAGCCATTGAGCACAAATTGGATATCACGGTCTCAAGAGCAAATCAAAACACCGATCACATTCAGGTACTGCAGGAACAATTAGACGTGGCCCTATGTAAATTAGATGACCTTGAAAATCGCTCAAGGAGGGACAATTTTAGGGTACGGGGGCTCCCGGAATCTATCTCGGATGTTCCCTCTGCTATTCAGGATCTAATCAAATCCCTGTTACCGTCTCTACCCCCACATAAACTGGAACTTGATAGGGCTCACAGATCTCTAGGCCCTCCTAGAAAGGACGGCAACCCCAGGGATGTGGTAGTGAAACCTCACTTTTTCAGTGTACGGGAAGATATCATGAAACTCTCTCGTCAGAATTCCCATCTATCTTTTCAAGGTCATGAGATTCAGTTCTTTGCGGATATATCCCCAATGACTATCCAACGGCGCAGAGCTCTCAAACCGTTACTTGCCATTCTATCCCAAAGGGAGATCAAATACTGGTGGGCTTTCCCTTTCGCCCTAAAATTTGTGTTTAAGGGAAGGACTTATTCCTTCTCCTCGTTTCAGGACGGAGAGAGTCTTTTCCTGGATCTTAAATTTATCTCACAGGAATCTGAGATGGACACCTTACAATTGCAAGCAGTATCTTCTAAGCGCCCTACTCCTACTAGCCCAACCTCACCACTTTGGAAATCCACCAAGTCGCGCCGTACCAACGCTTCTCGCATCACCTGAAGCTTTTGATGACTAATCCTTTTCTGTGCCTCGCTATTTCAGGATTGCTCCTGACCAGCCGTGATTGTCTGCTTTCATCACTGTACTTTTCTGAAGATCCCCTTTTGGAGAACTTTATTTTTTTTTTATTATCCCTTTTTTTTTTTTTTTGGTCTGCTCCTTTAATTTTTTTATTTTTTTTTTCCCCTCCTGTAGCTAATTTTTTTCTTGCTTAGATCAGCCGGACTGCCTAAGGCTTAATATTAGGCGTTATTGCTCGGGCTCCCTTGTTCTGGTGGGTTTGGAGCCCTGTGATTGGGTCCCTCCCCCCATTTCCTGGGAGCTCGAACCGCTCCTGCTGACGGATCCATTTATGTGGTTTTATGTTTGTCTGCTCTTTGTTTAGGCCTAATTACCACTATTACTGATAGAAGTTTTTCACGGGTTGGTTTTGGCTGGGACAGTTGTCTTGTGCCTCCATTCATCCTCAGAACATGGCTTTTTCATGCTCTTGGGATGAACTTGTGGTCCGTATATTGGACCACAACATTTCATTACAGGTTCTTCCTTTTACTAATTTTTTCTTTCTTTTTGCCAGCATACAGGTTCAACTATCCGTTTGCTACTTTCTGGATCCCAGGTTCCTGTTTCGCCCGCATACTTCTTGCCCTCAGAACCGGTGGGTGAGTACCAAATGTAATGTCCATTTTTCCCTGCCTACACACCATGGCTGCTAACAAAATGTCGGGCTCAGTGCTAAAAGTTATTTCACATAATGTTCAGGGTCTGAATTCGGCTATTAAAAGGAAGAAGTTATTTTATTATTACCGCTCACAAAAATCAGAGGTAGTAATGCTTCAGGAAACCCATTTCCCTTCCAGTTATGTCCCATCCTTTATTCATGGACAATATCCGCAATTTTTCCTCGCCAATGCTACTAACAAAACAAAGGGGGTGGCAATATTCTTCTCAAAAGTGTAAGTTTAAAGACACTTTCGTGCATAGGGACCCGGAGGGGAGGTACATCTTAGTGAAAGGACTGATTGAAGACCAAATCTTCTCGGTTATTTCATATTATGCCCCAAACACCGGACAGGCAGGATTTTTCCGGTCAATGATGCTTATGTTAGAATCACTGTTGGAAGGTATTGTGATCATGGGAGGTGACTCCAATGTAGCCTTCGATATGAGTTTAGATAAGTCTAAGGCTCCATCTAAACAATTGTCCCACCCCAACAGGATGAGCTATAAGGTAGCGAAATTAATTCACCAACATGGACTAGTAGATATTTGGAGGGAACTTAATCCGTCTCAACGTGACTACACCCATTTCTCCAATCCCCATTTGAGCTTTTCCAGGATAGATCATATTTTTATCAATTCTATTCATATTCCATTAGTTCATAGGGCCTCTATAAGAGATACGGTTCTCTCGGATCATTCGATGGTGGTGCTGACTTTGAGCGGATCTTTTACCAGACCTCATACCGCCCATTGGAGATTTAACGAATCTCTTTTAGATGATCCTATTAACATAGTTGAAATAGAAAAAGCATTACAAGAATTCTTCCTTCTTAACGATTCCGGAGAAGTCTCTCCGGAAACCTTATGGGCTGCACACAAGGCCTCGATCCGGGGTAAGATCATCCAGCTCTCGTCTAAGCTGAAAAAGGAAAGAACTCAGGATATTGAGAGACTCGAGAAGGAATTTGAGGTTCTTAGTAAACAACATAAAAAAAACCCTGGTTCTATTCCTATGGATAAACTTAATAATACCAGATTAGCATTGAATTTGGCACTAACAGTCAAGGCTGAAAAGTCCTTCAAGTGGTCAGGAGCTAAATTCTACTTAAACACGGATAAGATGAGCACCTTACTTGCTAATAAACTTTCCCCTAAATTTCGCTCTTATACCCTTCCTAAAATAAAGTTGCAAAATGGAACTTCTACACATAATCCCCAACGCATTTTGAGTGCTTTTAGGGAATATTACCAGAATCTTTATCAGAATACAGATGTGGCTGACTCCCAGTACATTAATTCCTTTTTAGATTCTCTCCCAATCCCCAGTTTGAGCAAGACCCATGCTGACCTGCTGGACTCCCCAATTACTATAGAAGAAACGGTGGGAGTGATTAAAGGACTAAAAATAGGCTCAGCTCCCGGCCCAGATGGATTTTCATCTAAATATTATAAATCTTTCCTGAACACTCTCTCCCCTCACTTAACTAAATGTTTTAACTCTAAACGTTCGGGTAATCCATTGGCACTTCATCTAAACTCAGCATATATATCGGTCATCCCCAAGCCAGATAAAAATCACGAACTTGTCGAGAACTACAGACCTATCTCTCTAATTAATAACGATGTGAAGATCCTAACAAAAATCTTAGCAAATAGAATGAGTTCCTTTATTAATTTTTATATACATAAAGACCAGGTGGGGTTTATTCATGGTAGGCAAGGCCCAGACCAGGTCAGGAGAGCAATTGACCTCATATCTATACTACACTCGGGGTGGAATGGGGGTCCCAGTCAGAAGGGCTTTTTGCTCTCCCTAGACCTGCAAAAGGCCTTTGATTCCTTATCTTGGTCGTATTTATTTAACGTCTTGAAATGCTGGGGATTTGGAGACTCCTTCTTGGGGCTGTTAGGAGCACTATACTCTAGTCCGGAAGCCAGAATTAAATTACAGGGATTTTATTCCGACCCCATTAGCATCGCCAGGGGTACTAGGCAAGGGTGCCCTCTTTCGCCCCTCATATTTGCTATAGCAATCGAGACTTTAGCAATATCACTCAGATCCAATCACAATATTAATGGTGTCAGGTGTGGTCAAACGATCCATAAATGTGCTTTGTTTGCTGACGATGTTCTCCTTTTTGTCACCTCCCCGACTACTTCACTTCCGGCAATTAATGAGCTCCTAGATACCTTCGGGGTTATTTCAGGCGTAAAGGTTAACATGTCAAAATCTCAGGCGCTAAATGTATCCTTATCCTCGGAAACGATCTAAGGTCCTCTTTTAGATACACCTGGAATTCCTCTTCGATCCGTTATCTAGGAATTAACTTAACCCCTACGTTTGATCAATTATATGGAGCCAATTTCCCTCCGTTATTCAGTAAACTAGAAAAAGATCTTAAGAAATGGTCTAGTTTTAATATTTCATGGATAGGTAGGATCCACTCGATAAAAATGACTTTACTCCCAAGAATCCTGTATCTGTTTAGATGTCTCCCTATCGGGATCAACAGGGGTCACCTTAAGGCCATGCAGAGGAAGATAATTAAATTTATTTGGGGTCAAAAGGGCTATAGGCTCTCTCGTTCTGTTCTTTCTAGTCCTAAAACACGGGGGGGTTTGGGACTTCCTGATCTTTTTAAATCTTTTCAGGCAGCCAGATTAGCACAACTTTCATTAATTTACTCTAAACTTGAAAAACCGGATTGGTTGAATATTGAGCAGCGGGCTACACCTGCACACACTTTAGACTTCTTGCTTTGGTGTCCCCGTTCGTCTAGGCCCCCGATCCTGTCCCCTACTTTATCCCAATCTCTGTCCCTCTGGGATAGGATGAAGCAGACACCCTCGCTGATCTCGATTACTAAACTGCTAGCCAATTTATTTCACAATCCCCAATTTAGTCCAGGAATGGATACTAAAGCCTTTCAATGGTGGTTGGATAAAGGTCTATATAGAATAGGACACTTCATCTCCACCTCGGGTCCCATCTCCCTCCAACATTGTCGGGTTAAATTAGGTCTCCCAGAGTCTGAAGAATTTAGATTCTTCCAAATTTCACACTTTATCTCTTCCATTTTGAAACATAAATCGGAACCTCCAGGGTTCACACCCTATGAGCAATGGTGTGGGCAGGGAAAGGAACATAGAGGAGGTATCTCTATCATTTACCTGTCTCTGATGGAACCTTCATCCAAATTTCGCTTTATGGTAGCTTGGGAATCGGATGTTCAGGAAACCTGGGATCTACAGGATTGGCACAAAATGGTAACAAGAGCTTTTAAAGGTATTGTAAATGTTAATTTGATTGAGGCTAACCCTAAGGTTTTGATGAGGTGGTACTTGGTACCTACCAGGCTTGCCGTCATGTTTCCGTCTACCTCTTCTGAATGTTTTAGGGGATGTCAGGCCCAGGGTTCTATGTGGCATATCTGGTGGGCGTGTCCGAAAATCCGTAACTTCTGGAACAGGTTACTTTATCTTATTAGAAAAGTTACGGGCATTTCCTTAAAGCAATCTCCCCAGATAGCCTTGCTAAACGCTGATCTCCCGAAAGCCTCCAAATACACTCGTAGACTGATTTTCTTTATGCTCCTTGGAGCAAAAATTACTTTGGCTAAGGCATGGAAGCAGCCTTCGGTTTCTCTAGCAGCAACCAAAAGAAAGATCTCATGGATAATGACACAAGAGAAACTGGTTAGCCATATTCTGAACACGACCATTAACTTTGAAGCAACTTGGGAACCCTGGGCCACCTATTTGGGCATCTCATTTATACCAGGAGTAATTGGGACATGATTTCTCTGAATGATATCGTACTCTGTAGTCTGGCACTTTTCTTCTCCCCTCTTTCCTTTTCTTCCTTCATCCTCTTTTCTCTAAAACCTTCAGCTTAGGTCGAATTGATTCTTTGATTCTTTTTTGTTTTTGTAAACTAAATGTATACAAGGGACGGAAATTATTTCTCTTCAAATCCTCTAGGCATTATTATTCCTATAGGAGCTACCTCGATTGTCAGAGCTAAATGTTGTTTATTTTTTATGTCACATCTTCTTTCGTTGGGGGCCCAGTTAATTTTTACTTTACTGCTTTTTCAATCTTACTCTCGGGTTGCTCCTCGGATCTGGGAGTTCTCTGTTTTTCTAGGTCCGGGGAGCAATCTTATTATAGTGGAGATGTTGTAGTGAAGAATACTATTTCCGGAACCAGGTAATGAGTGCACCCGGAAGGGGCACCTGGTCCGGCGACTTTTTCTTTTCTTTTTTTTTTTTATTTATTTATTTATTTCTCCGCTAAGCTGGAGTCTTATTGCGATAACCCCCCCCCTGTTTTCAGCTCATATAGGAAGGTCAATGTTATTTATGTTTATTTATTTTTTTGAAGAGATGATGCGTTACTAGATATCTTCATTATTATATAATGTTCATAATTCAATTTGTGAAGCTTATCCAAGACATGAAGGTTTTATTTTTATTTTCATTGTATCGTAATATTTCACAATAAACTCTTTTTGAAACTCAAAAAAAAAAAAAAATGCAATTTATCTATTACAGGTATTTGTATAGACCTGTCAGTTTACATACCATATATATTTGCACATTCATATCATTCCCTGCTGTCATGGAGCTTACAATCTAAGGACCGTCATATTCATACACCTGCTAAGGCCAATTTAGACAGGAGCCAATTAACCTATGAGCTTATCCTTAGAGTGTGAAAAAAAAGCATAGGGAGAACATATGAAGTAGACATGAGCATTCGTTTTCGTCCGAATGCATTTTCATCCGAATTTCAGGTATTTTCGTTATCGTTTTAACAAACGATAACGAAGGCACAGATAATGAAAACCGAAAGATCCAACATAAACAAATGCTTTATTTTCGTTTTCGTTGTGGTCGAATGTGCCTAACCTTAACTCTATTGGTCCAATATTATTCGACATAGAGAGAAAAGATTCGACATAGAGAGACATGAAGATTCGACATGAAGATTTTTTTTTAAGATTCTGTCGAATATTCTTTTTTTTCTTAGAACATTCGACAGACACCATGAGCCTTCAATGACAGATTTGACCTATATTTGGATTTTCGGACGAATGCATTTTTTAACGAAAAACAAAATAGATAAAAACGAATTTCGGGAATAACTAAATAAATGTATTTTTTGGACGAAAACAAAATATTTCAGTGTGCACATGTCTAATATAAAGTCCATGCAGGCAGTATCATGGTTGGCATTCAAACCGATGACCATAGGTGTGTGCAGCCTATTGCATTAGGGTGTGCACCCCAAAGAAATAGGGGAATGGACAGTGTCAGTAGAGCAGTGGACAATGTCAAAAGGGCAGAGACTGGTATCAGTTTATTTTGTATATTTTTTTATTATGACTTTTTTTTACAATATTATGTAGCGCCCCCTTACTTTCAGAAAGGGCGCTACGCTAAAATTAGTAGGGTGAGAGACTTACTTACTCTCACCCAGGTTGATTTGTTCAAACCGGAAGCTGTCAGCCCTGAATTATCCTGTGGGTCATTCTGCGTTCCAGAGATGTGGTCCCATCTCTGGGCGGCAGGTGGCACTAGAGGGATTCAGGCAGAGCCACTTTTCCCCAGCAGCAAATTGGAGGAGTGTTTCCCTCGGGGGGCATGCTGGGGGAGGGTATATCTGTGGCAGACGCCATTTTCCGGGGTTCTACGTGGGTTCCTGGTTCCAGGTGCGGCACCCACCTTCAGGGTGTGCGCACATCACGGGCCCCATCACTATGGCCTACCTGACCAGGGCCCGTGCTACGCAGAGTTCCCGACTCTGGGCCCTCATGGCTCAGAAACACTGAAATGATTGAGGGACCTCAGTGATTTACCGGGGTTTCCCATCTTGAGAGAACGGGATTGAGGGGATATGCTCTTATGATCTTAAGTACCGGACCTGTGGCAGAGGCCTCTACTAATCTTCTGGAGCCAAGTCGGTGGCAGCGACTTGTTCCTTCTCAGCATTCTCAGTGGCGCTCTGGCTACCTGTCTAGGTGCACTGCACCCACTCCGGCTGGAGTGGCGACGTGATTGACTTGATTACAGAAGGCAGGGCTACTTTCTTTATCCAAGCCGGACTCTGCGAAGTTACTCTACTTTCATCAACCTTTTTTCTATTTACCTCAAGTTGATGTGTTGGTCGTGTTGGACCAGGAAAATAAAGCATTTAGAAAACTTCAGCTACAGGTTGGACATTCGTTATTGCTCTGCTCACTACATCCACCCCTAGACACCACACAGAGGTAACTTAATCCGCCGATCCCAATCTAATCGGCGGCTCCTGAATAGGGTAGCGCTACAATTATTTAATTTTTTTAATTTTTTTTATTTATTTTGGAGCCCCATGGAGGCCTAGGTGAAATATCAGGAGTCTAAACAGACCCCTGACGTTTCATTTTTGAGACAGAGAAAGGGACTGAGGACAGAGATTCCCCAGTTTCTTTCTCTAAAGAGCCAAGTAGCAGGAGGAATTTGCCCAGCACAGGGTCATTAGGGTGTGCCCAGGCACACCTGGCACACCCTGTGCGCATGCCTATGCCGATGACCTTTATGCTGCTAGGCAAAAGTGTTAACCACCAAGCCACTGCGCTGCAATATTAAATTATTTTAATGTGTTAGCAGGGCTTTCTCAGAAAATAGGTCCAGGTACTCCCCCCATTTGAGTCACCCCTTGACCCAGACCCTACCCACCTCTGAGCATTGTGCGATGGCTCCAACCCCTACCCACCTCCTAATACCATCCATTTTAGGAAATACTGAACCAAAAATAATTTTGTGGTGCTAAGTAAGGGCCCTTTCACACTGGTGCGTTTTCCCGCGTTTTTGCAGCGTTTTTTCGCGGTAAAAATAGCGCTATTAAAACGCCCCCCATGCCCCACTCCATTGAAATGAATTAAAAACGTGGTAAAATGCGTTTTCACCGCGTTTTTACAGCATTTTTTAATTCATTTCAATGGAGAGGGGCATGGAGAGCGTTTTATGAGCGTTTTAATAGCGCTATTTTTACCGCGAAAACGCGGCAAATTTGGAATTTGTTAAAGTGGTTCTAAAGTCAGATTTTTTTTTTTTACCTTAATGCATTCTATTAAAAAACCTTCAATGTGCAGCAGCCCCCTAATACTTACCTGAGCCCCATCTCGATCTAGCATGAGAGTCTTGGCTGTCTGTGATTCTCCCTCCTCATTGGCTGAGACAGTAGGAAGGCGCCATTGACTTCTGCTGCTTTCAAAGTCAATGAGCCAATGAGGGGAGAGAGGGGGCGTGGTCAAGCTGCGGCTCCATGTCTGAATGGACACAAAAAGCAGTGTAAAAAGTAATTCCGCGATGCCCTTTAAGTGTAGCAGCTAACACAGCAAGCAGATAATAGCAAAAACAATAGGAAAACAAATGGTGTAGCGCTCAGTGAGAAGATACAAACATAGACGAAAGATCTAAAAATAAATAAATATATGTGAGTGATGAGTCCAAAATTACAAATGCTATCATGATGAATTATAATAAAACCATAAAAATCGTAATAGCCTTTGTGTGCGATAATTAAATGTCCATAGTGTGCCAAAAACAGAATGACACTGTGTTAACTGGAGTGAGGGGAACCACCACCGATAAGATGAAGGCTTACCAGAATGTTTGAACCCAAAAGAACTTACGTTCTATGAATCAAACAGGCTTGGGATGTTTAAACAACAGACTAGGGGGAAACTTGAAATCTTAAAATGCATGGACCCGGGTCACCCAACTATCCGTAAAAAATAGCGATCTCCTGGCAAAATGGTTATATGGAGGACGGTAGTCCGGTTATCATGGATCTATTGAGGATATTATTGGAGAACAAAAAAAGGCCAAATAACATGATTCCGTATACAGTGGAAAAAAGATTTAATGATGAAGCTGGAACACTTAGGGCCAGATTCAGGTAGATGGGAGTTTCTTTACTCCAGAGTAACGCATCTCATTTACGTTACTCTGCCGAAATTTTAGGAGCAAGTGCTGTTATTCAAGAAGCACTTGCTCCTAAAGTTGCGGCAGCGTTTTGAAAATGAGCCGGCGGAATTCAAATTGGGCGGGTACGGGGCGTGTACTATTTAAACTAAGCGCAATCCCGCGGCGAACGTACTGCGCATGCGTCGAGTGTCAATGCATCCCAGTGCGCATGCTCCAAATTCTGTCAGTGAACGTCAATGACGTCACATCCCCATTCATGAACTTTTTACGCAAGCGACGCGATTTGTTTTTTTTCCGACGCGATGACGACGCCTATACTTAACATAGGATACTCCACTAGGGGGCTGCTTTATCTATACGCCGCGTATCGCTTCCGGAAACGTCGTAAAGTCACTGCGTCGTGCCCGAAAAAGATCGTGAATTGCCGATTCCCGCTCATTAACAAAATTTTTGAGCGTAAATCGGCGGGAACGCCCCCGGCGCCATTTTTAAGTTGAAGTAACGATGCGATGGCGAAATTCAATTGCGCCGATCGCATCGGAACTCCAACCCGGCGTTTCTTGTTTTCTGGTTACAGAAAACAAAAACGCCGGCTTAAAGTGACAGTTAGGCTGGCGGATCAATAGATACTCCAGCCTAACTCTACCTGAATCTGGCCCTTAGGGTCCTTTCACACGGAGCGGACCGTTTTTCGGTCCGCTCCGTGTGCCCGTCAGCTCAGCGGGGGGGTCTCAGCTCAGCTGTCGGCGGACGGGGCGGTCCCCGCACACTGTGCAGGGACCGCACCATCTCTCCTCCGCTCTTCCCTATGGGGAGTCGGATGGAAACGGACCGTCTGTCCGTTTGCATCCGATCCGTTTGGCCGGACGGAAGAAAAATAGGACATTCTTCCGTCCGCAAAAACGGATGCGGATCTAGCGGACGTTAGCGGATGCATCATCCGCTAACGGATCCGCTCCCATAGGGAAGCATTACAAGTCCGTAAACGGACTTGTAATGAGCGGACCGTTCGTCCGCTAGTGTGAAAGGGCCCTTACATTTAGAAGGTCAGATAAGCGCTTCAAATAACAAGTGTGTGGTGGCAGTGGAGTCCTTCCAGATGCGTTTTGTCTCCTTAGACGTCGTCTGAGACACACAAAGCAGCAGCTCGGCTCGGGTGCCCTCATAGCAAGCTTCCTTCTGTGGGGGCACTCAGCAGAAGGGAGGGACCAGGAGCGCCGTCTGGGGATCCGAGAGGAGGAGGATCTGGGCTGCTATGTACAAAACCACTGCACAGAGCAGCTAAGTATGACATGTTTGTTATATAAAAAAAAAACACTGATATCACTTTAATGATAACAAGAAAAACTGTATAGATCCCTTTCAGCCAGCAACAGTAGACCCCCCCCCCCCAGCTATAATATAGCCCCTCCAGTAACAATAGATCCCACCACAAAATGGATGTGCCTCAGAAACAATACATTGTCCCAGCAACATCAGATCCCACCAGCAACAATAGATCTCCCAGCAGCCATCAACAATAGACCCCTTCCTCAACAATTGATCCCTCCCAGCAACACTTGACCCCTCCCAGCAACAATAGAACCTCCCCTGCAAAAAGAGATTTCCCAGCACCTAGCATTAAAATGTGCATCAACATGCATCAGAAAAAATGTCAAAAGAAAGGAAACGCAAGTTGGTGTATGAAAATGCATTTGCCTAATGCTTCGAAAATCCTACCTCTACAAAAACATACGAATGGACACTAGAAGGTATTGATAAAAAGCGTAGATATGTTTATACTGTCTATATAATTACTAGGAAGATTGCTCCGCACTTCCTGTAGAGCCACCAGAACAGGAAGTTAGGGAAATTCTCTGTGATGGGGCTACAGAAAGCAATAGGAACGTCGCAGGGGGGATTTCACCCTTTCTCACACTTTGACCGAAGCTAGAAAAAACTTTTTTTGGCTGGAGTTCCAGTTTAAGACACAGACTAGTGGAAGTAACCACTTTCTTAAGCAGAAAAAAAAAAAAAAAAGGAGCGACAATTTCTCCATACGAGTATCTGGTAAATGTTCTCTGCGGTCTTTTGAAAAAGTGAAATTCGATCTGGTTTTAATAGCTCGTGTTTTTCATACGTTCTCCGGCTCTCACAGCTGTTGGTAAAACAAAACAGATTTAAAGGGATATAAAAGAATATAAAAAGGGGGGAATAAAATGATTTTATTTTGTTTCACGATACATTATAATACTTTACTGAGATCACACGCAAAATACATGCCAGCTTTACAGGCTGTCCTGTGCCACATGAGATGGCAAATTTCACTTGATCCCTCCTAATTGCACACTGCGGCAGAGTCATAGATCAGGGGGTATAGGCAGCGAGGGATCATTGTGCTATGTTATATACCTCGTCTTTACAGCGCGGGACTTCCTGGAGCTTTAACAATACCTCTCAGTCCTCATAAGAGATTAAGTGTAAAATTGTAACTCGCCACTTGCCTCCTATACAGGGGATTATTGTTTTTGAGTCAATGCGGAGCTCCTTTGTCCTCCATCTGCCCTTGATGATGTCATTCATTACTGGTTAATTTGTTACAATTACAACCTCATTTCCACTTCCATGGAGATTGGGCACAGATGACAAGATGGAAGCTTGCACTCTTCACATTTGACGTTTGATTGCTTAAAGCTGAACTCCATGCGGACATAAAAGATCAATGTTTAATACAGTTAAGCATTCCTTTAAGTGTATCTAAAGCCAAAACTTTTTACAGTGAGAAAATGTTAACACTCTATCAAGTTTTCATTGCTGACCCCACTGGGTAGATTCACTCTCTCTACTTGTCTTCTGGCCATTGACACAAAGTGATGGGAAATCCAAAATGTTGCGGCAAGATCCACAAAGAAGTGCCGCTGGCGTAGCTTATCTAAGTTACACTACGCCGCTGTAAGTTACAGCGGCGAATCCATATCCACAAGGAATTTCCGCTGTAAGTTACGGCGGCGTTGTGCAATTGTTGCGGCGTAAGGCCGATCAATTCAAATCAGAAAGATGTGGGCGTGATTTAATGTAAATCATCATGACCCCACGTAAAGGACGTTTTTTTTGAACAGCGCATGCGCCGTTCGTGGAGATATCCCTGTGCACATGCGCGAAATCACTTTGCAAAACATCAATGAAAACGACGTGAACGTAACTTACGCAAATTACTATTCGCAAACGGTTTACGCAAACGACGGAAAAATCGACGCTGGCTCCGACGTCCATACCTAACATGACGTACGCCTCTATACAGCAGGGATAACTTTACGCCGGACCTACGCTTACGCAAACGATGTAAAAACACTGCGCCGGGCATACGTACGTTCGTGGATTGGCGTGTCTACCTCATTTGCATATTCGACGTGGAAGAGCCCCTAGCGTCCAGTGTAAATATGACACTTTAGGACGACGGCGTAGGACGGCGTATCTACGCAAAAAATGCCGTATCTTGTTTTGTGGATACAAAACAATGATACGCCAGCGCAGGTTTGAAATTACGGCGGCAGATCTAGAGATCCGCCGCCGTAATTGTTTGTGGAATCTGGCCCACTCTCTCTACTTGTACCTAAAGCCAAAACTTTTTACAGTGAGAAAATGTTAACACTCTATCAAGTTTTCATTGCTGACCCCACTGGGTAGATTCACTCTCTCTACTTGTCCTCTGGCCATTGACACAAAGTGATGGGAAATCCAAAATGTTGTGGCCAGATCCACAAAGAAGTGCCACTGGCGTAGCTTATCTAAGTTACACTACGCCGCTGTAAGTTACATCGGTAAATCCATATCCACAAAGAATTTCCGCTGTAAGTTACGGCGGCGTAGTGTAATTGTTGCGGCGTAAGGCCGTTCAATTAAAATCAGAAAGATGTGGGCGTGATTTAATGTAAATCATCATGACCCCACGTAAAGGACGTCTTTTTTGAACGGCGCATGCGCCGTCATTGGAGATATCCCAGTGCGCATGCACGAAATCACGTCGCAAATAGTCAATGAAAACGATGTGAACGTAACTTACGCAAATCCCTATTCGCGAACGGTTTACGCAAACGACGTGAACGACGGAAAATTCGCCGCTGGCCCGACGTCCATACTTAACATTGGGTACGCCTCTATACAGCAGGGGTAACTTTACGCCGGAAAACGACTAACGCAAACGGCGTAAAAATATGCGCCGGGCGTACATACGTTCGTGGATCGGCGTATCTATCTCATTTGCATATTTTAGGCGGAAATTCAATGGAAGCGCCCGTAGCGTCCAGCGTAAATATGCAACTAAGATACGACGGCGTAATAAACTTACGTCAGTCATATCTTAATGTAATTCTGGATACAAAACAAAGATACGCCGGCGCAAATTTGAAATTATGGCGGCGTATCTGGAGATATGCCGTCGTAATGCTTCGTGAATCTGGCCCTTGATGTCCAATAGGAGATAACCGTCTAAACAAGTATTTCCCATCACTTTGGAGGAATTTATTTTTTTCTTACTTCCTATTGTGTTAAACCTTAAAGGAGTTGTAAAGGTACACTTTTTTTCCCTAAATAGCTTCCTTTACTTCACTGCAGTCCTCTTTCACTTACCTCATCATTCCATTTTGCTTTTAAATGTCCTTATTTCTTCTGAGAAATCCTCACTTCCTGTTCTTCTGTCTGTAACTCCACACAGTAATGTGAGGCTTTCTCCCTGGTGTGGAGTGTCGTGCTCGCCCCCTCCCTTGGACTACAGGCACCCTGGACAGGTAAGTGTCCATATATTAAAAGTCAGCAGCTACAGCCGGTCTGACAGAAGCCGTCAGTCGGCACCGGAAGCTGATCTGTCCCTCGGCTCCCGGGTGGAGGCGCCGCAATGTTCGACACCGGAAGGGGGAGGAATCCAAAAAGTGGAAGTTCCATTTTTGGGTGGAGCTCCGCTTTAAGGATTTATTTCACTTTAAATAGTTTGGCCCAAACAACCTATTTAAAGTGAAATGAAACTTGGAGTTAGGCTTTAATATTCAGCTGTATTATACTTTTACTGAATAATTATTCAACATTTTAGCTACACCTTCTCTTATTTTTTTTAAAGGGTTACTAAACCTTTGTTTTAAAAAAAATAAAAATAACAAACATGTCATACTTACCTCCTCTGTGCAGTTGGTTTTGCACAGAGTGGCCCCGACCCTCCTCTTCTGGGGTTCCTCTCCTCTCGAGTGCCCCGTCGAAGAAGCTCTCTCCTCCGGAACACCATTGTGGACACTCTCTCGAGTCCTGCTGCTGCATCTATTGACACAGACTTGGTGTTGAGTTATTCACTTTCTGGTCAACTCAGAGGACAAGGGGGCACTCTTTACGTCTAGAGGAAAAGAGATTTCATCTCCAAATAGGGAAAGGTTTCTTCACAGTAAGAGCTGTGAAAATGTGGAATAAACTCCCTCCAGAGGTGGTTCTGGCCAGCTTAGTAGATTGCTTTAAAGAAAGGTCTGAATACTTTCCTAAATGTACATAATATAAGTGAGTACTGACATTTATAGATAAAGTTAATCCGGGGAAAATCTAAATTGCCTCTTGGGGGATCAGGAAGGAATTTTTTCCCCTGCTGTAGCAAATTGGATCATGTTCTGCTTGAGTTTTTCACCTTCCTCTGGATCAACTGATTAGAATTGAGAATATGGTATTGAACTAGATGGACTTGTGTCTTTTTTTTTTAAACCTGACTAACTGTGTAACTATGTAACAGACAGCAGGACTTGGCCCCGCCCACCGTAGCCCTGCATCATTGGATTTGATTGACAGCAGCGGGAGCCAATGGTTGCTCTGCTATCAATCTCTCCAATTAGGACACAAGACTCCGGCCAAAGCTGGTGTGCTTGTTTCCAGTCGTGGGAATTACGGGGCTCAGGTAAGTAAAAGGGGGGCTTGGGGGGGCTGATGCATGACAGGAGGTTTTTCACCTTAAAGCAGAGTTCCGCCAGATTTTTTTTTTTTAAAGTCAGCAGCTACAAAAAGTGGAGCTGCTAGGGAGCTGTGGTGGCTCAACGTGATTGGCACTGCGCTGACAAGCCATTCACCTCTGCAGCCAAGGGTTCGGATCCCGGTCTCGGCTACATATGAATTGAGTTTGGTGGTCTCAGCCCGGCTCCCGGTGGGTGTGCTATGCAAGGTACGCCTGTGCTTAGTACGCCCACCCCCCCCCACAAAAACCACCACACTTGCACGCACACGAAATTGGTTTAAAACACATGCACTTTGCCCATGCGGTCTCTTAAAATAAAGAGAGGCGAAGGACCTACGGGGCTGGCTGGGTGGGCTAGGCCCCCTCACTCCCTCATAGGGGGAGTCCCTCTGCCCCATTGGGGTCCCGTTGGGCCCCAGTTGGGCTCCCAAGAGGAGCAGGTAGGGCGGGGTGAGTGGGAGGCCCCCCTTCACACCCACCATTGCCACCAGGGGCATGGAGAAGGATGGCGATTGCCTCCGGGGGGAGGGTCTGCCTACTCCCAACTCCTGCAGTCCGGCTCCTCTCTCTCGAGTTCACGCACAAAAATACACTTAAAAAAAAAAAAAAAAAAAAAAGTGGAGCTGCTGACTTTTAAAAATCAGACACTCACCTGTCCCACAGTCCAGCGATGCAGGGGCGTATAAAGCTCCTCTCCATGGCATTCTTATTGTGGGTACCCAGCTGCGGCTTCACAGCCGGGCACTCACTGCACTGCACGAGCCACGCTGTGCGCTGTGAATGGCCAGGCAATCTATTGATTAGTGTGTGTATATATATATATATATATATATATATATATATATATATATATAGGGCTAGATTCAGGTAGGAGATACGTCGGCATATCTCCAGATACACCGTCGTATCTCTGCCTCTGAGCCCATCTATGCGCCTGATTCATACAATCAGGTACGCATAGATTTCTATTAGATCCGACTGGCATAAGTCTCTTACGCCGTCGTATCTAACTTGCATATTTACGCTGGCCGCTAGGTGGCTTTCCCATGTAAAATATGCAAATGAGCGTAATACGCCGATTCCCGAACGTACGCCCGGCCTGCGCATTTGTTTTACGTCGTTTGCGTTAGCGTAGGTCCGGCGTAATGTTACCCCTGCTGTATGAGGTGCAGCCAATGTTTATTATGGACGGCGTGCCGACATAATTTTTCCCGTGGTTTGCGTAAAACGTTCGCGAATAGGGCTGTGCGTAAGTGACGTTCACGTCATTTTCATTAACTATTTCCGATGTGATTTGAAGCATGCACACTGGGCTACGTTCAGGCCCGGAGCATGCGCAGTTAATTTGGCATGGGGACGCGCTTCATTTAAATGATACACGCCTCTTACCCGCCAAATTTGAATTAGGCCAGGACATTTACGCTATGCCGCCGCAACTTTACAGGCAAGTGCTTTGTGAATACAGCACTTGCCCGCAAAAGTTGCGGAGGCGTAGCGTAAATGGGATACGCTACGCCAGCATACTTTTACGCCCATCTACCTGAATCTAGCCCATATGGATTATTGTTATTTTTGTATATCTTTAAGTCTATTTAGTTTTATTTATGTATTTTTCTTTTTAATTGTACAATTATTATTATTCCTATTATTGTTATTATTATTTTTTTAACTATCTTTTTTTTATGTCACAATGTAGAGTATAAGATTTCCTATCATCTGTGCCCAGTCTTGCCACACAGAGTTAATCCAGCGCTGATTCAAAAGATATAGGGAGGGGAAAAAACATAAAGGCACTCACATTTTGCCAACATCCGAAATATTTGGGTCAAAAAGGAAAACTACACCAGGTAGCAACAGGGCGGACTTTTCAGGCAATCACAGGGACATCAAGAGTTATAAAAAGTATAAATTTAATTACAAAGAATATTTTACATACAAAATATATACATAAAGACAAAACAAAGCATTAAAAGGTCATTCACAGGCAATATTATATTTCGTCTTGCCTACGCGTTTCGCCTAACGGCTTCTTCAGGACGAGTTTGAGATGATTAACACTAAGGTATTGCTAGTTTCGTGCATCTGGAATAAAAGTTGTAACATACATTTAGAGAAACATCAACATAGATTAAAACGCTGACAACTAATATACAATAAGGGATCTCCGACAATACCAGATAGACCGCCAGTCATCCAATTCTACACGAGACACGGTGGTCGACAGAAAGAAATAGAGGCAGATAAATATATTGGTCAATAGGGTAAACAAAGTGAATTTGTCCAGCGATTCAAAAGAGACATTTCATACCTTTGTAGGGAAGCAAACTCGTGTGTCCCGGGGGGGAGCCTGTGCTGCACACCAATTTGTGTGTGGATTAAGGCTAGTTTATATAGGGCCAGATTCAGGAAGAGGGTTGCGAGCGTCACCTTCACGCATAGCGTGATGACGTAATATGCGGCGCCGGAAGTCGGACGGCGCATAAACAATGCAATGGACGGGTATGGTGGAGGCTGACATCGCCTCTTCTTTCTGACTCGAACCTAGGCTTTCAATTCTTGTGGCTTGTCCTATATTGGACATTGTATTAGGATTACCACGGCTCTGGATTATACTCCTCCCTGGTTTTTTCTCACGTTGTCTTGGTCCCGGTCTATCCCAACTTTTGATATACTTCAGGTAATCTGATTCTTTTTTAAGTCCCCAGAAATATCCATACCAGCCACCATGTATTAATCCATGTATTCATTGCGTCTCTCTCTTATAGAGCTTTCTCACATTTCTTTGATATACTATTTTCAGATGGTTAACTATAGAATATTCTTTTCTCCATCTGGGTAGGTTTTATGTTATACATTATAGTCTGTTTGATCCATACGCTCAGAATTGAATGTGAGTGCACACAACATAACTATTTTGCTTTTGCTTTTTCTTTCTTTTTGCTACATAGACCCCCTTCTCTTTTGAAGTTACTCATTCCTTCACACATTGTCGACCACCGTGTCTCGTGTAGAATTGGATGACTGGCGGTCTATCTGGTATTGTCGGAGATCCCTTATTGTATATTAGTTGTCAGCGTTTTAATCTATGTTGATGTTTCTCTAAATGTATGTTACAACTTTTATTCCAGATGCACGAAACTAGCAATACCTTAGTGTTAATCATCTCAAACTCGTCCTGAAGAAGCCGTTAGGCGAAACGCGTAGGCAAGACGAAATATAATATTGCCTGTGAATGAACTTGTAATGCTTTGTTTTGTCTTTATGTATATATTTTGTATGTAAAATATTCTTTGTAATTAAATTTATACTTTTTATAACTCTTGATGTCCCTGTGATTGCCTGAAAAGTCCGCCCTGTTGCTACCTGGTGTAGTTTTCCTTTTTAATCCAGTGCTGAGTAATCCTCTTTTAACGTTCAGTGCAAATTAACAGAATTTCAGATAAAAACCTGCCAAATTAGGTTAAGTCCGTTTCTCTGTTATTGCTTTCAGTAACAGGTTATTTACAAATCTAGCTTGGACATGTTTATCATAACAAGAGGTGATCCAAAGTTCATTGTATATTACTAGGATGTGTTATGATGTTATATCACCTCATGTTATGATAAACAAAACATAACATATGATAAACATGTCCTAGCTAGATATGTAAATAACCTCTCACTCAAAGCAAAAAGAGAGAAAACTGACTTTTTATTTAGGCAGGTTTTCATCTGGAAGGCTGTTCATTTTCACTGAACATTAAAAGAGGATTTCTCAGATCTGGATTAACTCTGTGTGTCAAGACTGGGCACAGGAAATCTTATACTCTACATTGTGACATCAAAAAAAAAAAATGTTTTTTTTTTGGGTTTACAACCACTTTAAGGTTTAAAATTCCTATCAGGTTATTTTTGTTGCCTATGTCCCACAAGGATAATGTCCTCTTACCTCCTGCCCTGGAAAAAAAACAGGAAATGAGAGGAAATCCCTTCAAAGTGAACCAATTTTCCATCATAGAAAGTCTTCATTGGAGGATTTTCCCGCACCTCTTGCTCTGGGAATAACTCAAAATATTTAAATGTTCTCCTACTGTCTTGATGAAAATGATTACCAGTCCGAGACCAATATAAAGAGCATCTCACAGACAGCAATATAAACTTGACAGAGTTTAACCCTTCCTTACTCTATCTGAAAAGTTTTATTATTTATTAAAAAAATATATATATATATATATTATATTAATTATTATAAAAACAAAATGAGTATGATTTAAACAATCATACTCATTTTGTTTTTATAATAATTAATGTTTATTTTTTATTTTTTTAAGGTCTATTATTTTTTATTGTACAATTATTATTTTTATAATTATTATTATTATATTTTTTTTAGCTTTATATGAAGGTTTAAATTGAAGGTTATGTTTTGTTGCCTGTGTTCCACAAGGAAATGTACCCCTTACCACCTGATCTGGAGACATAACAGTAAATGAGTGGAAAACCCTCCAAACCCATCTTAGAGAGTCTTCGTTGGAGGATTTTCCCTCACCTCTTTCTCCGGGAACGACTCGAAATATTTGCATTTTCTCTCATTTTCTGTCTTGGTGACAACTATCACCAGGAACAGTAGAGATAGAGAATCTTACAGACAGCAATACAAACTTGACGGAGTCTAATGCCTAGCACACACGATCGGAATTTCCGATGAAAAAAGCCAGACAAAAATTTTTCATCAGATATTCCGACCGTGTGTGTGCCCCATCGGATTTTTTCTATTGCGAATTCTGATCATCTGTGTGGAACTCCGACGGAGAAAAAAATACGCATGCTCAGAATCAAGTCGACGCATGCTCGGAAGAATTTAACTTAATTTTTCTCGGCTTGTCGTAGTGTTGTACGTCACCACTTTTTGGATAGTCGGAATGACATCAGAAAAATCTGTCTGAGTTTATCCTGACGGAAATTCCGATCGTGTGTATGGGGCATAACCCTTCCTTACTCTATCTAAAACAAAAAATAAAAAATAAAAAAATACTTCTGTTACATAACTTTAATATTTATAAAAAAAAAAAAAAAGTGTTTGTACAAAACTGCATGCTAAAAGACGTTTTATTATTATTTATATATTTTTTTAGTTTTAGTGTTAAATAGGCATTATATGGAGTTTCAAAATTGCCATCAGGTTATATTTTGTTGCCTGTGTCCTACAAAAAAAAAAATACCCTTTACCTCCTACCCTGGAGACCTAACAGGAAATGAGAGGAAATCCCTTCAAAGTAAACCAAATTCCTATCTTATGCTGCATACACATGATAGGTTAGTCTGATAAGAACTGTCTGATGGACCATTTTCATCAGACCAAACCGATCGCGTGTGGGCCCCATCAGTTATTTATCTATCAGTCAAAAAAATAGGAACTTGTTTTAAAATTATCTGATGGCTAAAAAACGTCCATCGGTTAAAAATCCACGCATGCTCAGAATCAAGTCGACGCATGCTTGGAAGCATTGAACTTCATTTTTTTCAGCACGTCGTTGTGTTTTACGTCACCGCATTCTGACACGATTGTTTTTTTAACTGATGGTGTGTAGGAACGACTGATCATCAGTAGTGATGAGCGGAATACGCCATATTCGATTTCGCAATATTTCGCGAACATTTCGAAGAATATTCGCGAATATTCGTTAATATCGAATATTCGTGATATTTTATAAAAAAAAAAAAATTGCGAAATTTCGCTATTTTTTTTTTGGATAAAATATCACGAATATTCGATATTTACGAATATTCGCTATATTTTATGAAAAAAAAATTGCGAAATTTCGCCAATGCGAAAATTCACTATTTTTTTTTTGGATAAAATATCACGAATATTCGATATTTACGAATATTCGCTATATTTTATTAAAAAAAAAAAGAAATTGCGAAATTTCGCATTGACGAAATTTCGCATTGACGAAATTTCGCATTGGCGAAATTTCGCATTTTTTTTTTTTATAAAATATCACGAATATCACGAAAAAAAAAATTGCGAAATTTCGCTAGTGCGAATGCGAAATTTCGCTATTTTTTTTTTGGATAAAATATCACGAATATTCGATATTTACGAATATTCGCTATATTTTATTAATAAAAAAAAAAAAAATTGCGAATTTTTTTATTTTATTTTATAAAATATCACGAATATCACGAAAAATAAATTGCGAAATTTCGCTAGTGCGAATGCGAAATTGATTGCGAAATTGATTGCGAAAAAAATACGAATATTCGAAATAGCGAATATTCGCCGCGATATTCGAGTTATTCGCGAATACTCGAATATGCAATATTCGTAGCGAATATTCGCAATGTGAATATTCGTGAGCAACACTAATCATCAGTTAGCTTCATCGGATAACTGATGGAAAAATCCATCAGACTGTTTTCATCACACTAACCTATCGTGTGTACAGGGCATTAGAGACCTTTTACACTATGCCGCCCATAGTGTCGGCCGCTATTTTTACCACCGGCGATATGGGCAGATTTGCGGAGCATTGCAGGTGGTATAGCCGCGCTGTCCCATTGATTTCAATAGGCAGCAGCAGAGGAGGCGCGGTAAACACATCGCTTCTTCACCGCTCCAAAGATGCGGCTAGCAGGACTTTTTTTACCATCCTGCTAATGCACCGCTCCAGTGTGAAAGGGGTCTTCATTGGAGTATATTCCAAACCTCTTGCTCCGGGAACAACTCAAAATATTGGAATTTTCTCGTACTTTCTGAATTTGGTGACAACGATCACCATGACCAATAAAGAGAGAGATACTCACAGACAGTAATACAAACTTGATGTCTTGAGTCTAACCCGTCTTTACTCTATCCTAAAAAAAAAAAAAAAACACTTCTGTTACATAACTTTAATATTCATTTGATAAAATGTGTTTGTACATAACTGCATGCTAAAAAAAAGTTTTATTATTATTATTATTATTGCTATTATTTTTTTTAGTTTTAGCTTTAGATTTTAGAGCTTTAATTTTTTGTTGCCATTATCCCACAAGGAAAATTTCCTCTTACCTCCTACCTTGGAGACATAACAGGAAATGAGAAGAAATCCCTTCGAAATTAACCAAATTCCCATCTCACAGAGTCTTCATTGGAGGATTTTCCCGCTCAAAATATTTGAATTTTCTCTTACATTCTGTCTCGGTGACAACGATCACCGGGACCAATAGCGAGAGAGAATCTCACAGACAGCAATACAAACTTGACAGAGTCTAACTCGTCTTCACTCTATCCAAATCCATAAGGAAGAAGAAAAAAAAACTGCTGTTACATACCGTATTTGCCGGTGTATAAGGCGACCCCCTAAGGCCGCGTACACACGATCAGACCAGTCCGATGAAACTTGTCTGAAGACCAGTTTCATCGGACCAAATCGATCGTGTGTACGGCCCATCGGACCGTTGTCCATCGGACTAAAGTTTTAAAATTTGCTTTAAAATCTGTCCGTCAGACCAAAACGATGGTTAGTACACAAAATCATCGGACCAAAAACCGGTGCATGCTCAGAATCAAGTCGACGCATGCTTGGAAGCATTGAACTTTGTTTTTTCAGACGTTGTGTTCTACGTCACCGCGTTCTGGCCTGATCGGATTTTTGGCCCGATGGCGTGTACACACACGAGACCATCAGACCACTTCAGCCTGGTCCAATGAAAACAGTCCGTCGGACCAGTCTCATCGGACCGGTCTGATCGTGTGTACGCGGCCTAAGATTTTTTGCCTGTACTTACTGTATAAGACGACCCCCTTCTGAGGCTTTTGAAGCTTCATATTTCTTCCTTCTGGAGCCATATTCTTCTTCCTTCTTCCTGGAGCCAATCACGGCGAGCAATGTATTCTATTATTGAATACAAAGCCTGCTTGGATTGGCTGTAATATCATCAGCCCACACCTCTCTGACTCTCAAAGCCAATCCGAGCAGGCTACTGTATTAATTTGAATACATCGCTCACTGGGATTGGCTAAGCGGTATATACTGTTTGTAGCCGAAGCACTGCATATGTTCAAGCAGGCATCTGAGCAGCTCACCCGGCGTATAGGGCAGCGTACACACGATCTGTTTGGTCTGATGAAACTGGCCTCAAGGCCAGTTTCATCGGTCCAAACCGAGCGTGTGTATGGCCCATAAGACCTTCGTCCGTCGGACCAAAGTTTTAAAACTTGCTTTAAAATCGGTCCGATGGACGCCTGACCAACGGACCAAAACGATGGTTAGTACGCAAAAGCATCTGACCAAAAACCTGCGTATGCTCAGAATCAAGTCGACGCATGCTTGAAAGTATTGAACTTCGTTTTTTCAGCACGTCGTTGTGTTCTACGTCACTGCGTTCTGACGCGATCGGATTTTGGACTGATGTGTACGCACATCAGACCATCAGGCCACTTCAGCGGTGACCCGATGAAAACGGTCCGTCGGACCATTCTCATCGGGTTGGTCCGATCGTGTGTACGCTGCCTTAGACGACCCCTGCTTTTTGGCCATTTTTTTTTAGTGTATTGTAAAGATACAGTAGTCTTATATGCCAGCAAATACAGTAACTTTAATATTTATTAAAGAGTGTTTGTACAAAACTGCATGCTAAAAAAAAGTTTTATTTATTAAGAAAGTATAAAAAAATTAAACTGCAATATTAAAAGCATCAATAATATAACGACTAATCTAAAAATTAAAAGAAAAACAACTAAGAGGAAAACCGTTGACTTTATCCTTTAATTTTTCCATAAAAGTGATACATGAATATTGAGCGCATATAAAAACGTTCATAGATGGGTTCAGCTCATTGAGGTGTTGGCAAACACAATGGCTGATCAGGTTGTAATGCTTATCACCAGTGTCACACTCACCCACCTGCTAAGAGGTGCCATGCTTTAATGAAATTGTTTGACTATAACGCATTGTTGCTAAGTTACAGTGTTCCCGTTTCTATGGCGGTGAGGCCGCGCGCCTTGTGTTATCAAATAATGATTAGAGCTTGCTCTAACCTCAAGGTGCTCAGAGCAGTGGAGGGTGTAGCGTGTCACAAATTAGTCAACTGTTTGCCTGAGCAGGTTCCTGCCGAGGGATCGTGTGCTGGCTGATTTATTCATCAATTTTACATATTCCTGTGACGGCTAACATCAGCCATTTCCATGGATGTTTTGATCGTATGAGGATTCTCTTTGAAAGAGTACCTTTGTCTTAATCATTCACTTCAAAATCTCTTTTCACCCAGAACGATTCAAATTTTATAATATTTGTTCCTTCAAGAATGTTTAGCCTGATGTCCCACAATAATATTTATACAACATTTTTTTGTGTATTGCTGAATTTTTAACAGATATACTCTCATTTTGATAAGATACAAATAAATAGCCCATTAAAAGATTAAAGGGGAGTTCCACCCACAATTTCACTTTTTAAATATAAATTCCCCTGTAATAAACACGCTTAATGTATTCTAGTAAAGTTAGTCTGTAAACTAAGGTCCGTTTTGTTAGGTTGTTACAGCATTTAGTTTATAATCTAGAAATAGACCGTGGCCATCTTAAGTGTGGGCATCATGAAGCCAGACTGTATGACTTCCTGGATTTTAGCTTTGCATATCTCGCACATGCTCAGTGCTGCACAAACAAATGTAATAGGTTTCAGTCAGGTTTGCAAGGACTACTGGGAAACATGATGCCTATCACAGAAACCCTTGCAAATAGCATTGTGACTTAATAGCCTAGGCTAATAAGGAGGAGGAAGTAATGAAGGACTACAAAATAAAGGTATTTATAAGCAACAAAATAAATAAAAATTGTCCATTCTGAACACTATAAGATTAGGGCATTCAGCACAGACAGACATAAAAAAATGGGTGGAACTCCACTTTAAGTAAAAAAAAGCTTTTGCTTCAAAATTCACCTTCCGTCTAGAGCAGGGGTGTCAAACTGGTGGCCCTCCAGCTGTTGCAAAACTACAAGTCCCATGAGGCATTGCAAGGCTAACAGTTGCAAGCATGACTCCTGCAGGCAGAGGCATGATGGGACTTGTAGTTTCGGAACAGCTGGAGGGCCGCCAGTTTGACACCCCTGGTCTAGAGATTTCACCAACAAAAATTATTTTCTGCCACTAGATGTCCTCAGTCTAATGATCAGCATCATTCAACTCTCTCATTCAACCCACTTCCACTAAGCGTAGGCTGTTGTGTACTCCTGTACACTCCCCCCACCTGTGACCAGTGCTGCCATGGGAGAGGACAGCCCATACACATGTAGGGGGCCCGGGTGTCCACAAAAAAAAAAAAAATTGTGAGAGGGAATTGGGGAAATGAGGAAGGAACCAAGAAGTAGGAAAAATCCTGAAACTAGTACATGGTTTATCAGTAAACAATGGGATGGCAGAAAGAAACTGTAATGCCCCGTACACACAACTGTTTTTCGGGTTGTAAAAAAATGACGTTTTCTTTTAATGTCATTAAAAACGATCATGTGTGTTTTTCACAAAAAATGGCCATTAAAAATTTAGAACATGCTCTAATTTTTCACAACGTTTTTAACGTTGCCGTTTTTAACGTCGTAAAAAATGGTCGTGTGCGTGCTCAGAAGCAAGTTATGAGACGTGAGCGCTCGTTCTGGTAAAACTACCGTTCACTAGCTATGACTAAGCACTGAGGCTACAGTGCAAAACGGTAGCTTTTGTCCCAATTCTTGCTGTGGCATGTTTATTTTGTGTTTGTGATCGATTTTAAGTGCGGCTGTCCAAGCTTCTTTCGTATTTTTGCATTACCGTTCATAATGGAGTAGACACATTCTTCACACTGTAACAGACTGAAAAGTGTGAATTCTCTTTTACTAACATGAAATCAGCAAAAGCAGCCCCAAGGGTGGCGCCATCCGAATGGAACTTCCCCTTTATAGTGCCATCATAACGTGTTGTACGTCACCGCGCTTTGCTAGAGCATTTTTTTTTCACGATCGTGTGTAGGCAAGGCTGTTTTAACGATCGGGTTGAAAAAAATGTTGTTTTTCTAGACCATTAAAAACTTAGGGGCAGATTCACAGAGAATTCGATTCTCGTAGAGTATCAGAAATACACTACGCCGCCGTTTTTTACCTGGCTCTACGTGGAATCCAGGTAGATTTTGTCCAGTAAACGACGGCGGCGTAGTGTATTTCTCCCGTCGCAATCCATCTGCACGAGTAGGGGGCGTGAAGCATTTAAAATAGGCGCGTTCCCGCGGCGATCGAACTGCGTATGCTCCGTTCGCAAATTTCCCGCCGTGCATTGCGCGAAAACACGTCGTCACGTCGTAGTAGCGTCGTTTACGTACATTCCTATTCCCGAACGAGTTACGTTAAAAAAAATAATATTTTCAAATCGACGCGGGAACGACGGCCATACTTTACATGGGTTACGCACTGTTAGACCAGCAAAAAGCTCCTCTAACATTACGTAGCCAAAAAATGACGTAGGCGATTGCGAGGGACACTCGTACCTTCGTGGATCGCCGTAAAAACTCATTTGCATATCCCGACGCATGAAAACGACGCAAACTCCTCCCAGCGGCTGCAAAAATATCGCAGTGTAGATCCGAAGGCTTACGAGGACGTAAGCCTCTCGGATCGAAGCCCGAAGCCGCCGTATCATGGTTTGAGGATTCAAACTAGTGATACGGCGCGCGGAATTTGAAATTACTCCTGTCTAACACCAGTTAGACAGGCGTAATTGCTCTGTGAATCTGGGCCTTAATTTTTTACAACCTGAAAAACAGTCGCGTGTACGTGGCATAAGTGCGTAACCAAGTGGTCCAGAACTCCAGAAACGCTAGAGAAATATCAAATAGGACAAACAATGGAGTGTTGGCGGGGTTGCAAACAAACGGGAACCATGGCCCATATATGGTGGGGGTGCCCCAAATTATAATTTACTGGAAGGAAATACTGAGTTATATCAAGGAAATTACTAATATAGATATACCTGAGGAACCATGGACATGTCTATTTCATGAGGTAGCAAATTGAAGGACGAAAACTGGACAGCCGCACTCCCAAATCACTTAAAATAAGTTGTCTTTTATTTTTCAACTGTACACACAGTCACTGCAACCAACAAAATACAGTATGTCCGACGCGTTTCGCACTTACAGTCAGTGCTTAGTCATGGCTAAACACTGACTGTAAGTGCAAAACGCGTCGGCCATACTGTATTTTGTTGGTTGCAGTGACTGTATGTACAGTTGAAAAATAAAAGACAACTTATTTTAAGTGATTTCGGAGTGCGGCTGTCCAGTTTTCATCCTTCAATTTGCTATCATTAGCATTGCCAGCACCTTGGTGGTTCAACAACCCTTGATTGCACACGGGGCTCACCTGGAGCGGTGAGAAATTTGTCTATTTCATGAGGTAGATATTCCGACAAAAGAATATAGAAACTCAATCATTGTACATATGATAAACGCTGCAGAAAGATTGATACCTAGGAAATGGAAGGAAGTAGAGAGCCCCAAAATTAGAAAGTGATTTGACAAAAAACAAGAGATATATACTGTATTTTTCGGCATATAAGACAACTTTTTGTACTTAAAAATATCCCCCAAACAACAAACACCCCCTCACAGGCCCCACACTACAAATATTTAGATCAATGTGTTCCAAATTTGATATCTCTTCTCCAACGAGTCCCTTGTCACCGGTCCCTGTACATCCCAAAATTAACACCTCAGATTCGATTCCTCAAGTTACTGCCTCAGCCTCCTCATTGAGGGCAGAATTATTCTTCAAAGATGGTAACTTTATCCCTTATTCCACCTTCTGTCTTAAAAACCCTGACTTCCAAATTTCAACGACGAATTACGATATTATTAAAGATACACTACTCAATTCTGATTCGACCTCATCGTGGCATAGACACAAAACGACCTTTGAAATGCTGTGTACTAATTCCACTCCTCAAAAACACCTAATATCAAAAACACATTCTTTATTATTCTCCGACATTAACCCAATGGAAGATGATATTGCCAAACAGTGGACAAGAGAACTTGATTTAGATCTCTCTTTCAATGACTGGACTCACATTTTTAGATACATACATAAAGGCTCGATGAATGTCTTGACTCAAGAAAATGGCTACAAGCTCTATTCACGATGGTATAGAACACCTTACATCATCCATAAATTCCACCCTATCACCCCACCTACCTGCTGGCGTTGTGGAAAGTCACTAGGTACTCTCCTACACATTTGGTGGGATTGCCCCATTATACAAACATTCTGGAAGGAAATACACAGTATTATTACTCTTGTCACGACATATTCCCCAAATTACAACGCAGCTCAATACCTGCTTCATCATACATCTTTACCTCATTATATCAACAAAAATAGTATAATAATACATTTAATAAACGCAGCCAAACTTTGCATACCTGCACATTGGAAAGATACATCTCCTCCTAGCTTGTCCGAATGGTTCCAACGGATCAATAAAATTGCCGAAATGGAAGACCTGATACTACAACCTAGAGACTCTCCCACAAAATTTCATGAAAAATGGGCTTGCTGGACAATCTTTAAAGAATCTACTGAATTCAAAAATGTATCGCTCCAACCTTCACGGACTTGAGCGAAGTATGATTTTTTTTTATGTCGTAACGATGAAGAATATTATTGGATGATCTCTTGCTTCTTTCACTATTTATCTCTCCCCCCCCCCTTTTTTTTTTTTTTTATCTTCCTCTCCTCTCCACCGTTCTCTTCCCTCCCTCTATTTCTCATAATTTTAAATATGACAATTATACTTTTATTTCATATATTCTGAATTTTACTTCACAACGTTTACAAATTAATAATTCAGTAACCAACTTTACATAGTTTTATGTTTACTTTGGCTTTATGCTATGAGTATTTATATTGTCAATGTTCTTTTCTCATATGTAATGATATGATTCTGTTCATAAATATTGCTCTATTGTATTTTCATTTGTTTACATATGTGATATGTTATTTACTCCGAAATACCAATAAAATCTTTTAAACCAAAAATATCCCCCAAAAGTCGGGGGTCGTCTTATACGCTGGTACCTGTAATGCAGAGTCAGTCAGATTATGGGCGTCTATTGTTCAAAAGCAGTGCCTCCTCCTTGTCCTGTTTCATGATAGGCGGAACATTCAGTTTCCCAGCAGAGCCTGTGCTCGGTGTTCCGCCTATCAGAGGTCCTCTCATCTGAGGCCGAGAATGAGAGGATTTCCGTGATAGGCGGAACGCTGAACACAGGCTCTGCTGGGAAACGGAGTGTTCCGCCTATCACCGAACAGGACGAGGAGGCGGCGCGGCTTTTGAACAATGGACGCCTGAAGTCTTACTTTGCATACAGGGATAAGGCATGGAGATCTGGAGATTGGCACAGTGAGGTAGGCAATGGGCACAGTGAGGTATGCAATGGGCACAGTGAGGTAGGCAATGGGCACAGTGAGGTATTCAATGAGCACAGTGAGGTGTGTTGGAAGGGGCTCGTCTTATACGGTGAGTATATCCCAAAACAGAATTGTTTTCTGTAAAATTAGGAGGTCGTCTTATACGCCCAGTCGCCTGACCCTGCCTGAGGCATGGGAGCACATCCATCCCATTGTGGTTAGTTTTCTGTCTGTCCTCCAATGTCCAAGACTTGGGTTGTCCTAACCTTCCTGTGCAGCTATTTACTGGGAAGATCATGGTACTGCTGTTTCTCCACTTCTCCAAGCCCCTTATGTGGCAGAGAACAGAGGCCATCTCATCACTTAAAATAAAATAGAAATGAAAATTGTAAAAAAAAAATATATATATATATACGGTGTATATATATATATATATATATATATATATATATATATATATTTTATATTTTTTTTATCGAATGTGTTGTTTTACAAGGCAATGATTCACATATAGACAGTGATAGGTATCCTGGGAGCTGAGTATCATGTCAAAGTCTGCTGTCTATTAGTGAATAGCAGTCTCGGCCTGGACAACCGCCAGGCCACAACCTCCCGCAGCATTTTTTACTGACAAAACATGGAAAATTTACTGGCAGAGCACATTTTTTACTGGCAACCTGAGAAACTCCTATTGAAAATGAACACAGTGAATAATTAAACAGTATAAACATGATATGGAAACACTGACAATACCAATAACAAAGTAAATTGCTTGATTTACACTTAAAGGGGTTGTAAAGGTACAATTTTTTTCCTAAATAGCTCCCTTTACCTTAGTGCAGTCCCCCTTCACTTACCTCACCCTTCCATTTTGCTTTTAAATGTCCTTATTTCTTCTGAGAAACCCTCACTTCCTGTTCTTCTGTCTGTAACTCCACACCGTAATGCGTGGCTTTCTCCCTGGTGTGGAGTGTTGTGCGCGCCGCCTCCCTTAGATTACAGGAGAGTCAGGACGCTCTCTACGTTGCAGATAGAGAAAAGAGCTGTGTGTTAGTGGGCGTCCAGACTCTCCACCCAAAAATGGAACTTCCACTTTTTGGATTCCTCCCCCTTCCGGTGTCACATTTGGCACCTTTCAGGGGGCATGAGGGAGCTGATACCTGTGTAATCCAGGTATTTGCTCCCACTTCCGGGCATAGATCGTTGCAGTATCCACAGCGATCTATGCCATATTCGGCCTCTTCTCCGCCCCCCCACAGTCTTCTGGGAGACACACAGATCCCAGAAGACAGCAGGCGCATGCGCGCTAGGGAACCAGACTGTGAAGCCACGAGGCTTCACTTTTTGATTCCCGTACCGAAGATTGCGGCGCCTCCATCCAGGAGCCGAGGGACAGAACGGCTTCCGGTGCCGACTGACGGCTTCTGTCGGACCGGCTGTAGCTGCTGACTTTTAATATATGGACACTTACCTGTCCAGGGTGCCTGTAGTCCAAGGGAGGGGGCGAGCATGACACTCCACACCAGGGAGAAAGCCTCACATTACTGTGTGGAGTTACAGACAGAAAAACAGGAAGTGAGGATTTCTCAGAAGAAATAAGGACATTTAAAAGCAAAATGGAAGAATGAGGTAAGTGAAGGAGGACTGCACTAAGGTAAAGGAAGCTATTTAGGGGAAACAAATTCTACCTTTACAACCCCTTTAAAAAGTCAACACAGCATGAAATTATCAACCCCGGATATTTACTGGCAGTTGTAAAAAATAAATCACAGATTTTTACAAACTGTCAGTAAATTTACTGGCGGTTGGCAACCCTGCTGGTGGACAGGTGAACTATCAATCCTGAATGGAATAGGGGTCTGCATGCTCACTTCCTCCAGTCATAGGGATACTTATGCATGTGTCTTACGTGTTGAACTTAAATCACTTAGGCAGATGCTCCCTTTCTTAAAAGTAACCTAAAAAAAATAAAACCGATGGTATTGATTAGCGTCAATCCGGTGGATTAGAACTCCATGATTACATTGGGGGGGAGTGGATTGGACAAATTGCTGGTGGAGTGGATTTTTCATTATTTGCTAATCTCTACATATATTCACAGCTTATTTCCACTAACACCATAATGAGACTGTCTTAATGTAGACATCACTTTATTCCTCTGAAGCAATGACCTTACAATCGTGTGCAAATTGTATTTATTTTATTTGACATTTTTTCTGTGTGTGTTCAAGGTAAATGACTTCCAGTTCTTCGGTTTCAGTCACTTTCCAAACTATTTAACCTCTTGTTCAACTTCTGGCAATACATCATGATCTTTGGAAATTTATGTGATCTTGAAATCATTTTTTTTCCTACACCGACCTTGTACCCAGTCAGATTTCTAGAATCTGTATGTCAGGCTCAGCTCGTTGTTTCACCCTCCTTTCTGAGACTTTCTAACATTTAGGACATAAATTAGGCTTTAGACTAAATTCTGGTTAGAACACACACAGCTGACCTCACATTATAGATGACCTATTTAATGTTTACAGAGAAAGTTCAGGAAAATATCCAAAAACCACACATGACTTCAAGGTAGTGTATATTGATAGCATATTTAGCCCTTATTAAAGCTCAACTGAAGTCTTACCGAATTTCTTATGACTCTTTATAGTTCTCTACCCCCATACGATTTTATCTGATTGTTGCTTGGGAATGCCTTGGGCCACCTTTTTCTCTAATTGTAAATGATGCTTCCTGCCTCCCACACCAGTGTCCTTTGACATAGATGAGTAACGTTCACAATCCTCTGTACAATTGTCTTCACAAAGACTTGTGTTGCAGAAAAGGGGGGGGGGAGCCTGACCTGGTCTGTTGGATTACAAACTGCAATGGACACTACGGCAGGGCTGTGTTAATGAGAGGACACACCTGGGCACTGCCCAGGGGCCCCAGGCGCATGGGGGCCCCTGCGCTTTCCCCAAAGCAGCTGGTCCTTGCGCCCATGCTGCCCCAAAATTGGGGGCCCCATAATGGCACTGAGAGTGATAGATGCAAAGGGGAGGAAGTCTGCCTCCTACCTACTTAATGTCTGTTTACCTGCACTGTCATCATGGTAGGGGCCCCAGAGCATTACTTTGCCCAGGGGCCCATGATGTTATTAAGACGGCCTGCACTACGGTCAAACTCTGGAGTCAATGGTGGTAACAGGGGGGTCATGGGTGTTTAAGCAGCTGCAGTCTACATTCTCCACTGCAGGTGGCACAGGACTGCAGCAGCATTGTAGAGGGAGAAGAAGTCAAGGGGAACCCGGTTCCTCTATGGTTTTCTGGGTCATGAGGGGACAGCTATCGATTTGGATTCTGGCAACCCATGTGACTCTGGTGGCCATCTTGGGCCAGGCAGGGACGATTTAAGAGCCTGGCTCCCAGGCTGGACGCGCATTTTGCATGTGGCTAGAGTTGGAACAGGTCAGCCGTCTGTCACAACAATGTTTAGCGTCAAGGAGAGGTTTCTGAGGAGTAAGGTAAGTTCAGGGACATGCATTCCTTCCTGGAACTGTAAGACTCCCCACTTGGGTACGGACCGGCTAGGCCATATTCCACCCCTCAAGACAGATGCTGTCAGCACACCTGGGACCTCCTGATACTACTCCTCGCTGTTACATCCTGTGAGTGCTTCCGGCTGGGCTACCTTCCTATTGGGATTATTGCATTTTGCTGAACTTCAATTACAATGTATACCTCTGTTCTCTGCACCTCAGCTCTGGAGTGTTTTCTGCCACCACACTGCACCTACCCACAGGTATGCTACAACACCCCCATAAATGCTGCCAGTAATCCCACCAGCAGCCACAGTGTTCAGGCTAGGACTGGCCCATTGAGATTCTTTGCATCACCACTCGCTGTCCCATTTACTTGGGCATAGTAAATCCCATTCAAACCTTCCTGGACTTGCTTGTCTCTGCCCAACCGGTGGCGCTCTGTTGCTAAACTTGTGCTCCCACTTTGGTGCAGCCAGCTACGTGTTGCACTATTTTTACAAGAAACATTAACCCAAGCTCTAATGCTGTATCTCCAATGTATGAGTTGAGTATCGGTGCTCTGGCTGCAAATGTCCACTGCAGGTATACAAATAAACAAAAAGCCAGCCACTCAATGCTTTTTACTTAGTAAACTCTATTAACTTTATTCTTAGGTATATGTACTGTTCATTTTCTGACAAATGTGGGTTTTCTGCTTTTAATACATCTTGAGTTCCAGGATGGGGGCTTAGCACCACTTCTACTCTTGGTACCATCACATCACCTGCAAAAAATACAAAATAAATGGTTGGAGCCACCACTGTTTTAAGCCTATTGGATTGCACAGTTATATTTAGATGCACTGTGCCACTGCTATAGCAAGAAAGTGGAGTTTGTGTGTACAATGTATATCGGTTGACTCGGAGAAGGAGCGCGGGGGGGACGGGACATGGCAGATGAGGAGTACCATTTACATGCCATTAATGACTTACCTAATATTAGGGGGGTTATATCTAAGCCTGCATTTTGGATCAGCCGCTGGAGATTTCTGATATGTTGTGGCACAATTTTCAAAAAGAATTGTTGGAACTTTCCATTATATTTGCATATTTGTGTGAACTTTTACATTGTTACTTTTGGTATTTTTTTTTTACTTTTTATCTCAACAATCTTTGTTTATTAATTTGTACTTATTGTTTACCCATCATAGTTTGTTCATATGGTTGGTGACTATGTGTAGCGCCCTTTAGTGTGCTAGTGTAGGTAAATTAACTTTATTGACTCATGGTAGCTGTGTGTCTGTAATTGGGTCATGTTACTCCAAGTCAGGCTGGAGTGCTCTGCAATGCAGGTTCCTGGTACCCCCCTCTGGTTCTAGAAGCTTGAAGAAGCTTCTGGAAGTTAGTGGGCAGAGGGTATGCTTGAGGGAATCTAGCCAATCCCCAGGCAGAAAGCACTGGCAGAGTGACTAGGTCAGCCCAAAATATCATGGAGCCTAGCCAGCAGGGGAGTCGTTGGAAGATGGAGTGCTGAGGTTTCTGTCCTAAGGCCTGGGAGGGGCCCCTGGGTCTAGGGGCTCTGCCTCCAGACAGGAGCTGAGGAAATAAAGGAGAAGAAGCCTAAAGCCCCATACACACGGTCGGACTTTTGGCCAACCAACTTCAAAATCTGCAACTTTTCAAATTTGTCTGACCGTGTGTACGCTCCATATGACCAACTTTTTCTGATTTCATCAGACAAAAAGTTGGGTCTGCGAACGGACCAACTTTTCGGCAACAAAAGTCTGATGGTGCCTTGTGTGACCGTGTGTACAGCAATCCAACCAACTTTTGTAGAAAGTGCAAATACGTATGTTCAGAACCAATGTTAAAATCAACCAACAATAGCAGAAGTTAACCAAAGGGTGGCGGTAAAGAGCAGAAAAGAGCAGAAAAACCATGTGATGATGGGAAAGTTTTAGAAAAGTTTGCAGAAAAGTCTGACTGTGTGTATGCTATGGGTGTGACCAGACAAATCAATTAGGACAAAAATCCAAGGGAAATTTTGTTGGATGTCCTACCGTGTGTATGGGCCTTAAGAGAGGGATCTCTATTATCTTTGGTGCTTTTGCAGAAGACATCCTAGCTGGCATGGGATAATCTGGACATTTGTAAGCCTAAAAAGAAGTCTTGACAACACCAACATGATTACTATCTCACTTAATTTACTAAGGTATGAGATCATTCAATTTGCTGACAGATCAGTCTCTAGTCCTTTACAAAAAGAACCCTAGCATCTTTGGTGGGACTCAACCTCAGTCCTGCTGCCCACTGTTCTTCCCATATTCAGAGAGCAACAGAGAATCAAGATGCTGAAGTCCCCACCAAGAAACTGTTTGGGGGGCGTACTACAGCTGAACTTATATACAAAAATTATTTTGGACGTTCTGACGTTGTAGTTCACTTGATTGGTTGTGTTTATTGCCTGAAGTATTTCTTTAAGGTTCCACCAACCTATTCAAGAAGAGTTAAAACGCATAGCAAGTCACCATCAATGCTTTAATACTTTACTTACGTGAAGTCTGGCCCCTGACTGCATTGGACCCAGTACAGAACCAGTAGCCTAATAGTCTCCATCAATATCCATTACAGATGAAAACAATGAATTGATGCCAGATCTCTGAATTCACACAGATGATGAGCACATTATGTTCTTGGAAGCCTTTAGTGATGAAATAGCATTGTGTACATACATGTTAGGAGCGTCACCAGGCTAGCTGCTGAGAGATCATTTCATCCATCATGAAGAACTGTATGTCGTTGGTATTTTTTAATACTGAATTACAGACACACAGCTAAATACAATCTACATGGGAGATTTCCTACCCATCAAAGGATTTGTATTTCTGTCCAGCCAGTATTGAGATTAACATAGCCCAGCTAGACTGCGCAGTCATCCTAACTTTTCTCTACTGCAGGTGAGCAACACAGCTTGGTCACCTCCCTAGCCCTAGCATGTGATTGGACAAAGAAGGAACAAAAGCAGGTTGATGGGGCCATTTCTTTCGTCCTGAATGGGCTCCAAGTACTGACCCTCCTTCTCCCAGGGGTTGCTGTACACAGGAATAGACGGGGCTGAGACTAGTCACATTTGGGTCATTATACTAGTTACATTTAAAGGGGTTGTAAAGGTACAAGTTGTTTTACCTTCATGCATCCTATGCATGAAGGTAAAAAAACATCTAGCAGCACCGGCCCCTCCCGAGCCCCCGTTGTACTTACCTGACCGTTCGAATCTCCCGGGAGCGTCCACATCGTCCTCTTCGGTTCCCAGCCTGGCCGTTGATTGGCTAGGCTGGGCGGATTGATAGCAGCGCAGCCATTGGCTAGCGCTACTGTCAATCAGGGCGGATGACGCGGCGTGCTGGGGGGCGGAGCCGAGTGATACAGTCGGTGGCTATGGCCGTCGCTGTATCACGGGAGCGCGCTCGCAAAAGCTTTCCTCCATGCGAGCGCCCTCGCATGAAGAGGGAAAGCTTTTGCGAGGAGGAGCCCAGACAGCCGCCGAGGGACCCCAGAAGACAGGTTTCCGGGCCACTCTGTGCAAAACGAACTGCACAGTGGAGGTAAGTATCACATGTTTGTTATTTTTTTTTTTTTTAAATCCCCGACTTTAGTGTCCCTTTAAACATATATATATTTATAATATATATATATACAGTACAGACCAAAAGTTTGGACACACCTTCTCATTCCAAGAGTTTTCTTTATTTTCATGACTATGAAAATTGTAGAGTCACACTGAAGACATCAGAACTATGAATTAACACATGTGGAATTATATACATAACAAAAAAGTGTAAAACAACTGAAAATATGTCATATTCTAGGTTCTTCAAAGTAGCCACCTTTTGCAGCAGACACATCTCTAGAACAACTGATAAGAGGAGACTGTGTGAATCAGGCCTTCATGGTAGAATATCTGCTAGGAAACCACTGCTAAAGCAAGGCAACAAGCAGAAGAGACTTGTTTGGGCTAAAGAACACAAGGAATGGACATTAGACCAATGGAAATCTGTGCTTTGGTCTAATGAGTCCAAACTTTAGATCTTTATTTCCAACCACCATGTCTTTGTGCGACGCAGAAAAGGTGAACGGATGGACTCTACATGCCTGGTTCCCACCGTGAAGCATGGAGGAGGAGGTATGATGGTGTGGAGGTGCTTTGCTGGTGAGACTGTTGGGGATTTATTCAAAATTGAAGGCATACTGAACCAGCATGGCTACAACAGCATCTTGCAGCGGCATGCTATTCAATCCGGTTTGCGTTTAGTTGGACCATTATTTACTTTTCAACAGGACAATGACCCCAAACACACCTTCAGGCTGTATAAGGGCTATTTGACCAAGAAGGAGAGTGATGGGGTGCTGCGCCAGAAGACCTGGCCTCCACAGTCACCGGACCTGAACCCAATCAAGATGGTTTGGGGTGAGCTGGACGTCAGAGTGAAGGCAAAAGGGCCAACAAGTGCTAAACATCTCTGGGAACTCCTTCAAGACTGTTGGAAGACCATTTCAGGTGACTACCTCTTGAAGCTCATCAAGAGAATGCCAAGAGTGTGCAAAGCAGTAATCAAAGCAAAAGGTGGCTACTTTGAAGAACCTAGAATATGACATATTTTCAGTTGTTTTACACTTTTTTGTTATGTATATAATTCCACATGTGTTAATTCATAGTTTTGATGCCTTCAGCGTGAATCTACAATTTTCATAGTCATGAAAATAAAGAAAACTCTTGGAATGAGAAGGTGTGTCCAAACTTTTGGTCTGTACTGTATATATATATATATATATATATATATATATATATATATATATATAGTCAGAGCCCTACAACCGGGACAGATATGAACCACACAAACACGCCACATGACTAACATTGTGAAATAGACCTGAAGTGTGCCCCCTGGTTAGCTGGAGGGTATGCTAAAAAAGGAGGCATACCCAAGATAAGTAATGGATGATTGTGGAAAGAAATGTGTTGAGAAGGGGAATGGGAGGGAGGGTATCACAAACCAGAACCAACAAGGATCACAGTTAAGAGGTGTGCTTTATATACCCCCCGGGCTTCTCCCATAAATTCAGGCCACCACACTGGCTTTCTATTATATATATATATATATATATAAAAGGTGGAGGAGCGCAAGGTCTCTAACATTCTCAAGCTCTGTGATGTCGTCATGGAGGAGTGGAAGAGGACTCCAGTGGCAACCTGTGAAGCTCTGGTGAACTCCATGCCCAAGAGGGTAAGGGCAGTGCTGGAAAATAATGGTGGCTACACAAAATATTGACACTTTGGACCCAATTTGGACATTTTCACTTAGGGGTGTACTCACTTTTGTTGCCAGCGGTTTAGACATTAATGGCTGTCAGTTGACTTATTTTGAAGAGGCAAAAAATGTACACTGTTATATAAGCTGTACACTCACTAGTATGGTCTGAGTACTCACAGGTTGACCCCCCACCTCTTCAACCTCTGCAGCAATTCTGTCAGCACTCTGGATATGACGCTGATCACGTGCACTCAACTTCTTTGGTTGACCATAGCGAGGTCTGTTCTGAGTAGAACCTGTCCTGTTAAACCATTGTAAGGTCTTGGCCACCATGCTGAAGCTCAATATCAGGGTCTTCTTATAGCCTAGGCCATCTTTATGTAGAGCAACAATTATTATATTTATCCAGATGCTCAGAGAGTTCTTTGCCATGAGGTGCCATGTTGAACTTCCAGTGACCAGTATGAGAGAGTGAGAGCAATAACACCAAATTTAACACACATGCTCCCCATTCACATCTGAGACCTTGTAACACTAGTGAGTCACATGACATCGGATAGGGAAAATGGCCATTTGGGCCCAATTTGGACATTTTCACTTAGGGGTGTACTCACTTTTGTTGCCAGCGGTTTAGACATTAATGGCTGTGTGTTGAGTTATTTTGAGGGCACAGCAAATTTACACTGTTATACAAGCTGTACACTCACTACTTTATATTGTAGCAAAGTGTCATTTCTTCAGTGTTGTCACATGAAAAGATATAAGAAAATATTCACAAAAATGTGGGGGGTGTACAGATATATATATGTATATATATATATATTTATTTTGTAAATGTATTTATATAAAATGTATTACTTTAAATGTATTTGTATTAGGGCTGTTACTGATCAAAATTTTTGTGTTCGATTAATCTTTTTTTTTTTTTTTATCGATTAATCGACTAATTTCGATTAATTATAACGCACATACAGATTCAACTACTTTTAGCTGATCTCCTTGCAGGCCGATTCCCAGTTGAGCTCCAACCACTGGAAAAATAGATAGCAGGATACAAAAAACACACAAAGGCAGCGCTCAATGGGAATAACATTAAAACTTTTGTAGTCTTCAAGTAGGTAACAAAATAAATATTGCACTGGAGATAATGTAGCTACATAAATTGTAAAAATGGTGCGAGTAATACCAAATGGTACCAAAAGCAGTCATAAAAACATGTAGCCAAGTGTGATACTGGTATAAAAATGTGTACTATTATACTCCTGCTGAATCCAGATGAGGAAAGGTTAACATCAGTCCATCGGCATGTAGATGTCCCGTCAAGGGAACTATCACAACTCCCAGTGGTCAGTAATTTTGGAGCGGTTCGGATGGGACTGGTCTATTCGCGTGAGCGTTTCCACTGCAAATCGGACCGTGAGGGACCATTCAGGGTTTAGAAAAAATTCCTAGCGCATCCACCAATCAGTAAGATGTATTTGTAGGTCCGCCCTAACCAAACCGTTCCACTCTCTCTGGTCCCTCATCTGAAGCAGGACCCTTGCTGGTGCGGTACGGTTCGGCTTTACAGCACGCTTTCATAATGGAAACACCCAAAATAGCGTACCGTACCGAACCGTACCGAACCGATCCGCTCAGTGGAAATTAGGCATTACAGCCCTTGCGTGTGGCAGATAGTAAGGTCCCGCTGGCATGCAGATATGAAGGCACAGCAAAGGAGCCCTTCAGATGGACACGGCATGCCCCACCGGTGTCCGTGACGTTACCGGATTTCTGACGGAACTCCCTGAAGGCCCAGAAGCCGGCGGCAAAGTGAGTACCGATCAAAAGAATTTTAATCGATCAAAAAAATTAAACATTAATCGATTAATTAAAAGTTAATTTGCACAGCTTTAATTTGTATAAAAAGTTAAACCATGTTGTCATTTAGAAAGAATTCATTCATATTGTCTTTCACATTAACGTCGTTTCTTCATACATGTTGATCTATGAAAGGTGAAATATGTCGGTCATTTCTAAACAAGCTGCAGTGCATTGAAATGTATTTTATCATGCGCTATGACCTGATGTAACCTGCTCTAATACAACACACATGTCTCATAAACTCTTCTCTCCGTCTTCATGACAGCTGAAAAACATGAGAGACAGAAGGCGCTGAGACCTCCAGTAATTCTCCTTCTTGTTTGTTTTCAGTGACAAATTATACAAAGTGAAATCAGAAGAAGATTGTCTCTGTGAAAACACACAGTACAGGTACCGTGTTTAACATTTCCCCCAACTGGCGGGTCTTGTCCATCCTGATTACTGTTTTATCAGGACTGGAGTCCAGCCATTTCCATTCTTATAGTCTGTTTTAACTAAAAGTGTAACCCGGTCTTTGAGATGTCAGCGACAAGCTCGGTATAAACACATCACCATTTTCACCAACGACAATTTTTTTTTCTTTTTCCAGCCTATTAGACGGTAAGCTCTAATGAGCAGGACCTTCACACCTTTTGTATCCTGTTACCGCATTGTTAATGCAGTGTGTGTACTGCATCGTAAAGAGTTATGGAATATGCTTATTGGATGTATATTCATAAATGGAATCTTTCTTCTGCTTGCTAAAAATGTATCTGTCTTTCCTGTAAAAAAAAAATCACTTTAAGGCCCCTTTCACATGAGCGGACCGTTCGTCCGCTTATTACAAGTCCGTTTACGGACTTGTAATGGGCCCCTATGGGATCGCGTCCGTTAGCGGATGATACATCCGCTAACATCCGCAACGATCCGCGTCCATTAAGGTCCGGTTTTTCAGACGGAAGAAAACCCTATTTTTCTTCCGTCCGGCGGATCGGATCGGATGAAAATGGGCAGACGGTCCGTTTTCATCCGATTTCCCATAGGGGATAGCGGAGGAGAGACAGGGCGGTGCCTGCACAGTGTGCGGGGACCGCCCTGTCCGCCGACAGCTCAGCTGGATCCCGACGGACACACATGGAGCGGACCGAAAAACGGACCGCTCCGTGTGAAAGAGGCCTTAAGGTCGAACTATAGGCAATAAATTGTTTACATGTAATAGCTTAAAGGAGTTTAAAGTAAAAAAAAAATGTCACCTTAATGCAATCTATGCATTAAGGTGAAAAAACATCTGATGCCCCTGCCCCCCAACCCCGTTATACTTACCTAACCCCTTGAAAGTCCCGCACGGTCTCGAGATCCTCTTCGCCGCTCAGCCTGGCCGCTGATTGGCTAGAGCGGATGGATTGAGAGCAGCTCATTGGCAGGCGCTGCTGTCAATCACATCCAGTGACGCGGTGCGCCGAGGGGCGGGGCTGAGTGATACAGTGAGCGTCTATGGCCGCTCGCTGTATCACGGGAGCGCGCACGCAATTACTTACCACCATGCGAGCTCTCTCGCATGACTGTGGTCAGTACTTGTGGGGAGGACTAGAGACAGCCGCCGAGGGACCCCAGAAGACGTGGATCGGGGGCACTTTGTGCAAAACGAACTGCACAGTGGAGGTAAGTATAACATGTTTGTTATTTTAAAGGAAACTATTTTTTCCTTTACTAACCCTTTGAAGTGTTTGTAAATGATCGCTTTGTAAAACAATGTATTGAGTTTAACCACTTGACCACTGGGCACTTAAACACCCTTAATAACCAGACCAATTTTCAGCTTTCGGTGCTCTCACATTTTGAATGACAATAACTCAGTCATACAACACTATAACCAAATGAAATTTTTGTCCTTTTTTTCCCACAAATAGAGCTTTCTTTTGGCGGTGTTTCATCACCTCTGCGGTTTTTATTTTTTTTGCTATAAATGAAAAAAGAACAAAATTTTGCAAAAAATAATAATTTTTCTTCATTTCTATTATAAAATTTTGCAAAAAAGTAATTTTTCTTCATAAATTTGGCCTAAAATGTATACTGCTACATATCTTTGGTAAAAAAAATAAAAAATGTTGGATATTATTTAGTCTGGGTGAAAGTTATGGGGTCTACAAGCTATGGTACCAAATCCTGAAAATTGATCAATTTCATCACACCTGAAGTACTGACAGCCTCTCTCATTTCTTGAGACCCTAACATGCCAGAAAAGTACAAATACCCCCCAAATGACCCCTTTTTGGAAAGAAGACATTCCAAGGTATTTAGAAAGAGGCCTGGTGAGTTTTTTAAAGTTGTAATTTTTTCCCACAATTCTTTGCAAAATCAAGATTTATTTTTTTTTCATCAAATTTTCATATTATTAGGTTATTTTTCACACACAGCATATGCATACCACAAATTACACCCCAAAACACATTCTGCTATTCCTCCCGAGTATGGCGATACCCCATGTGTGAGACTTTTACACAGCGTGGCCACATACAGAGGCCCAACATGCAGGGAGCACCCAGGCCAATTCTGACATTTCTCTCCTACATGTAAAAATCATCATTTATTTGCTAGAAAAATACATAAAACCCCAAAACATGATATAAAGATACCTCACATGTGGTTTGAACACCGTTTTTATATGTGGGCGGGACTTGCGTATGCGTTCGCTTCTGCATGCGAGCTCGCGGGGACAGGGGCTGCTGTATGCCCAGAGTATTGCTAAGTATGCCCAGAGTATTGCGGAGTATGCCCAGAGTATTGCCCAGAGTATTGCCAGAGTATTGCCCAGAGTATTGCCCAGAGTATGCCCGGAGTATTGCCAGAGTATGCCCGGAGTATTGCCAGAGTATGCCCGGAGTATGCCCAGAGTATGCCCAGAGTATTGCAGAGTATGCCCAGAGTATTGCAGAGTATGCCCAGAGTATTGCCAGAGTATGCCCAGAGTATTGCCAGAGTATTGCGGAGTATGCAGAGTATGCCCAGGGTATTGCAGAGTATGCCCAGGGTATTGTGGAGTATGCCCAGAGTATTGTGGAGTATGCCCAGAGTATTGTGGAGTATGCCCAGAGTATGCCCAGAGTATGCCCAGAGTATGCCCAGAGTATTGCCAGAGTATGCCCAGAGTATTGCCAGAGTATGCCCAGGGTATTGCAGAGTATGCCCAGAGTATTGCAGAGTATGCCCAGAGTATTGCAGAGTATGCCCAGAGTATTGGCAGAGTATTGCCCAGAGTATGCCCGGAGTATTGCCAGAGTATGCCCGGAGTATTGCCAGAGTATGCCCAGAGTATGCCCAGAGTATTGCAGAGTATGCCCAGAGTATTGCAGAGTATGCCCAGAGTATTGCCAGAGTATGCCCAGAGTATTGCCAGAGTATTGCGGAGTATGCAGAGTATGCCCAGGGTATTGCAGAGTATGCCCAGGGTATTGCAGAGTATGCCCAGGGTATTGCAGAGTATGCCCAGGGTATTGCGGAGTATGCCCAGAGTATTGCAGAGTATGCCCAGAGTATTGCAGAGTATGCCCAGAGTATTGCAGAGTATGCCCAGAGTATTGCCAGAGTATGCCCAGGGTATTGCAAAGTATGCCCAGAGTATTGCAGAGTATGCCCAGAGTATTGCAGAGTATGCCCAGAGTATTGCAGAGTATGCCCAGAGTATTGCCAGAGTATGCCCAGGGTATTGCAAAGTATGCCCAGAGTATTGCAGAGTATGCCCAGAGTATTGGCAGAGTATGCCCAGAGTATTGGCAGAGTATGCCCAGAGTATTGCAGAGTATGCCCAGAGTATTGCCAGAGTATGCCCAGGGTATTGCAAAGTATGCCCAGAGTATTGGCAGAGTATGCCCAGAGTATTGGCAGAGTATGCCCAGAGTATTGGCAGAGTATGCCCAGAGTATTGCAGAGTATTGCGGAGTATGCCCAGAGTATTGCCAGAGTATTGCAGAGTATGCCCAGAGTATTGCCCAGAGTATGCCCAGAGTATTGCCCAGAGTATGCCTGAGTATTGCAGAGTATTGCCAGAGTATGCCTGAGTATTGCAGAGTATGCCCAGAGTATTGCCAGAGTATGCCTGAGTATTGCAGAGTATGCCCAGGTGAGTATTGCAGAGTATGTGCAGCAGGGATGGCTGAGGAGGGAGGGATGGATGGATGGATCTGTGACTGCATTTGTCACAGATCCAGCCCGCAGCACTGGCGCTGCCATCCGCTCCCTCCCCTCTCCTCTCACACTGTACCGATCGGTACAGAGAGAGGAGGGAAGAACCGGCGTCATCAAATGACGCCGGTCTGTTTACATCTGATCGCGCCGTCATTGGACGGCGCGATCACGTGGTAAACCGCCGCTATCAGCGGCGATTTACCGTGATCCGTGATGCGCCGGGTCCTCTGGACCCGGCGGTCACGGATGTTCCCGTGTGCGCGCCTCAGGAGGCGCGCGGGAGCGCGATTCTGACAGGCCGTTAATTAACGGCCAGTTAGAATACAGCAACCGCCCTAGAGCCGTACTTTCGGCATAGGGCGGTTGCAAAGTGGTTAAAGTGAAGGTCCACCCTAAAATTGGAAAAAAATTGAAACAAAAATGTTAAAAAAAAAAATAGATATTTTTTTTAACTTACCAGAAATGGCGGTAACTATGCAGATGTTCCTAATCTGCCTCTTCCCATATCGCGGCAGGTCTTCTTCCTCGTCCTCCCCACGTTGTCTTTTGGAGAATGGGGCACACTGCCTTCTGGGAACTGTGTGTATCCCAGAAAGCAGCCGCCCATTCACAAAAGCGCAGCGAGGCTCATGCCGCGTACACATGACCGTTTTTCGGGTTCTAAAAAATGAAGTTTTTCAGGCTCTAGAAAAAACAATGTTTTTTTCAACCCGATCATTAAAACGACCTTGCCTACACACGATCATAAAAAAAAAAATGTTCTAGCAAAGCGCGGTGATGTACAACACGTACGACGGCACTATAAAGGGGAAGTTCCATACGGATGACGCCACCCTTGGGGCTGCTTTTGCTGATTCCGTGTTAGTACAAGACGATTCGCACTTTTTCAGTCTGTTACAGCGTGATGAATGTGCTTACACCATTACGAACGCTAGTTTTACCATAACGAGCGATCCCGTCTCATAACTTGCTTCTGAGCATGCGCGTTTTTTAATGTCGTTTTAATCCCACACACGACCATTTTTTACAATGTTAAAATCGACAACGTTAAAAACGTTGTGAAAAATTAGAGGATGTTCTAAATTTTTAATGCCCATTTTTTACATCGTGAAAAATGCTCTGGAGCCCACACATGATCGTTTTTAATGACATAAAAAAAAATGAATTTTTTACAACCCGAAAAAACCCGGTTGTGTGTATGCGGCATAAGACATAGAGTAGATAGGCTGACTCTGAGTTTCAGTGCCACATCATGGTTCCTGCTGATGTTATGCTGTATTCCAGGCTGGTTGGACAAAAGCTGGAGGATCTCTTCATCGATCTTGTACTCAGGTCTCCGACACCAATATGGACGCCAAATCACAATCATCCTCAGAGGTTACTACAACTGAACTTTGCTGCAACATCCATCTGGAGGTATCTTTATTAATAACTACTGTACATATATGCACAATTCCACCAGGATGCCTGTTGGGCTCTTTGCTGATATTGCCTGTTTGTGCATTGGAAGTATCTACTGTTATTTATCTTTTATTATACATTCTGTTTACTGATGCTGTGTCTTGGATAGAGGCACTGACAACTTTATAATCAAACCCACTCTTCCACTTAGCAAAGGTTCTGGTTCTCTTATTCACCTACAGGTTTCGTGCCATATCCTGTTTGGGGAGGGCCATTTGTCATAACCCATACATATGGCTTCATATGTTTAGGAAGCGGTTGGTCTCTAGGCCTCTCTGTAGTTAAAGCATACCCTTGTTCACAGGATGAAATTCTTTCTTGCTATAACTTAGACTGACAGAGATGCCATCTATGGGCCAGATTCAGGTAGATGGGAGCATCTTTGCTCTGGAGTAACGCTTCTCATTTACGTTACTCTGGCGAAATTTTAGGAGCAAGTGCTGTTATTCATGAAGCACTTGCTCCTAAAGTTGCGGCAGCGCATCGCAAATGAGCCGGCGGAATTAAAATTGGGCGGGTACGGGGCGTGTATTATTTAAACTAAGCGTGATCCTGCGGCGAACGTACTGCGCATGGGTCGAGTGTCATTGCATCCCAGTGCGCATGCTCCAAATTCTGTCAGTGAACGTCAATGACGTCACATCCCCATTCATAAAATTTTTACGCAAGCGACGCGTTTTTTTTTTTTCCGACGCGATGACGACGCCTATACTTAACATAGGATACTCCACTAGGGGGCTGCTTTATCTTTACGCCGCGTATCGCTTCCGGAAACGTCGGAAAGTCACTGCGTCGTGCCCGAATACGATCGTGAATTGCCGATTCCCGCTGATTAACATATTTTTTCAGCGTAAATCAGCGGGAACTTTTTTAAATTAAAGTTGCGATGCGATGGCGAAATTCAATTGCGCTGATCGCATCGGAACTCCAACCCGGCGTTTCTTGTTTTCTGGTTACAGAAAACAGAAACGCTGGCTTAAAGTGACAGTTAGGCTGGAGTATCACAGATACTCCAGCCTAACTCTACCTGAATCTGGCCCTATATGTTTACTCTTCCCCAGAATAGTGGTGGGTAGAGAGCTTGAGTTCAAGGTTACAAAGATAATTGTCTCTGCTGGTTACAGGTCTGTAATCCCTCACAGGCCCGTATTGCTCCCTGGGAGTGACCTGAAAGCTTTAGAAGATATAATTATTCATCCAAGGTTGAGACATCCAAGGTTGCCACTCAATGTCCTCAGTTGATTAAGATAACAAAAGACTTACATTTTAGAGCTTTTTGCGTCTATTGCATGTAGTAGCTTTGGCACTTAAAGAGAACCTGTCACTTTGGCCATTTAGACCAGGTTAGCTACACCCATGATGCAGTTCTGAGGCAGATAATCTCCAGGCCCGAACACTGTCACCTGATGAGTTGGACAGCATCATGAACCTGTGTATGCTCCAAAACCAACTGACAAGGAGCTTACATGTTTATTGACTCTGGTAGCTTCAGAGCAACAGTGAAGTTTAGTAAAGGTACACTCTATTGTGAAAAGTTTTAGGACACCAAGCTTTACACGCACATGAACTTTAATGGCATACCAGTCTTAGTCCATAAGGTTCAATATTGAGTTGTCTCACCCTCTGCAGCTATAACAGCTTAAACTCTTCTAGGAAAGCTGTCTACAAGGTTTAGGAGTGTGTCTATGGGAATGTTTGACCATTCTTTCAGAAGTGCATTTGTGAGGTCAGGCATGGATTTTGAATGAGAAGGCCTGACTTGCAGTCTCCGCCCTAATTCATCCCAAAGGTGTTCTATCGGTTGTGGTCAAGTCAAGTTCCTCCAACCCAAACTCGCTCGTCTTTATGAACCTTGCTTTGTGCACTGGTGCACACTCATGTTGGAACAGGAAGGGGCCAATCCCGAAACTGTTCCCACAAAGTTGGGAGCATGAAATTATCCAAAATGTCCTGGCATGCTGATACCTTAGAGGGGTTGAAAAGGTTTGAAAATTATTTAAAAAACAAACATATCATACTTATACCTCCACTGTGCAGTTTGTTTTACACAGAGTGGCCCCGATCGTCCTCTTCTGAGGTCCAAGGGCGGCTGTCGCAGCTCCTCCAAGCAAGAGCTACGCCTTCTGGGAAGCACGCTCCAGAAGGGGTTAGCTTGTGGGCATGCTCCCGTGCCATACAATCGGCGTCCATAGACACCAATTGTATGACTCGGCCCTGCCCCACCGGCGGCCGCGTCATTGGATTTGATTGACAGCAACAGGAGCCAATGGCTGCGAAGCTATCAATCTAGCCAATGAAGAGGTGACAAGAGAAGGGGGAAAGCAATGCGGGATCGTGCAGATGGAGTTTCGGGGCTCAGGTAAGTAAATCGGGGCTGGGGGGGCGTTAGGATAGGATGCATTAAGGTGAAAAAACATGAAGCTTTACAACCACTTTAGCAGTTCCTTTCACTTTAACTAAGGGGACCCCTGAGCGAAAAAAAAAAACCCACACCATAATCTCCCCTCCACCAAAAGATTTGGACCAGTGCACAAAGCAAGGTCCAAAAAGACATGGATGAGCGAGTTTGGGGTGAAGGGACTTGACTGGTCTACACAGAGTCCTGACCTCAACCTGATAGAACACCTTGGGATGAATTTAGGCTAAGACTGTGAGCCAGACCTTCTTGTCCAACATTAGTACCTGACCCAACAAATGTGCTTCTGGAAGAATGGTCAAACATTCCCATAGACACACAAACCTTGTGGACAGCCTTCTCAGAAGAGTTGAAGCTGTTTTAGTGCAAAGGGTGGGCCAACTCAACATTGAACCCTACAGGCTAAGACTGGGATGCCATCCATCATCCAATCATGTGCAAGGGAAAAAAATATATATTTTATTTTCCTTGCATCTGACTCGGTATTCTTTACAAAGCAAAGCTGTACTACTGAAAAAGGGAGAGTATAGTCTCAATTATTCAATTAGAAAAATAAATTTAAAATGTACCAGCATCCCGGAATGATTGGAAGGCCTCTCTATCAGTACCTTGAAAATCCCAACCAAACCCAAAACTGATCGATATAGTTTAGACACATAGGCCCAGATTCACAGAGCAATTACGCCTGTCTAACTGGTGTTAGACAGGAGTAATTTCAAATTTCGCGCGCCGTATCACTAGTTTGAATCCTCAAACCATGATACGGCGGCTTCGGGCTTCGATCCGAGAGGCTTACGTCTTCGTAAGCCTTCGGATCTACGCTGCGATATTTTTGCGGCCGCTGGGAGGAGTTTGCGTCGTTTTCATGCGTCGGGATATGCAAATTAGTTTTTACGGCGATCTACGAAGGTACGAGTGTCCCTCGCAATCGCCTACATCATTTTTTGGCTATGTAATGTTAGAGGAGCTTTTTGCTGGTCTAACAGTGCGTAACCCATGTAAAGTATGGCCGTCGTTCCCGCATCGATTTGAAATTATTATTTTTTTTTTTACGTAACTCGTTTGGGAATAGGAATGTACGTAAACGACGCTACTACGACGTAACGACGTGATTTCGCGCAATGCACGGCGGGAAATTTGCGAACGGAGCATGCGCAGTTCGATCGCCGCGGGAACGCGCCTATTTTAAATGCTTCACGCTCCCTACTCGCGCAGATGGATTGCGACGGAAGAAATACACTACGCCGCCGTCGTTTAATGGACAAAATCTACTTGGATTCCACGTAGAGCCAGGTAAAAAACGGCGGCGTAGTGTATTTCTCATACTCTACGATAATCTAATTCTCTCTGAATCTGGGCCATAGTGTCAAGCAGCTTTGTTGTCTCCAACTATATGGTCTCCCCTCTTCCAAAGCTGTACTACATCGCATTTACAAAGAAAAATAAGTTCAACTGCACTTGCAAAGTGCACAGTCTTTTTGCCTTTAGTTAGTGGGGAGGGGGGTTGATAGTAAGAAGTGTCTGAGACAAACTTTATCTAATCTTTGTCTCAACTGGAGTGTAGCCAATCAGCTTTTCAATTTAAATTTTCAAAGATATAACAATATAACAATATAATGTAGAAACTAGTTGCTATGGGCAACAGCAACAGTTTAGATAGAACTTGTCTTAATCCTACCCAACAGGAGGGTAAGTGAGTTACTGTAGTAAAAAACAGAATTAGAGTGCCATGTTGCTTCCCAAACAGCTGCACCTAATACAAGACACTGAACATGGTACTTACCTCTCTGGCAGGTGGCCAGTGATATTATTGCTGTCTTCATCAGCTCCAGGCACCACTGCTATATCAACACTTGTGGGTTTGGTGCTGTAGTTCCTTCTACTAGCCACATCACCCAGTAGGGATACAATATCCAACATACACCTAAGTGTTGGATAGCAGCAGTACCTGTAGCTAGAGTTGCCACCTGTTCGGGATTCAGTCCTGGCATCACTGGGGGGCAGGGCGATGATGTCAACAAGGGCAATTAGACCACACCTACTGTTTGCTACGGGCCTACGGCACGCTATGCGCACCACATTATTACTCTACTTGGTGCACCCAAAGGTGTCCCAGGCCGCTAAAGTGTTCGGGTTTGGCTTGAAAAAAAGGTGGCAACCCTAACTGTAGCTTATACAGTTAGTGACAATTAAACCCTCCCTCCACAAGAGAGGTAAGTATTCAGCTTCTTGTATTGCAGGCAGCAGCTGGCTGTATTTTGTTTTAGCAAAGCAATAGGGTCAGTTTAAAAGCTTGACGCTTCCAGCACATAGTGTCACTAAAACCCAGTAAATTGCAAACACACATCATTTCGGGTCTTGATCCAGACGTTTTCTAAACATTGGAATTGCTTGAAAGTGAAGCTAATACGACCTTGATTTTCTCATTTGCTGTGATGTGTTCAAAGGTAGAATGCAGATGTTTGATTTCACTGTGTCAGGAATTAGCGTGATGCCCATTCGGGAGATGTTGAATGCAGTCAGATGGCGAGCCAGCCAGCCGGTAAGCCACAAAACGAAATACTTGCATGAACATCAAGGGAGACGGGGGAAAGCCTGCTTTAAGGGGAATTCCGGCTTTTTTCATTTTGGAAAGAAAGGTGGAAGTTATGCACTTTTTTAGATTGTTCTTTCTGTCCATGGGTGAGAGAGAGGAGCGGCGCTACTCTGAATGCAGTAATACAGTTGAATGCAGTTAAAATTCAATGTTTAATAAAAGTAAGTTCAACTCACATTTTGGTGTGATATAATGTGCATGGAATAAGTAGCTTGGGCTCCTGTAGTCCACCTGGGCAGTGGTGGTGGTCAGCAGTTTCCGGCGGCTCTGGTGGTTCCCGAGGCTCAGAGGCTGAAGACGGTCACACAACAAGCACGTCAGCAGTGATGGTCGACCGTGGCCAGCTCTCAGCAGGATCTACAGGTCAGCCGCCAGTAGGACCAACAGGACGTGGCCAGCTCTCAGCAGAATCCACATGCCTTGGTCAGCAGGACCTAACAGCCAGACAGTGTTAAGGGTTATTTTGAGGTTACTGGGTGGGCACTAGGGCAGGGTAAATGGGGTGTATGGGGGGTGGGATGTGGGGGTCATCTGAGGGTGTCAGGGCCCCTGACTTCAGCGATGGCAGCTTAGCTCAGCAGGTCCTTGCACGGCCTCCTGGGGGGGTGATGACAACTGCAAGTTTGTCCTGACATGCCCTGCCTCTGCCTCCCTCCAAAGATTGGGAGTTGTAGTTTCCCGGTTGTGCTGCTCTCAGTTCTCTCCACCCACTGGGAGCTTAAGCACAGTCTACAACTCCCAGAATGCAACGTAGATAGTTGGTGGCCACAGTGGCCGTGTCCCTGACATCCTCCACAAAAAAAATTGGCAGCAGCCTCCGGCCATTTTGAATATAAGTTAGGGTGGCCTGAGGGGAAATTGCCCCCCTGCACCAGCCCGCTCCTGATGATCAGCTCCCACTGAAGAAGGGGCAGAATGGGCAAAGGTTCAGGAACTTGAGAGGATTGGAAGATTTTCATTCACCTCTTGCTCTAGTGACAAATTTTGGATTCACTCATACTTTATTGCTTAGGGTCAATGGTTGTCAAAGCAAAAACAAGGTGTGTATTTCCAGTGGGGACACAGATAGCAATAATAAAATGTAACCCTTTGCTACTCTATCCAAAACTAAAAAATAAATAAAAAGGTCAAAGTTGAATTCTGGAGAAAAATAAAGAATTTACCCTTGCAGTCGTTTCCCCTCCCCACTGTGAGGGGTATCTGCTTGTTTTGCCTAGGGGATCATGAATACAGTGATTTTTTTCCCCTCTTTTTCTGGCAACCAGTGTCTTGCCTCAACTGTGTTGCAACCTGAAATGTGAATGGGCCCTCGTCATCCTTCCATATAATGTAAGACACTTGGTCCTTCACTGTATGGGATGACATGAGAGACCTGTGACCAGACAGACAGAAAAAGGGAGCATTTTAGGGAGAACATAGCTAAGAATAAGGTAAGTATATCACCTTATTTATCCCCTAGGCAAAATTAGTACTAAACTTTTAGACCGCGACACACTCCGCAGACCAGTTTCCGCGGACATGTCCGATCGTGTGTACGGCCTAGCGGACATGTTTCCAGCGGACAAAAATTTCTAACCATGCTTAGAAACGTGTCCGCTGGAAACCTGTCCGTCGGACATGTCCGCTGGTTAGTACGCCTAACCAGCAGACCGAAATCCCGCACATGCATCGAATTGATTCGACGCATGCGTGGAAGCATTGAACTTCCTGGTTAGAGGACGTCGGTGTCTTCTAGGTCACCGCGTTCTCTGTCCGTGGGGATTTTGGTCTGATGGTGTGTACACACATCAGACCAAAATATCCTAGGAGACATGTCCGATGAAAGCGGTCCGAGGACCCTTTTTATCGGACATGTCTCCTCGTGTGTACAGGGCCTCACAGTGGAAAGGAGAACACACCTCAAGGGTAACTCTTTCTTTCCCATAGGTTTCCATCTGTATGTGATTTAGTGCAGCTTTGGTGATCCATTGGGTAGATAAAGGCCTCTTCTAATAACCAACTATCCCTATTTCAATACACACCATCTACCGAAGTCGGTCACAGACAATTTGTTTCCTTGTTTTTTTCCCCCTTATTAGGGTGGTACTTTAAGGGTCCACACATTCAAGGTGTGCCTAGCTCTGGCTTCTCCCAAACACTTTACACATGGCCTCTTACAAGCCAGGCGGATTGAGCCCAACCATGTGGACCAATGGAATGTCCTACAAGGGATCTTGTTTACTTTCAAAGTATTTCCAAAATCGACATACAGACATAAAAAGGCACAAATAGAGAATACAAAAGACCAAATGTCGACAACGAAAGGTTGATGTACAGTGATAGCAGTATAGTTGGGACCACATAAAAAAATACAATAAGAAAAATAAAAAGCAACATGGAAAAATATCAAGAATGTGAATCTTTGGACGATAACAAAACCCGAAACAGGGTCCCCAAAGGCAAACCCCGGCACCCCTACTGGGAACAAACTGTGCCAGAGTTGACCTCCGGGCTCCCCAAAGAAATAAACGCTAACTGAGTATCTACATGCATTACAGTACATGATCGTCCGAGAGAGAAGAAATACTAGACCGGAGGACAACATTCTCGGTTCAATACTATACTTAGAACAAGGACCCAACCCTTGAGACTATAAAAATGAATCTTACACCAGACCAAAAGGGAATCAAGAGAAAGAAAAGGCAATAGAAAGGAAAGAGAAGGAAAAAAGGAGAGGGAAGGAAAAAAGGAGAATGAAGGAAAAAAAAAGGAGAAGAATAGAAAACCAAGAAAGAGAACGTGGAGCCAAACTGCAGGAACCCTTTAAAGACAATCAGGACGCAATGTAATCTTTAAGAGGAAATGCCCGGTAAAAAAGAGATGCCTATAAAACGGGCCCATGGTTCCCAGACGGATTCAAATGAGGGATCTTGTTTGCTACTATTGAATACCCCGTCATCCATTTGTTGGAGACAACACAGTACCCCTGAGGAAGACCATGACCCTTTTGGTCGAAAAGCATTGGGGGAAAACCTTTAGGACAGGATTAATTCTGCAACAATTGTTTGTATAAATATACCTGCTAGTTTTATTGTTGTATGTATAACCAGAGCTCATGTTTTAAAACACTATTTTTAATGTACGTGCAATAAAATTTTACTTTTTTACATCCATTTTTTTTTTAGATTTATATATATATATATATATATATATATATATACACAGAGCTTTTTTTTCTTAGAAAATTGGTGCAGGAACTCAACCACGATCCTGTTCAGATTTCACAAACAGTAGAAGGGTCTTAAAGGGGAATTAAATACCAGGATTGCATTACATACAAAGCCCTGAAAAAAAAAAAATATATATATATATATATATATATATATATATATATTCTTTTTTTTTTTTTTTTTTTGCTGCTGCTAAACAAAAACATGGGGACACCTTAATCCTTGTTGTTCTTTTTCCCTTAATACAGGGAAGATAGTTGACGTTTGCGGCTCTTCTACGTTAAGGTAATTCAGGTTTTGCAGTTACTGTTTCTTTAATAACCATCATCTGGAATGTTAACCACAAATTCTGCACACTCACATCCATTTTGTATTTCATCAAAACTTTTATCCTTGATGAAATATAGTGTACTTTTTCCGTAGTCAAGCTACTGAGAGTTGTTTTAAAAACCACTTATAACCGCAGCCATTTTTTTTTTTGCTCCTTAAACCTCGGGAAGCACAGACATAAACTACGCTATATATTTAGCTGTCCTCAGAACAGACACATTTTATTTGATTTGATAGAATTTATTGTGACAAGAGGTATAACTTTGAGATCTACAGGAAACTTGGCCCGGGATAATCATTTAATGTTTCCGGAAAGTGTCATATTAAAACGGCTGACAAAACATGAAAAACGAGCGCAATTGTGTTGCATTGAGTAACGCGTTTGACATAGAAAGTTCCAATTTTTTCCTCCAAGTAGGATGGAGACAAACCAATATATTTATCACGTGGCTAAAGCCAACTTGTTATTTTATTTTAATATATTTTTTTGCTCGCAAAACACATATTCAGCACGCGTTCGATTCTTCCAAATGTACTCATAAAAAATGTACTCAGCAGGTTTTTTGGCTTTTCCGTCTCCCATCATCAAGTTTATGGAAGTGGGGAACATGTGTCAATAATAGTGTATTACAGTATATTGGTCAAAGGCTGATTGTAACAGATTTATGATTGAAAGCACAGATGTACCTCTTTTGCTATTCTAGGTGATACTTGTACCAAGTGAATGATCATTGGATCATTTCACTTTGTGCATAGGATTTGGCACAGGTTTTGTCTTTCCAATCATTTCAAACTTTGTATATATGCCCCAGAGCTTTTATTACCTGATATTTTTGGCAGTGTGCCAATTTCAAATTCATACCTATGGCCTTTATGAAGGATTTTAAAAGTATTTTATATTATGGAGCCTTCAAAGGGCAGAACTTGAACATACTGTTTATAGACCAATGCTTCTGAGCATGGGTCGACTCAGGGCCGATCCTAGGGTCACAGGCGCCTGAGTGCAGAAATATTTCTGCGCCCCCACATGGGCGTCAGAATTTTACTAACTCCTCCCCTTTACAAATGTTTCTATGGCAATGACTCAACCACAGAGATGCTCCCCCACAAAGTCTTCATTAATCTGGGATCCTTACATGATCTCTTTACTTAATAATAAACAAAATACAGGAAGAGAAGCAGAGTACTTTATTGGAACCTGGAGGGGGGGGGGCCTCTCTGATGGACACAGAGGGGGCTTCTGTTAGAGAGTCTGTTAGATGTTCGGTGCCCCCACCTCTGCAGGAGCCTGGGTGCAATGCACCCTGTGCACCCTGCCTAGGATCAGCCCTGGGTCGACTTGATTCTGAGCATGCATGGTTTTTCTCCATCGGAGTTCCATACAGACAAACAGAATTTCCAATAGCAATGTTTTCTGTCAGAAAAAAAAAGAACATGTTCTCTTTCTAAGTCCGGCGGAATTTCCGACAGAAAAAGTCAGATGGGGCATACACACGATCGGAATATCCGATGAAAAAATTCCGGTCAGCAAGTGGTTCTATTTGAAATGCCATGCCTTAGCCCTTTCTGGAATAAGAAGCTGCCTCATCTAATGCCGCGTATACATGATCGTAAATTCCGACAAGAAAACCGTGGATTTTTTTCCGACTGAATTTTGGCTCAAACATGTGTTGCATACACACGGTCACACAAAATTCCGACCGTCAAGAACATGGTGACGTACAACACTACAACGAGACAAGAAAAAATAAAATTTAATGAATACGAGAATGTGTCGAATTGATTCCGAGCATGCAGGTTTTTTTGCGTGTCGGAATTTCATACAGACGACCGGAGTTTTTGACAAGAACTTTTCCTGTCGGAAAATTTGAGGACCAGCTCTCAAATTTTTCTTGGAGGAAATTCTGACAGAAAAAGTCAGATGGGGCCTACATGTGGTCGCATCAATGTGAGTCAGAAATTCCGACTGTGTGTACAGTATGCAGCATAAGAGTCAATGTACCCCCAGCATTTGGCTGCAAATTTAGTTTAAACCCTTACAATTTCTAGAAAGCCAGCACCACCCAAACTTCATATGTTACCCAAGCATTATGGCAGAAAGCTCTTGGTGTTAGGGCATCCAAGATGTTTAAGTATCCAGAAGTAGAAGTGGAATGGGTGGAATGATCTTGTATGACTTGTATGGCAGTCAATCTTTGCCAGCATCATCCAGCTACAATCTAATCTTCTAATAACGGTGTTCCTGAGATGTTCTCATGCTTTGACGTCTTCATCCAATTGCTATCTAACTTGCCACACAGGCTGCACATATTTTGACATCACTATCCAATCACGTTGTATACTGTTGCACAGAGTATGTGACTGCGCCATGCTTCCTCATTGACATCAACGGTATCAGTCACTTGTCTTTATTCTGTGATTGTAAATTACGTCCCTCAATCACAGCCTCTATTACAGGGAGTGTTCTGGTGACAGAATCTATAAAGGTAATTATGTTTGGCCTAGTATGAAGGAATGTCTGATTATGCAATTTCAATTTAATTTCATGTTTTCGCTGTCGTATATCATAACCGCTAATGCAAATGAGTGTGAGTGTAGCAGCATCAATTAATGCGTTTCATAGCTTGGGACTAAAGTAAACACCTTTTCAGCTCTTTGAACACCGACCAACTTGTGTTTTATTTTTATTTATTTATTTATTTTCCTAAATAAGCATCAGTTGTTTGTTGTAGGGATTTCTTTAGTTGAGTGCCAAATCGATTTATCCTTGGCTGCTACGAGCACATGTGGTGGTCGCTATCTCAGCAGAAAAAAAAAAATTAAACCAGAAAGTCTTTGTAGACACATGGATTTGTCTCTGTAACCTGTATGCTTTTGCATTACGTTATTTTACAAATATTACACACATTAAAATGATTTAGAACAGGGATCAGAAAAATATATCTAAAATTGTAGTCAATGTAAACCTCTGGTGGCCAAATATGTGCCTAATAAAAAGGAATCAATCTTGGAATTCTGATGGTATCAGACCAGATAATGAGGACTTACATAGGATTAAAGCTCAAGAAATGTATTTGGGCTCTGTTTGGTTTCAGGTTCTCTCTATTCCAGGGCCATATTTACCAAATGAGCCTGCATGGGATAATTTCCCTTTAGTCAAGAGAAAGGATATTGGCTTGTGGGTGGGGGGGAGTTTGCAAGGGCAGAGGAAAATCTGAACAATGTGTGGAGATTCAGGCATTCTAAAAAACTGTGTAAGGCCGCGTACACACGACCGGTTTCCTCGGCAGAATTCAGCAAGAAACTCGATGGGAGACATATTCTGCTGAGGAAACCGGTCGTGTGTACACTTTTTGCCGAGAAACCCGTCGAGCCAAAAAGAGAGCATGTTCTCTATTTCCTCGATGGGCAATGGGAAAATTTGGCTCGACGAGTTTTTTGACTGCCGAACAAGGAACTTGACGGGGAAAACGATGTGTTTCGCCCGACGAGTTTCTTGGTCGTGTGTACGCCGCCTAAGACTCTTTAAAAAAAGTGATTCAATGAGAGGAATTGCACCAATAAAACATGGGCAGCATTGTTACTTGCTTCTGATCCATTGATAAGGACGTGTTTGAGAAGCTCTGGTTCTCTGGCTGAGGAGCTCCAGTAAGGCCTCAACCGAGAATCTCGTCGTAAAAGAAACGCCATTTTCCTCAACGAGTTTCTTGTCAGGCTTGACGAGAATCTTGACAAGCTTTCTTTGCATACACACTGTCAAGACAAAATCTCGTCGTTCTCAAACGCGGTGACGTACATCACCTACGACGGCACTATAAAGGGGAAGTTCTATTCCACTGGCACCACCCTTGGGGCTGCTTTTGCTAATTTCATGTTACCGTGTGTTAGTAAAGGTTTGGTGAGAGACGATTCGTGCTTTTCAGTCTGTTACAGCATGACAAATGTGCTATCTCCATCTACGCTACTTTTACCGAAGGTGCGCTCCCGTCTCATACTGTATTCTGAGCATGCGCGGGTTTCTAAGCATACACACGAACGTGTTTCTCGTCGGAAACCAGCCTGACGAGAAACACGATGAGGAAATTGAGGCTCCCGACGAGGAAAAAGAGAGCATGTTCTCTTTTTTTCTCCTCAAGATCCACAACAGTTTTCTCGACGAAAAACATACACACACCCGTTTTTCTCGGCAAAAATGCTCTGCCGGCATTTTTCCTTGATGGATTTTGCCGAAGAAAACGGTCATGTGTACGAGGCCGAAAGCTTTGCAGCAAGAAGAGAAATGTCCAAGAGACTCATTTAAAAAACATCGGTATGGTCACACTACAGTGCCTATATAGGTGGGATGTGAAGTGAGTGGAGTTAGAAGAATGAAGGTGAACCAGAATTGCATTGCTAGATTGCCAGTGTCACCATAGAATGGCAGGTTGGACAAATTGAGGGAAAAATATGATGGGATAATGGTGTCATTTTACCCTGAGTATTTAAAGTGGAAGTAAACCCATCTTTAAAACAGTTTAATCTCCAGCATGTGCTGGAAATGTAACACTCCCATTGGTTGTGCTCTCAACCAAACTGTCAAACCATCCAATGGCTGGTGTCATAACTGATCACATGTGCAGCATCATTGCAGTTGAAGATTAAAACAGAGGCAAAGATGGCAGCTTCCTTGGCTGAAAACGATGGGGGGGGGGAGGTACTTACATTTTAAACTGGGAAGTCATTGTCATTCTCAACGATTCAGGAAAAAAGGTAAAATGTGAGGTCTCTGAAGCTATGCTGAGACCAGTGAGTAAAAGTCTGTTTATGCCTGTAAGGACTAGGGCCCAGACTCTGATGCAAGCTAATTTTGGGCAACTGTAAATTATTTTTGTCTGTGCTGGTGCGCTAATCCATGTGCTTTCACAGATGGGGGTGACACCATTGCGGTTGAATATTACTACCTTCTTGATGGTTTGCACCCCTCTGGTGGGTGTCACCTATGTGCGGTCTGCACCCCCCATGCCCTCATAGCAATGCCACTGCAAAAAGGCTAAAAAAAATGCCACCAGCGACCACAATTATGGACTAGTAGGCTGTGGTATATTATTGTTCTTGGCTTTAAAAACACTTTTATTCATACATGCACCTATCAGTGTAAGGCGGCGTACACACGACCGAGGTTCTCGCTGGAAACCAGCGAGAACCTCGCTGGAAGCTGCATTCAAGCGAGGACCTCGGCCGTGTGTACGCTCTCGGCGAGCATGTGTTCTGCCCGTCGAGGTTCTCTGCCGTGTGTACACGGCCTAAGGCTTCATGTAGTTTACAGCTTTTAAATCTGGGCTTTATTAGCTTTTTTTTGGCCAAAGCTCCTAAACTCAACTCCATAAAAGCCTATAGGGTTGATTTACTAAAGACAAATAGACTGCCCTTTGCAAAAATGCACTCTGCAAGAACAGTTGCTCCAGAGCTTAGTAAATGAGCAGAAGCTCTTTCCATCATCCAATCATGTGCAAACAAAAATGCTGTTCTTTTATTTTCCTTGCATGTGATTTGGTATTCTTTGCAAAGCAAACCTTCATATCATTTACTAAACTCTGGAGCATTTGCACTTGCAGAGTGCAACTGCACTTTGCAAGGTGCACAGTCTGTTTGCCTTTAGACGGCTGGCCCAGGAAACCTCAGAACGTGGCAAAACCGGGTCAAAACCGCTGCATGTTTTTGCCAAATTTTGAGTTTTACCGCAGCGTCAGTACATCACGGCCAAGTGTACATGGAACCAAGTGTTCAAGGAACCCTTGAAATGACTTTCCTTAAGGCAGAGTTCAGGCCATAATATGACTTTTAAGATAAAAATACTCCTAGAATACGCCTTGTGCAATGTAACAAAGGTATGCTGTAAACTATGCAGTTTTCTATTTTTGCAGCATAGTTTTCTTACTTTGTGAAGTCCCCGCATAACGCGGTCATCTCCAGTGTGGGCATCTGAAGCCACAGTGTCCTTTTTCCTGGATTCCGTGCATGCTGGCTACCCAACAAGCACCTGCCAATCTCGGGCATGTGCTGTGCATTGCAATCTTGGTCAGCTTACCATGCCAAGCTGACCAAGAAATTCCATAGACGCCAATGTTAAATGTTACGGGAGCAGTGCCATGCCAAGCTGACCAAGATTTTCTACAGATGCCAATGTTAAATGTTACTGGAGTCCTGCCATGCCAAGCTGGCCAAGAATTCCATAGACGCCAATGTTAAATGTTACGGGAGCAGTGCCATGCCAAGCTGACCAAGATCTCCCAGGGGCCAATGCAAAACTTAAAATTATGTATGGTGCCACGGTGGCTAAAGGGAGAAGTGAAGGCTTTCACACTGAAGCGGTGCGCTAGCAGGACCACTGCAAAAGTCCTACTAGCCGCATCTTTGAAGCGGTATAGGAGCGGGGTGTTTACCGCTCCTTCCCATTGAAATTAATGGGAAACCGTGGTAGTACCGCCGGCAATGCGCCTCTGCAGAAGGTGCATTGCCGGCGGTATTAACCCCTTTTCGGACGTTAACGGGGGTTAAAACCGCACTGCTAGCGGCCGAACATCACGGTAAATACGACGGTATATCGGTGCTAAAAATCGTGCCGCTATACCACCACCACACCTCCACTGCCCCGTGTGAAAGGGGCCTTATAGGAAATCCTGGGACCTGTGTTCCTCCAGTATATTGGGGATCCAGACAGAATTTCCAGTCTTTATGCAAATCTAAACTTCCAGAAAGCAGCGGAATTCAGTTGTTTTTTGTAAATGGTTTTGGGCAATGCTGCCATGATGCACAGATGATTGTGACATACATTTTCACGTGTGTACATTTTAGAGCTCTCTTTCTCTGCCGTGTGTGCCTCTTTATAGAACAACTCTCAACACCCCGAATTGTACAATCTTTAATAAAACAGCTGGTCACCGGCTATGAAACGCACGTTTAACTATGATATCAAAGTCGCAAGCCAAATTGTTTGGCTCAGCTGTGACAATTAACACCTGATGAAGAAATTAAACTACAGCACCCAAGATGGCCACTAAATACACTCGTTCGTCCTCATTCCGCAGCTAAGTAAACTGAATTCAGGCTGTTTGTGCATTATAAGCCGTTTACTAGTTGTATAATTTGCGATTCTCTCCAAGTAGAATAATTGCGTTGTAAAGAGGCTGAACCTTAAATGGCTCAATGGAAGCCAAGAGGACAATGTTGTGTTTCTGAAGGTAAATGTGAGCTTTTAGTAATACATGGGAGGAAATTTAAAGGAAACCTGCACTGAAAGAAATGTGGAAGTTCCCACTGATGGTCCTTTCTCCTGAAAATGGTAGCGGCCTTTCTATCAAGATGGGCAAAGTATAAGTAAAGAGGTTCTAAAGGCTAAAGGCTTTCTTTTTTTTTTTTTATCTTAATGCATTCTCTGCATTAAAATGATAGTAAAGGTTCCCTGTTTTTTTTTTTTTTTTTAAACAAACGTGTCATACTTACCTCCACTGTGCAGTTCATTTTGAATAGAGTCGCCCCGAATGTCCTTTTCTAGGGTCCCATGGCGGCTCTCCCGGCTCCTCCCTGCAAGAGCTAACCCCCTTTGGGAAGCTCTTTCCCGAGGGGGTTACCTTGTGGGCGTGCTCCCGTGTAATACAGTCAGCGGCCATGGCCAAAAAATCAATGAAAGGAATTCATGGACAGCCGCACACCAAAATAAGCCTAAAAAGGTAGCCTTTATTGGTGTAAAAAGGATATAAAAGAACTACAAAACACAGCACAGCAAGCAGTGGGGTAAAAAGCTGATGCGTTTCGCACAAACAATCAGTGCTTAGTAATTTTTTGCCTTGTGCATTGCCAGCACCCACGGTCTTTGAGGAGGACATTGATTGCTTATTGCATTTGCCTGGAGCGGCGGTCTCTTTTTCTTCATTTGTATGACTCAGCCCCCGCCCCCCCAGCGCACCGCGTCTTTGGTTTAGATTGACAGCAGCGGGAGCCAATGGCTGGCTGCTATCAATCTAGCCAAGGAAGACTCAACAAGAGCTGGGAGAAAGCAATGCGGGATTGCGGCCACGGAGATTCATGGCTCAGGAAAGTAGAACGGGGGCTCAGGGATCCGGACACAGCAACGTCTTTTTTCATCTTAATGCATAGGATGCATTAAAGGGGTTGTAAAGGAAAAGATTGTTTTCTCTAAAAATCTTCCTTTACCTTAGTGCAGTCCTCCTTCACACACCTCTTCCTTCGATTTTGCTTTTAAATGTCCTTATTTCTTCTGAGAAATCCTCACTTCCTGTTCTTCTGTCTGTAACTACACCGTAATGTACACACTTTCTACTTTGCGGATAGAGAAAGGAGCTGTGTGTTAGTGGGTGTCCTGACACTCCTGCTCACCCCTCCCCCTTTAGAGGCTTTCTCCACACCAGGAAGAAAGCCATTATGGTGTGTAGTTACAGACAAAAGAACAAGAAGTGAGGATTTCTCACAATAAATAAGGACATTTAAAAGCAAAATGGAAGGATGAGGTTAGTGAAGGAGGACTGCACTAAGGTAAAGATAGCTTTTTAGGGAAACATTTTTTTCCCTTTACAACCCCTTTAAGGTGAAAAACCTTCTGAGTGCAGCTCCCCCCACCCCCTTATACTTACCTGAGCCCAGTCTTGATCCAGCAATGTTCATGAGAGCAGCGACTCTCTTGGCTCCAACACTTCTCATTGGCTCCCGCTGCTGTCAATCACAGCCACTGGGCGTGAGGACAGGGCTAAGCCACACTCAATGGACACACAGAGGCCCCTCAGGAGGGAGAATTCACAAGGCCCATAGCAAGCCACATGGTATGGTGGGCACACAGCAGGGGGTAGGAGTAAGGAGCACTGACAGGGGACCCCAGAAGAGGAAGATCCGGTCTGTTCTGTGTAAAACTATTGAACAGAGCAGATAAGTATAACATGCTATTTTAGAAAAAAATCCACGGTTTACAATTAATTTAAAGAGTAACTCCACTTTTGTTGAGAAAAAAACATTTTCCGCTGGGTGATCTATGTACATTACAAGGATTATAACAAACTTTGTTGCAGATTCCTACCTTTTGTTATTCTGAAGAAATCTTTGTGTGTTTGTCTGTGGAAAGTGAATCTAATGGTAATGGTTTCATAATTTCAATCAGCTTCTGTACCCACGGGGCTCTAATGAGGAAAGTGTCAGGGTCTGCATCCCTTTAGACGTGATTTCTTATTGGGAGTATTTCACCAAAAATTACATTTTTGTTGCAGAGGATGCCTGTAATCTTACTTGTATCTTAGTGCAGACTTCTGGGAAAATCAGTGAGCCAATCACACAAGCAGGACATGATGTTTCCGTGGGGGCATTCTGTACACATTCCGTGTACAGAACGCCTCCAGGTAGCCATATTGGATTGCATTTTACAGAAAATGACAGAGATGCGGATTGAAAAGGAAAGGTAATGTTTAAAAACATTAAAGGAGTTGTAAAGTCTCAAGGTTTTTCACCTTAATGCATTGTATTTATTGTGATTTCTTGATTCAACAGGTCTGGCAGTAATCAGCCCTGGGTGTGGCAAGTGAAATTTAACTCAGCTTTCCCAAAAATTCTGGTTAATCACAGTTCAGCATACTTTTTCACATAGGGCCAGGCAGGTTTGAACAGCGTTATTCCCTTAATAAATTAAATATTAATTTAAAAACTGCATCTTGAATTTATCCATGTTATCTTCGTGTAATATTAAAATTAGTTTGATGATCTGAATCATTTAAGTGTGAGAAATATCCCCCAAAAAATTAAAAAAATCAGGAAGGGGGCAAATAATTCACATAGGGCCAGGCAGGCACTTTTTACAATTTGGCACTGCGTCGCTTTAACTGACAACTGTACCCAAACAAAATTTGCGTCAATTTTGAAAAAAACACAATATTTAAAAAAAAAAAAATCTCAGTTTAGGCCAATATGTATTCTTTCTACATATTTTTGTTAAAAAAAATATCACAATAAGTGTAAATTGATTGGTTTGCACAAAAGTTATAGCGTTTACAAAATAGGGGATAGAATTATGGCATTTTTATTATTATCTTTTTTTTACTAGTAATGGAGGCGTTCTGCAACATTATAACGGACAGATAGGACACGTTTGACAAATTTTTGGGACCATTTTTAGCGATTAGTGCTATAAAAATGCACTGATTACTGTAAAAAAAAAATACTGGCAGGGAAGGGGTTAACGCTAGGGGGCGATCAAGGGGCTAATTGTGTTCCCTTTGCATGTTCTATTTGAAGTGGGGATGGGGCTTACTAGGGGAAATGACATATCACTGTTCATACATTGTACAAACAGACGATCAGTCATTTTTTTCCTAAGAGAACCAGATACGCCGCGTAAGTACAAATATGCACCGTCGTATCTGTGCGCCAGACCCACAAACTAAGATACGCCTAAAAACAGACTTCATCCCACCGACGTAACTTGCCTACGCCGGCATAGAGTGGGCGCATATTTACGCTGGAAGCATGTGGTGCTCCCATTGATTTTCTGTTCAAATATGCAAATGAGGGAGATACGCCGATTCACGAACGTACTTGTGCCCGGCGCATGATTTACGCTCGGAGTAAAGTTATTCCACATAGATGAGGTGCAACCCATGCAAAGGTATGGACCAGGGAACACAAGCCTACGTATTTTACGTTGGACGTCTGTGAATATGGGCCGACGTGGGTCTGACTCGGCGTAGGTTACAATCACGGCGTACAAAGTGATCCGGCGTATCTTAGGCAGTTTTTCCGACGTGGTTGTGCGTATGCGCACGGGAATACGTCCACGTCTCGACGCATGGGCAGTTCGGTTTAAGCACTTGTCTGGCGCCCCGCCCATCATTTGCATGGGGTCACGCTTCATTAACATGGATCACGCCCACTTCCAGCTACTTCCACTTACGCCGGCTTATGCCTACGAAATATACGCTACACCGGCGCAGAGTTGGGAGCATTTGCTTTGTGAATTCCATGCTTGACTCTCCGCGCTGTGGAAAGAGATATGCTACGGCGGCATAAATATGCGCCGATGTCTGTGAATCCGGGCCTGTGTGTTTACATACACAGCTCCCAGTTCTCGTTGTGCCACGAGCGTTCTTAGGTGCCCAGTGGTCATCGTGCCGCCAGGAACTCGCATCGGCTCCAGGGGCGAGCAGCCGGGGCATGTGTGTGCCTCCGGAGGCGCGTGCGGCCCTAGTGGCCACAGGGTGAAGCGGTGTTACATAACGTTGTTTCGCCCAGCTGATCCATGTTGCCGCAGTAAAACTGCAGCAGCTGGTCAGCAAGTGGTTAATAAATGAAATAATAATTAAAAAATTGCATTGTGGATTTACTCGGGTTATATATATATATATATATATATATATAGATAGATATATATATATATATATATATATCTATCTATATATATATATATATATATCTATATATATATATATTATTATTATTTTTTTTTTGATGAACTGAGCCATTTAAGTGTGAGAAATATGCAAAAAATAAATAAAAAAATCAAGACGGGGCAAATACTTTTTTCACATAGGGCCAGGCAGGTTTGAACAGCTTTTTTCCCTTAACAAATTAAATAATAATTTAAAAACTGCATCGTGGATTTGTTCGGGTTAACTTTGTGTAATATTAAAATTTGTTTGACGATCTGAGAAATATGCAAAAAATAAATAAATAAGGGTGCAAATACTTTTTTCACCGCACTGTATATGCAGCAGAGACTCATTAGTCCTCAGTACTGACCTGCCCTCTCACAGTCTAATGATCGCTGTGCAAAAGATTACAAGAGGCTTGATAGGACACAAGACAAATTCACATATGTACAATAATTGCATTTAAAAATACATTTCATTTTTATTTATTTTTTTCATAAATTCATTAACACATAGAATGGTGTTTGTGTTACATCTGAGCTCAGCGTTAACCTTCTGCGCAAAGATCTCCGAGTTCAAATTTTGAAAAACTGCGCCGACCCCCTAAGCGTACTGTATATAAATGATATAATGATACATAAATGTTTGTTATGACAAGAGTTTCCTTTTTTAAAACGGCTCTACTAAACAGCAAAGGGAGAGATTTCAGCATCTTGTGCAACGGCGGCGCAATGCAGGTATTGTGGGCTTTTGTTACGTTGGTTACGGGAAACATCGCATGCAATGTCAACATCATAAAAATCACCTACAGTAACACGAGGTAGTGAATCATCGGCACGACCAGTGAAAAAAAAAAAAGAATAAAAAAAAAAAAACAACGCTTGTGCAATGCGAAGCCTGGGATACGGTGGGCCGGTGGAATTTTTAGACAGCAGTTTGGGCACATCATTGCGGTTTTACGATTGCACACACCTGTTCAGAACAGAGATTTTGCAAGAGAGAAAAAAGGGAAGCTGATGGCGGCTCCTGTGCGCCAAAAAACAAGAAACCACATTTCGTTCTAACAGTTAACAGCTATCTATAACCTTTCCCGATTACATAATTGAACGCAACGTTTTTTTTTTTTTTGAAAAACGTGGGTAGGATTGACCTCCTGCCATTAAACTGTAGGTAAGACAGAATTAACATACTGTGTACTGCCATACTGTATGGATGGTCATGAACTGCATTTGTGTAATTAGCAGAACTCCAAGCATTGTGTAAGATAATTACTAATTAGGAAGTCTGGCAGAGGAGAGCGGGCGCAATAATATATTATTTTTTTTCTCCCCCCCCCCTCTTCTCTATCTTACAAGATCTGAAACGAGTAATTAAAGCATGTTTACCTGACTCTCTGTGTCGCGTAGATTTCGGTACACATGCCGAGTAGGAATTAAATGTGAGCTCGCCAAAATTCTTTATAATGAATGTAACATTTGTCAAAAGGTGTTGCTGGCATAAATATCAGGAGGATTTTTTTTTTTTTGCTACCCGTTTTTTTTATTTTAGGTATAATGAGATATTTTTACTGTTCTCTGCACACAGTCTGAAGCTGAACTCCAGACAGATAATGGATGATTACTATTTAATGCAGCTGTGTATATATCAGAAAAAAATCAAATGTCAATTTAAATATAGCTAATATACTATAGGTAATAAAAATGCGTATAGCCAGTGGTGGCTGGTACTCCGCCACCAGGCACTTACATACCTCCCAACTTTTTGAGATGGGAATGAGGGACACCTTGTTGAGCGGGGGGGGGGGGGGAGTTCCCCGCGGATCGGAGTTGTTGAGCAGGGGGGGGGATCGAAGTTGTTGAGCTGTTGAGCGGGGGGGGGTTCACAGATCAAAGTTGTTGAGCGGGGGGGGGTTTCGCGGATCAGAGATGTTGAGTGGTGGGGGTTCGCAGATCAAAGTTGTTGAGCGGGGGGGTTTGCAGATCAAAGTTGTTGAGCAGGGGGTTCGCGGGACCGCTGGATTTAACGCGAATCGCGGTAATAGAGGGGGGGTGCCGCGAATCGCGTGGGGGGGGGGTTGCCGCGAATCACAGTAATCGCGGGGTGGGGGGTGCCGCGTCATCGCGGGACTCCTGCCGTATTCCCGGGACCGCAATTTACCGCAATTCGCAGGACATTCCCGCAAAATCCGGGATGGTTGTGAGCTATTCACTTACCCCATCCAGGTCGTGGACCGCTTCTCCAGTTTCTCCTCTTAACCAAGTAAGACCGTACCTTTATGCAGGGAACACACGATCAATGAAGCTGTCACTGTGAAGAACGGGGAAGGTGTGTTTACACTGGTGGTGATCGGGTCCGCGGGTCCCGCGGCCACGGTCACGGAGCTTTGGACCAGGTCGCGGGAGAGTGCGACCGCTTCCCCAGTTTCTCTTCTTAAAGCGGTTGTATAAGCTTAAAAAAAAAAAAATCCTGGCACCTGTAAAGGAAAAAACATAATGAGCTAGCTTATGCACCGCATACTAGCTCATTATGAAATACTTACATTGGAACGAGGTGTCAGTACGGCTGCTGGTCCACTCGAGGGAGATGACATTTTCCCTTGGCGTGTCTTCCAGGTATCGTGGCTCCACTGCCGTGAGTGGCTGGAGCGGCAATGTAGTCACTTCTTTCCGGCAAGGTCTGGCGTGTGCCAGGCCTTAAGCCGAAAATCCCCAGTGCGCATGCGCTGCTGCATTCAGCACCTAGTTGCAAGGGGTTACGGTTTAGGAGATTTTTTTTTACCTACAGGTAAGCCTTATTATAGGCTTACCTGTAGGTAAAAGTAAAAAAAAACCCTATACAACTGCTTTAAAGCGGAGGTCCACCTAAATTTTTTTATTAAAAGCCAGCAGCTATAAATACTGCAGCTGCTGACTTTTAATAAATGGACACTAACCTGTCCAGGGTGCCCGCGATGCCGGCAGCAGAAGATGAGCAATCGATCGTCTCTCAGCTGCCCCTGCCGCCATCCTCGGTGAGGGAATCAGGAAGTGAAGCATTGCGGCTTCACTGCCCGGGTTCCCTACTGCGCATGCGCAAGTCGCGCTTCGCGTCCTCACTGGTCCCCGCTGTGTTCTGGGAACTGTGTGTTTCCCAGAAGACAGCAGAGGGGGCGGGAAGGTGCGTGACCCCCTTCCGAGTCTATGCCCGGAAGTGGGTGCAAATACCTGTATTAAACAGTTATCTGCACCCCCCCCCGAAAGGTGCCAAATGTGACACCGGAGGGGGGAGGGTTTCGAAAAGCAGAGGTTCACTTTTTGTGTGGACCTCTGCTTTAAGACTTGCTTCCTGTCCTGTTTGGCTGGGAGGAGAAGCAGGAAGACAATAGTTAATGTTGATTCGCTAATATCACAAGTGGGTGGGCTTGGGGGTGCAGTACTCTGCGCCCCAAACCCAACCTTTTTGAAGCCTATTATAGCCTATGGTTGGGTTCACACTATCTTCACATGTGGCTCACGGCCGGGGTCCAGTGCCTTCCTCGTTCACTGTTTCAGGTCCAATTTTAGCTTGAATTTTTGGCTCAATTCAGACCTGAAACAGACCAAAAGATGCACAGGACTCCTGTGCAAATTCGTGGAGCCGCAGCGGAGATATGTGAACCGACTTCATAGAGAGTGAGTCATGTGCTTAAAAAAAAAATAATAGAAATCTATGCTTCTGGGGCCCCCATATAGAACGTAGGGTGGCGACACCCCTGCGCCCCTTATGGATCGGCTATCGCTGCTTGTAATCTACATCAAAGGGGAAGAAAGGGACAGAACTAAGGTTTTGCTGTACTGTGACGCTGACAGGGGAAGAGAGCAAAGTGTTGACTTGACCATGGGGAGCAGGTTGCCAATCTGTATTGCTTAAAGTGTTAGGCCGCGTACACACGAGTGAGAAACTCGTCAGGCGAAACACATCGTCTTCCCCGTCGAGTTCCTTGTTCGGCAGTCAAAAAACTTGTCGAGCCAAATTTTCCCATTGCCCAACGAGGAAATAGAGAACATGCTCTCTTTTTGGCTCGACGGGTTTCTCGGCGAAAAGTGTACACACCATCGGTTTCCTCGGCAGAATACGTGTCCCATCGAGTTTCTTTCTGAATTCTGCCGAGGAAACCGGTCGTGTGTACACGGCCTAACAAAACTCAGGACCATAAGCGTGTGTACAGGGCGTGGCGGCTGTGCCAGGCACGCCCTAATCACCACATTTGGTGCTGATTCCTGTTGCTTCCCCTTCCCATTGACTGTGAGGTTGCTTGTGTTCTCTTGCTTTGCATGTATACACAACCTGGAAGGTCCCACGGTTGCATTGTGGTGATGAGTATCCTAGCTGCAAGGAAGGTAGCCCAGATCCCTCATGCTCATGTTTTACAGTAAGCCCCCTGCTGTGGAAGCTGGCTTATCAACGGTTTCTAAGGGGCAGTACACACTGCTGCCATTTCCAAATCTACAGCTCTTTTCAATAGCCAAGTCCAATCACTATGACCTCCAGAGCTACAGACAGCTAAACCAAAGGATAACTAAACCCAAAAACAAAAATAAGGGTTTCTTGGCAAAGTTTTAACACTCAAACTTTTTTTTTTTATCTTAATAACTTCCTTTACCGTAATGCAGTGCTGTTTTCATGTCCTCATTGTTTGTTTTCGCTCTCAAGTTGCTGTTATCCTTCTCTGATCTCCACACTTCCTGGTTGTCTGTTTCCTGATCACCACAGTACTGGGAGCTTTCTCTCTGTGGTCACTAATCAACGAGGTGTGATTACTGTGTGTCTAAAACCCCTCAGCTTCAATCACTTTCTTTTTCCAAACCATCACTGCCCTGTTTTGGCTCTATGGCTCTGTACGTCACAGAAGCAGCAAACAGCATGCAAAAACGAAACTGAAACTGCAGGTACATTATATGATTGATTTTTATCTATTTTTAATCGTTTTTAAAAGGAATCAGTTAACTATTATGTCTCTATACCCTATAAGCAGTCATTTCAGCAAAAAAAAAAAAATCCTTTACAGCTCCTTCAAGGGCACACTAGTAACACTAGTAGCACACTACCACTAGTAACATCAAGGGCATAGGTGTGCGCAGACCATGGCATTAGGGTGTGCACCCAAATCTCAATATATATATATATATATATATATATATATACAGTCATACCCCACTGTTAAGTACACAATGGGGTTTATTTACTAAAGCTGGAAATGCAAAATCAGGCTCACTTCTGCATATAAACCAATGAGCTTCCAGGTTTTATTACCAAAGCTTAATTAAATATGCTGGGGTTAGAAGCTCATTGGTTTCTATGTGTAAGTGAGCCTGATTTCGGGCTTTCCAGCTTTAGTAAATAAACCCCATTGTGTACCTAAAAGTGGGGTATGCCTGTATATATATCAGTAGAGCAGTGGATAGGGTCAGTGTTTAATATGTTATTATTAATATTATTTTTTATATAAAAAAAATAGGAGCTTCACTGGGGGGGGGGGGGGGGTCTTTGGTGAGATATCAGAGGTCTAAACAGACCCCTGATGTCTCATTTTTAAGATAAAGATTCCCCAGTCCCTTCTTTTGCAACCAAGCAGCAGAGGGAATCTGTGCAGCACAGCAGGATTAGGGTGTGCCCAGACACACCTGGCACACCATGTGCACATGCCTATGATCAAGGGTCTACATTGGTCACGTTTCCAAATTAGTTCTAGAGTTCTAAAAAAAAAGGTCCATAATATGTGCTTAATGTGACATAACTATGAGAACAAAACCTCTCACATACATAAGATACCCACCTAAGCTAGTTCCAAGAAGAGCATTTGGAAATAAGTCATTTATAATTCAGAAAATAATGCACCTATGAATTCGGAGGCCATTAACAAATGTCAGTATGATATTCCTGAGGTCTCAGATAAAATTGTTATTTTATATTGGAGCCCACAGTTGTATTAATAGAAGGTTTGCCTCTTCTTCTTTCCTTTATAAAGGCTGAACAGACTGATGATAAGAATAGTTGAGGACCTGGGTTAATTACCGGCTCTTCCATATTTCTGCACATTTCCTCATTTAGATCCTCCTACGTGCCTCCTTAAATCTCTGGAATTTGACAAATCCTTCCCAACCCTCTGGATGTTTGGAAATGGTTACAGTGCTACTCAGGCCGGATGAATTCAGGAACATCAATGAGACTATATTTATAACCCAAAGGGAGTGCTGCATAGTATTAGTATATCTTTTATATAAAGTTAGATTGTGTTTTAGGAGTAGTTTTCCTTTTGGTAAAGTCCTTTTAATCTGTTTCAATTTTAGGGGGACACTAATTTGTGTGTAAGGAGAATGGGGGGTCTGGAAGACTCCCTGGTTTCACCATTACAAGCCTTTAAAAAAATGGATTCCCCTGAGGTCACATCAGTTTATAATTGAAGAGCCCAATGGTGATTGCAGTGGTCTTGTAGGTGTATTCAGGCTTAAGAAAATGCAGCTTGTTTTTCAGGTGCATGCAGCTTGCATTTCAGACGAGTTCAAGGAGCTTCTAGGGTCCTTAGGAGATGTCTGAGTTCTCCTTTTGACCTCCTTTTAAGTTGCTTTAACATTCCTTTGTAATCCTATTGCCTTGTGTGTAAGTAAATGCAGTTCTGAAAGCAGAGGCGGCTTGTGCTCCAAATTTTTTTTTTTGGGGGGGGGGGGGGTGCAAACAAACGATAAAATAATCAATTGCAGCCTCACTGTGCCCATCAATTGCCACCACTGTGCCCATCAATTGCAGCCACTGTGCCATTTAAAAGCAGCCACTGTGCCATAAAATTGTTGCCACTGTGCCATACCATCAAACGCAGCCACTTTGCCATGCCATCAAAGGCTGTCATTGTGCCATCATTTGTTGCCCTTGTGCCCATAAATTTTTCACCACTGTGCCATGTCATAAATTGTTGCCACTGTGCCATTGTCGCCACTGTGCCCATCAATTGTCGCTAATGTGCCATGCCAAACGCAGCCACTGTGCCCATCAGTTGTTACCACTGTGCCCTGCCATTGTCACCACTGTGCCCATCAATTGCCGCCACTGTGCCATGCTAAACGCAGTCACTGTGCCATCAATTTTCGCCACTGTTCCATGCCATTGTCGCCACTGTGCCCATCAATTGTTGCTACTGTGCTATTGCAAAAGGCAGCCACTGTGCCATTAATTGTCGCCACTGTGCCATGTCAAACGCAGCCACTGTGCTATGCCATTGTCGCCACTGTGCCCATCAATTGTCGCCACTGTGCCATGCCATTGTCGCCACTGTGCCCATCAATTGCTACCAGTTAGCCCCTAAAATGCCGCCAGATTGTCCCTTCTGCCTGACACTTACCTTTCAAGGTCAGCCATACTCGGATCCTCCTTCACGATCCCTCGAAGTAGTCCCACCCTCAATGTCGCTTCAGCCAATCGGGTTACGGGTGAACACACCCCATGCGTCCCCTGGTTAACTATTTGGGAGCCGTTGGCTCTGATAGACACTTCCAAAGCCATCCAGCTGCCGTTATTCAGATGACCGGTGCTCACCAGGGGGCCGGCCATCTGAATAGTCGGCAGCAGCGGCGACAATACATGCAATGCATGAATCTGTGTATTGTTTTTTCAGTGGCGGTGCAGGAGCGAGAGGGGGCGGCGCTCCTGCACCCTCTTGCGACGCACCGCCACTGTCTGAAACAAATAAATGCCGAAGTACACAAGTCCCTACAGTGAGAGCAGAATAAGTAAAGGACTAGTTAGTGACCTTTATGAAAAAAATAGAACAACAATATTGAATAGCAGTAAAACTTTTGTGAGTGTGGGTTTGCAAGACCATAACCATGACACTAAGGTTTAATGGAACACAATGGAACTCATGGTCATTGTTTATGAGGTTCTGGAGAAACGTCTTCAGAGGGAGCCAGTGAATGCTTCTCGAAGCTCAGACAAAACCTACATAGGCACAGTGGCGTAGCGTGGGTGGGGGGGGGGCGGTTGCCCGGGATTTTTTTTTAGAGGGGCACAGTAGCAGGCAGTAGGTTACCTGAAGCTCTTCTCCTGTACTGTGCAGTCTAGGAGACTGTGAGCCCTTCCACTTCGCTATGAGGAAGAAGTTGAGGTGCAGTCGCAGCTTAGGCTCTAGTGTTGACACTGACACAGCAGTGAGTAAATGAACACTGAAGACCATCTATGATGATCCCAGAGATTGTGACCATGCCGAGACTGGGGGAAAGGAGGAGGGCAGGTGACTTCCTCTGGGGGGAAGGAGGAGGGCGGGTGATTTCCAAACATCCAAGCAGTGACCTTACACACCACTCTCCCCTCAACCCTGCACTCCTTACACAATGCACCTCTAAACCCTGCGTTCTGTACACAGCACACCTCTGAACCCTGTACTCCATGCACAGCGCACCTCTGAACCCTGCATTCAGTACAAAGCGCATCCCTCAGTCTTGCACCCCTCAACCCTCATTGCTAATAATTATAGTTCTTCTTTTCTGTCTATTGGTGGGCCCCTACACTTCCACAGTCTGTGGTGTGCAGGCAGTGAGATGATGTGCTGAAGCCTTAAGCAACAAATCAGTGGGTGGTAATGATGTGCTGTAACCTCTAGCAACCAATCAGTAAGCCGTAATGATGTGCTGCAATGTCTAGCAACCAATTAGGGAGTATTAATAAGATGCAGTAACCTCTAGCAACCAGTGAGTGGTAATGATGTGCAGTGACCTTCAAAATCAGTGAACAGTTATGATCTGCTGTAATCTCTAGCAATCAATCAGTGATTGTAAACACCTGTAACCAGGTGTTGAGGAATGAATTGTATGTCCAGTAGTTATAGAGTGCGGCAGGATTAGACCCTCTGTTGTGGATTTACTTCTATCCTCATTTCCTGTCTCTGTGACAATAGTTTCACCAGAAACAAAGTGAGGGAAATCCTGAAACAGCAACACGGACTGTAATAAAAATGCTAACAGTAGAGTAAAAGAAGGTTAGACCCCCTTGTCGGGTAGCTAAGCTGTAACCAGTTATGTTGTGAATCGCTGCGTAAACTATTGGCACTATATACATATAAATCCTGTATAATAATAATAATAATAATAATAATAATAATAATAATAACCAGTTATTAAAACTGCACTGCTTTACCCTCCCCAACGCTACCTTAAACCCTTCCAAAAGAAAATAGACCCCACTTAAATGGGATTAATTGACCATAGCGGCCTTTTATTATAAACCACTTATAAGCAATGTATAAACACATTTACATAAACATACAACAGTCAAATTGGATAAGGTTGTAGGTCCTTGATGGCACTATGGCAACAGAACACAATACCTGTATCTGTAGGACAAGCTGTATACATACAGTATATATATATATTAGGCTCTCAGCCACCTCACACTGCGGCAGAGACATTGTCAAACTGATCTACACAGTTGTTACAAATTTGATCATACTGAATTGAGGATACCACATCGAAGATGGGTTCCTGACCCTTTGACATCATGCCCAATTTGCCTGGTGTCAAAGACCCGAAAACGTATGTCCACTGCTGCAACTTTTTAATCAATAAAACAAATACCATAGCATAGGGATAGGTGGGAAGCTCTCTTGTCTTATGCAGATTGCCCACTGGACTCGCCTAACTCCTTACTATGGATCACCCTTAGAACCTCAAAGCCAACCAAGCAGGTACATGACTGTTCTTTAAAAGGAGTTGTAAAGGCAGAAGTTTTTTTTATCTTAATGTATTCTATGCATTAAGACAGGACTCGACAAACCCTGGGCGCCAGGTCGCATTTGCGACTAGAGTTAGCAACCTGGCGCCTGGGGCGGGACAGCTGGAGTATCCTGTCTCTGTGTGCATCACCCAACCCCCTGTTTATTTTTTCTTAATTGAGGAAAATGTTCATATATAAATATTTATATATACATATAATGTTTGGTTCTAGTCATCTTTCTGTGTATATTTAAAATTGGTTAATTTTTATATTGAAAATAAAGCTTTCTCGGTCGTAAAAAAAAACCTGGCTCCTAACTCCTGGTTTCTAGATTCCAAGCAAATTTGTCCATCCCTGCTTTAAGATAAAAAACCTTCTGTGTGTAGCAGCGTCCTCAGCACCCCCATTACTTATCTGAGCCCCATCTCTCTCCAGCGTTGTCCATAAATATCTAAGTCGTCCGGGACACTCCTCCAGTTTGGCTGAGGCACAGCATCAGCACCATTGGCTTCCGCAGGTGTCAATTAAAGTCAATCAGCCAAGAAGCGGAGAGAGGGGGCGGGGCCCGGGTCAGGGCTCCATGTCTGAATGGACACACAGAGCTGTGAGTCGGCTCAGGTGCCCCCATAGGAAGCTGCTTGCTGTGGGGGCACTCAATAGGAGGGAGGGACTCGGAGCAGCAAAGACGGACCCGAGAAGAGGGTGATCCAGGCTGCTCTGTGCAAAACCAACCACACAGAGGAGGTATAGTTTGTTATTTTTTTATTTTATTTTTTAAACAAGACTTTACAATCACTTTAGCTTGCTTATTTATTATTTAACCTCTTGGCTACATGATTCCCCTCTTCACCTACTCATGTGGGCCTCGTGCTTGTTGGTTTCTCCTTTATTTGGGCCTATTTGGAGCACAATTATGAGACAGTGGCCACTCCATAACAGTGATTTCATGAACAAGGACCTTCATGGTAATGGCAGAATCACTAGGTATCCTTTAATAAAAGCTGCTGATTTTAAAAGATTGTCAATTCACTTTTAAAAGGACATTGACATGGAAAAGTTTATATGAGATTTTAGTGACTGGAGGGGTCACTGAGAATGTGCCCAGGTCTCCCTTTCTAGTAACGATGCTGCCGATCACAAGCACAGTTTAATGTACACCAACAACACTGACTCAGTATAGGGCAGTGGTTCTCAACCTTTCTAGTGTCGTGACCCCTTGAAAACATTTCACAAATTGTGGGGACCCCTAACAGTAAAATTATTTTCGTAGCGTGGAACCCATACTACAGTAGTGTCTCACAGCAGTGACACCTATGCTGAAATCAGGAAATAGGGTCTTCTTTAGCCCCTCCCACTTCACTTTCCTCTCCAGTCAGCTGACTTCTAGTCTCTGCTCCCCAGCCATGCCGTAAACTGAATGAACCAATTTTAAAGCGTGACATGTTAGGTATCTATTTACTTCGCGTAACATCATCTTTCATATTTTACAAAAAAATTGGGCTAACTTTACTGTTTTGTTATATTTTAATTCATGAAACCGTTTTTTTCCCCAAAAAGATAAAAAGAGTTGCAATGACCACCATTTTATTCCCTAGGGTGTCTGCTAAAAAATCATATATAATATTTGGGGGTTCTGAGTAATTTTCTAGCAAAAGAATGATGATTTGTACATGTAGAAGAGAAGTGCCAGAATAGGCCCAGTATGGAGGTGGGTATAAAAGCCCTGTACTGAAGTGGTTAAGAGTATTTTAATGCCGCGTACACACGATCGGAATTTCCGACAAGAAAAGTTTGATGTGAGCTTTTGATCTGAAATTCCAAACGTGTGTAGGCCCCATCGGACCTTTTCTGTCGGAATTTCTGACAGCAAAAATGTGAGAACTGGTTGTCAAACTTTCCAACGGGAAAGGTTCTTGTCATAAATTCCAATCGTCTGGATGCAATTCCGAAAAATCCTACGGCTCGTCGTAGTGTTGTACGTCACCGCATTCTTGACGGTCGGAATTTCCGACAACATTTGTGTGACTGTGTGTATGCAACACAAGTTTGAGCCAACATCTCGTCGGAAAAAAATCCAAGTATTTCTTGTTGAAATTTTCGATCGTGTGTATGCGGCATAAGAGTAACAATATGTTGTGGACATGAATGCTCCAATATGTGAAGACTTTTCATACAACTTTTTATGGACTTCTGATTTGTTGCTCATGCAATTAAAATAACAAACAAATACTCCTGTATCCATAAGGAGGTCTCAGATCTTATTGACAGCGGATTATAATTAATGATCACAAGCAAATGATGAAACTGGACTGGTGCTGTCATTAATCCAGCTCAGTGAAGCCAGTCACAGGCCAGCATGAGAAGTCGCTGCCACTGACTCTTATTTAATTACTTAACTGCTCTAAGACTCTCCTCCGGCTGTAGTTGACCCTTCAAAAGAGAAACACATATTATATACATTCACAAACTCAAATAAACAGAGGGAGGACATATAGTGCTATTAAAACACTTTTCTATTTGAAAGGCCCTATAGGAGAAAAAGTTGCCAATGGCCAACAGCCCATAAAGATGGAAATTGGAGGTAAAGACCACAGCTAAAATTGGAAAAAAAGATTCCTGCTGTGTGTTTTTTTTTTATTATTATTATTATTATCTCTGCGGTTCTCTTCTCAACAGCTACTGAAAACATCAGTGCCAGTACACTAAAGCCGTGTATACGTTTTTAATGACGTGAAAAATGCAATTTTTAAATGTGTCGTGTGTGGGCTCCAGAGCATTTTTCACCACTTGAAAAATGGGCATTAAAAATGTAGAACACGCTCTATTTTTTCTCGACGTTTTTCACATTGTCTTTTTTCTCGTCGTGAAAAAAGGTCGTGTGTAGGCTTTAACGACGGGAAAAAAACACACATTCTCAGAAGCAAGTTTTGAGATGGGAGCGCTCGTTCTGGTAGAACTACCGTTCGTAATGGAGATAGCACATTCGTCACGCTGTAACGGACTGAAAAGTGCAAATCATCTCTCACCAAACTTTTACTTAACACGCCGTAACACAAAATCAGCAAAAGCAGCCCAAAGGGTGGCGCCATTCGAATGAAACTTCCTCTTTATAGTGCTGTCGTACGTGTTGTACATCACCTCACTTTGCGCGAGCATTTTTTTTCTAGATCGTGTGTATGCAAGGCAGGCTTGACAAGAATCACGTCGAGAAAAATGTTTTTTTTTTTATGACATTAAAAACGGTCGTGTGTACGCGGCATATCTGTCCCCATACCTAACCTGTGTTCATGACTAAAAGCATTTTTAAGCCAGATAAAAATTTAAAACAAAAATATGCAAGTAAAACTGAAAACATTAAATATATTTGAGTAGTTTCCTTCTTTTTTTTTTTTCTAAATATGATAATAATCTTGATTACAATTTGTATTCATATATTCATATTATATTTAAAGTGGAGTTCCACCCTAAAAATTTACTTTTAACTACATTTGCTTGCCTAATGTAAAAAAAAAATCTTAATTTTTTTTTTTACTCACTTCTATATGGCAGATTTTGTAAGCTGCCTAGTATCTTGTCCAAGGTGGTAGAACTTCCTGTCCTAAGACCCCATTGCCTCCTGGGAAATTATGACAGGAGTATCTGGGCATTACTGTGCCTAAAAATCCCAGCATGCACCTCTCTCGGAAAATCCAGGAATACACATTAAACTGTTTATGTACCGACCGTGCTTTATTAATATGTTTTAATAAATATTCATACAGGCATACCCCACTTTTAAGTATACAATGGGGTTTATTTACTAAAGCTGGAAATGCAAAATCAGGCTCACTTCTCACTTCATAGAAACCAATGAGCTTCCAGGTTTTATTACCAAAGCTCAATTGAATAAGCTGGGGTTAGAAGCTCATTGGTTTCTATGTGGAAATGAGCCTGATTTAGGGCTTTCCAGCTTTAGTAAATAAACCCCACTGCGTACATAAAAGTGGGGTATGCCTGTAATAATGTAATTGGGATTGCAAAACAATATATATATATATTTTTGAGCCTGGAACCCCACTTTAGTATATTTCCAGGCTGGAAATATAGATGGAAAGCCAGTAGAGATGAGTGGAGTCATTCTGGCAAAACTGATATTACCGCAAATATGTATTTTTTTGTACTTTATTCATTAGAGTAGGTTACTTTACTTCATTTAGTGTACTTTTGAGGGGGGTTGTGTATTTTACCTTCATTGTTGTGCTGCTTTCAAATGTATTATCCTAAATTTTTTCCCACTGAAAACTGGTTTCTTTTTTAGAGTTTTTTTTTTTTTTTTCAGGAGGGGTATTATAGGGTCGTTTAATGTATTTAATTTAATGTCTGTATTGTTTGACTTTTTTTCTCCATTTCTTGTGTGTGTGTTTGATTTTTATTTGTGTACTATTGCATTACATGTTTTATGTTCTTTCTCACTATATATGTTTCCTTTCTCTGAAAATAAAATAATGAAGCTAATAAGGGGATTTTTTTCCCACTCAAGAACAAGTTCAGAATAGTTAAAAGAAGCTTCTGTAACCTCCAGAAGCTATTTAACGTGCATTACCTTATATACAACCTTTACTTTACTTATTCTCTCCAAAGCATTTTAACGCTTCTTCATTTTCCGCTATTTCAACAAAATACAAATTTTTATTTTTGCTCATTACTCTTATAATAAATGTAAATTAAATGTTTTAGCCTTCAAGTAAATTTCTGTACACATGAGTCAATCTACGTTGTTGGAACCTACCGTACCAATCCAGAACCTCAATGGCCAGCAGATGTTTTGTCATTGGACGACTGGTATGAGCAGGGCTTGGTACCAAATTACAAAAATGTCAATGCCCTCTCTACAGAGGTGTCAGGAACCATCAATCAGACTAAGACAGAAAATGCAGTAAAAATCACACCTTTTAATGTAATGGTAAAAATGGTACAGATCAGTAAACATAGTCAAAACATAAGCCAGGCATTGAAAGCCAAGACAGGTAATCAGGAAGCCAGAGATCAGCGTAGTTGGAGGCAGAAAAACAGGATTGGGAACCAGAAGGGACATCAGCCGGACAAAGCCTTTCACAGGAACACAGCAGATATCTGCAGATATGTTGACCAGGCAAAGGCACAAAAGGAATGAGCCAGCTAGAAGGGGCTGGCTGTAGGCGGGACTGATGAGCAGGTAATGATGACCAGGTGAGACATAGGGCCAGATTCAGGTAGAGTTAGGCTGGAGTATCAGTGATACTCCAGCCTAACTGTCACTTTAAGCCGGCGTTTCTGTTTTCTGTAACCAGAAAACAAGAAACGCCGGGTTGGAGTTCCGATGCGATCGGCACAATTGAATTTCGCCATCGCATCGCAACTTTAATTTAAAAATGGCGCCGGGGCGTTCCCGCTGATTTACGCCGAAAAAATATGTTAATCAGCGGGAATCGGCAATTCACGATCGTATTCGGGCGCATCGCAGTGACTTTCCGACGTTTCCGTAAGCGATACGCGGCGTAAAGATAAAGCAGCCCCCTAGTGGAGTATCCTATGTTAAGTATAGCCGTCGTCATCGCGTCGAGAAAAAAAAATAGCGTCGTTTGCGTAAAACGTCCATGAATGGGGATTTGACGTCATTGACGTTCACTGACAGAATTTGGAGCATGCGCACTGGGATGCATTGACAGTCGACACATGCGCAGTACGTTCGCCGCGGGATCGCGCTTAGTTTAAATAATACACGCCCCGTACCCGCCCAATTTGAATTCCGCCGTCTAATTTACGATAAGCTGCCGCAACTTTAGGAGCAAGTGCTTCATGAATAACAGCACTTGCTCCTAAAATTTCGCCAGAGTAACATAAATGAGAAACGTTACTCCAGAGCAAAGATGCTCCCATCTACCTGAATCTGGCACATAGTGTTGCTCACGAATATTCTCATTGCGAATATTCGCTACGAATATTGCATATTCGAGTATTCGCGAATAACTCGAATATTCGCGGCGAATATTCGCTATTTCGAATATTCATATTTTTTGCGCAATCAATTTCGCATTCACACTAGCGAAATCGCGCATTAGCGAAATTTCGCAATTTTTTTTTTCCTGATATTCATGATATTTTATAAAAAAAAAAAAATTGCGAAATTTCGCATTAGCGAAATTTCGCATTGGCGAAATTTCGCATTTTTTTTTTTTTTTTTATAAAATATAGCGAATATTCGTAAATATCGGCGAAATATTAAATATTGGCGAAATTTCGCAATTTTTTTTTTTTTTTTTTATAAAATATCACGAATATTCGATATTAACGAATATTCGCGAATATTCTTCGAAATATTCGCGAAATATCGCGAAATCGAATATGGCGTATTCCGCTCATCACTAGTGAGACACTGTGGAAGCAATGAGTGCTGACAATTATCCGACAGCTAGGCTGCCTGAGCACAGAGAAGAGAGCTGCTAAGAGCCCCGTCTGATAAGAAGGGAGCATCAAAAGTCGATGTGACTATTGACACAGCTAGTAGCATTTTTTATGTGTTTTAGACCCTGATGGGTTCATTAGCTTAGTTTAAATAGTGAATCTTAGTGCTAATAAAAGTTCAAAAGTTATGGACCACTATTATTATTTTTTTATAAAAGCACTGAGGAACAGGGTATCAGGTTTCTTATACTTCCTATTTTTTATCTTCATCTTACAACACAATTGAGCATTGTATGTGCTAGGCATGTGCAAAAGTGAAAAATTAGTTTTGTTTCGTTTCAATTCGTCATTTAATAAATTTCGTTAAGTTAGGTTCATTACATGTGTTGAATTCGTTTTCGGAATTCGTTCGTTTTCGACCGAATTTCGAAAAATCCGGTCGAAATCGAAAATATTTCGACCGTTTTTCGAATTCGTTCGTTTTCGACCGAATTTCGAAAAAAACGGTCGAAAACGAAAATATTTCAACCAGATTAGAAAACAAATAGTCTCTTTTCGAATAGATTTTTTTTCGAATTAAATTCGAAAATATTTTTTTTTTTTTTTTTTTTCGAATTCCGATCGAATTTAGTCCGCGGGTATTCGATTCGGAATTCGAAAAAAAAATTTTTTTCGATTTCGACCATTTTTTTCGAAATTCGGTCGAAAACGAACGAATTCCGAAAACGGTCGAAATTTTTCGCTAATATAGCAATTCGGGAATTCGTATGCATCCGAATGTCCGAATAATGGAAAATTCGTCCGAATTTCGATTCGGAACAAAACGAAATGCACATGCCTAGTATGTGCTACTGTACTTCTATTTGCACTAAAGCCCTGTACACAAGATAGGATATCCGATGGATTTTTTTGTCGGATATACGATGAAGCTGACTGTCAATAGTCTTGCCTACACACCATCGGTCAAAAATCCGACCACGGTAATGTAAAACACTACGACGTGCTCAGAAAAATTAAGTTCAATGCTTCCGAGCATGTGTCAACTTGATTCTGAGCATGCGTGGATTTTTGACCGATGGAATTCCACACAGATGATCCTTTTTTTTTCTATAGTTTTTTTTTTTTTAATCCAAAGGAAAAATGTTAAACATATTCTACTTTTTTTTAACCGATGGAAAACAAATCAATGTTTTTATCGGACAAACCGATCGTGTGTACAGGGCTTAACAGTTAGGCCGCGTACACACGATCAAATTTATCTGCTGAAACTGGTCCGATGGACCGTTTCAGCAGACATCTCTGATTGTGTGTATGGGCTAGCGGACATGTTTTCCCAGTGGACAAATTTCAAAGCATGCTTTAAAATTTGTCTGCCGGAGACATGTCCGTCGGATATGTCCGCTGGTTAGTACACTAACCAGCGGACAGAAATCTCCGCGCATGCGTCGAATGGATTCGACGCATGCGTGGAAGTATTTTACTTCCTGTAGTGGTGACGTGGCGAAATCAACGTCACCCCCATGTCACCGTGTCCTCAGCCCGAGGGGATTTTCGTCCGATGGTGTGTACACGCCATCGGACCAAAATCCGATGAGACATGTCCGCTGCAAACGGTCCGTCGGACATGTGTACGTGGCCTTACATTTGCAAGTCTAATCATTGGAGGTGAGTACACTGCGTTCCCAGCACAGCTAGAGAACACATCATGGAGTGTTCTCCTGCTTAGTGTGGTCAGTTGTTAATAGGAAAGCAAAGGACTGGCAGGAACACCAGGGATTTCACACAAAGGAAGCAATACATAGAGAACAGGATACTTTCTCATACAAGTACATGGTACAACAGGCACATATCAGGAATATGAGGTGTTGGTGTTGGAATAACAAACGCTTTAATGTTACAAAGATGGGATTGCAAAGTACAATAACCTACAGCCAACCAATCACAAATAATCTTTCATAGTTTGTTCTACTCTAAACTGAATAAAAGTAAAATTTTTTTGCCTGTTGCGAGTTACTTTACATCATTGTTTTTTTGCGCTGCTTCATTAAACGGCCAAAACTCTTTTCTTTTTTTTTTTTTGGTCTTACTAAACAAGCGTTACATTTCTGAATTCAATGGAAATGTCTCAAGCAGCCACTCTGCAACGCTGCTTGACTCGATTCCAACTTGAAAGTACTTAAAAAATGTAAATCACTACAACAATTTTAAATCACTCTATATACCACTCTTGGTGATTTAAAATAATTGAAGCTGTTCAGATTTTTATGTGTCCTTGAATTTACAAATGATCATGGTTCAGAGCATGTGAAGACATTCCAAATTATTGAAGCTCAACAAATGTTTCATTGCTCATCTTTCTGCGAGGAAACTGATGAGTACTTTGGATTTTGGCATCTGACATGATTTAAAATAAAGATTAAAGTATTTCATATATTTTACAGTGGCTTCAGATGTGCTTTACTTTCTGGAAGATCCGAGTGTTAAGTCTGTCTCCCTTTATGTTAAAAAAGTAAAAGACAAGGCGTTTATTCCTCTCTGAAAGATAGTGGGCAGAGCCCTGCAAATCGTTCTTTTATTCTCCGGTGGCCAACTGTGAATCCAGAGCCGCCGGTTTACAACACAGATACAGCCAAAAATTTAGAGACATTTATCTGAGTTGCATACAGCTGTTTTAGGCTTGTTAGCCCTCATCGGGGCAGGATATGAATACCATGGCTTCCATGGGGTAGGGTTTGGTCAGAAGATAAGCATTTAGAACTCTATGACCAGGAGGAGCTCTACTGATAATTTGATCCCTGTGATCCACTTTGCTGCATGAATATACTGTATGCTATGATTTGTAATTTGTTAAACTATGTATGGCCTTTTTATAGGATAAACATGTTTCTTTTATTATGGAAAATGATATACTGGATATATCATAGAATAATGGCCACCCTCTTTCTTAGGCAGGCCTTACTTTTTCTTGCTGTAAGGATTTGCTATGTTTATATTTTTTCCCCTTTGGAGAACCCCTTTACATCAGAGTCCCCATCAGAGTACACCTGACATCAGGGACCCCATCAGAGTACCCCTTACATCAGGGTCCCCACAGGGGCGGATAAAGAGTATAGTCTCGGGAGGGGCACTACCGTCAAATTTTGCGGACAATTTGTCGGGGCAATGGCTGGTGTTGGTGCTTCAATCATCATGGCGCCATGGTTGATATGGTGTCAGGATTATTGAAGCGCATTATTACTATTATTACATTGTAATATAAAATTAAAAAGTTAAACTCGCCATAATGCTGGATCGGTGGGAGCCCTGAGCGTGTCACTTGCCACTGTTGTCTGCCACTAGATGCGGATTGTCACTTGCCATGTCATTTTCCACATCCCCTGCCACCAGATGTGGATTGTCATTTGCCAATGTCGCCTGCCACAAGATGCGGATTGTCACTTGCCAGTGGCTGTGTCCCAGAGTGAGGGCGGGCAGGGAGAGATGATGTCAGAATGTCACTACCCATCAGAATATGCAACCAAAGTGATGTTGCATCGCGGCCATCTTGGTACCCCCACACTTGTCAGCAAGCAGACATCTTTATATACCCACCAGAGCCTTGGTTTTCAAAGTTATTGTTAACAGTAAACTCAGCTTATATAGTGAAATATAAGTTGAGTTTACTGTTAAAAATAACCTTGAAAAGCAAGACTCCGGTGGGTGTATAAAGGTGTCCCCTTGCCGACTTCTAACTCTAGGCTTACTGTGGACAAGTGCGGGCGTACCAAGATGGCCACAACTTCACTTTAGTTGCATATTCAGATGGATAGCGGCGGCTTCTTGACAGAACACCTGCCTGCTCGCTCAGTGACGCGCCAGCCCGCTCACCAGCCTTACCGCCCGGCATGATTGTTCACTCACCAGCCTGCCTGTCCTCTCGCTCAGTCGCTCATTATTTGCCCTTATTGCTCCTATCCAGAGACCTGCAAGCTGTGGGTTGGCTCCTGGAAGGAGTTATGCAACCATTCCCTAATGGTTGGGTGTCATTCTGGAGTAGTGGGCACCCCTAGATAAGCTCATTTGCATGCAGACCATGTTCCTCTTCCTCCTCTTCCTGGTTGGACTTCATCAGCAGGGGGTGATTCCTTTGATTAAATTAAGTGAAATTCAATGAATGAAAGGAGTGGGCCATGGACAAACTGGGGAGGAAAGAGCTGGATGATGCTGATTGTTCTCCAGCCAGGAAATAAGGTGGGCTTTATCTGACTTTTTCCAAGAGAAGCTCACAGTGTGCCGTGAAATTAGAGAAATGAACTTTAGCACAGGAGAGGAACCTGTACAACTATGCAAGGCTGATAATGGTAAGGATGAAGACAAATGGATTGGATTGGACTTTATCGGATTGGACTTTATCTGGATATCGGTATTGGTTTACTAATTGATTTTCTTTGTTGTGTAAACTTGCTGTTTAGTGAATCAGACTAATTTAACATTCTGTAAAATGTAAACAAGTGGTAGCGCCTCCTGGTGGCTCTTCCAGTTGAGTTCACCTTGTGTGCACTGTGCAGTTGGCCGGCTACAATGTGCAATGTTAGCAGTTTGTGCATAGCTGGGATTACTTGTCACTGATAACATCCTTTCAGGAATGAAAATGCAAGCTGTTCAGTCAATGCACGCACATACTGTGGTATTATCTGCCCAGACATGTTTACAATGAATCGATTTTCAGATCTTGAGAAGATTCTTTCCTTTGATGTAAATGAAATGAGTGCGATGCAAAAATGCAATAGTGGGATAATTTGATAATAAAGAACAATAAAGTGTTGGAACGTAAGAGGTGCAAACCTTTTAAAATTATTTTTCAGCCACGGTTCTCTTGAGCTAATCCAGATACGCTCTTTGAATTATAAACATTCTGCACAATTATTGCATAAATATGTAGAAGTATATCTGCTTATCTGTCCTTACTAGTGTGCTGCTGGCCACAAACTCCACTACTTTTCCAACCTTTAGCCATAGGAGGCTTTCTCTGTGACCAGGTGATGACTATCAGAAAGTTGCTGTGGAAGCAGCGCTTTTTTTTTTTTTTTACCCCCGTTTGTTAGTGGGGTCCCAATTTGCAGCCAGCAATGACCATGATGTCCAAGGACCCCACCCACCATCCTTCTGCTTAGGAATGATATAGGGTACGCACTAGGGGGACCACGTGTCCCGGATTGCCCGGGACAGTCCCGCATTTTGCAGGTCTGTCCCAGGCACCTTCATTCCAGGACAATATAGTGTCCCAGTATGAAACTGATACAGGCACCCCCCCCCCCAGAGCCAATCTGATACGCCCCCCAAAAAAGGCACCCACATCACCGCTTTACTCACTGACAGTACTTAATCCCCGCCCCCTGCTTGTGATTGGAGAAATCATAAATCTCGCCTCTTGTGTCCAATCACTGTGCTGTGATTCGTTACAGCACAAGCTGATTTTTGGTAGGGGGGGTGTCCCTGAATTGTAGTTTGGAAATGTGGTCACCCTAGTACACACACACCCGTAACATGGAGAAATTCATTGTGATTTTTTTTTTTACCAAAAATATGTAGAAGAATACATATGGGCCTAAACTGATGAAGAAATATGTGTCTTTAAAAAAAATTGGGGGATATTTATTATAGCAAAAAGTAAAAAATATTGTTTTATTTTCTAAATTGTCTGTCTTTTTTGTTTATAGCGCAAAAAATAAAAAATGTAGAAGTGATCGAATACCACCAAAAGAAAGCTCTATTTGTGTTTTCTATTTTGTTTTGGTACAATGTCGCACAACCGCACAATTGTCAGTTAAAGTGACGCAGTTCCGTATTGCAAAAAAATGCCCTGGTCATTAATGCGAAGGTTCGTCCACCCCGGCAAAAATTAAAAGCCAGCAGCTGCTGATTTTTAATAATGGGACACTTACCTGTCCTGGAGTCCAGCGATGTCGGCACTGTAGTTTCCATCAGCTGTTGGGTTCTGCCGCCTCCCGCGGGGTAAGGGAACCCGACAGTGTTGCCTTTCACCTTCACGCCGGGAACCCTACTACATATGCACAAGGTTCCGCTCTTTTCTCCTACTGGCTCGGCGCCCGGGGGAGGAGGAGGGATCCCCAGTCGTGACGTGGCTGAGGCTCCCAGAAGTGGGGAAAGCATATCTGTGAAAGACATGTATGCTGTCCCCCCTCTCCCTCGAAAGGTGCCAAATGTGGGACCGGATGGGGGGGGGGAGTACAATGAGCAGAAGTTTTACTTTTGGGTGGAAACCTGCTTTAAGGGGATATATCCTTCCGGGGCTGAAATGGTTAAATAAACTAGCAAAGAGAAGGGAAACTGTACTTTGCATAATTGTATCTGAACTATTTCCTATCTGTAACCCTGACATTCAATTTACACTAGGCTCGTAATGACCAGGTTCTCAGAGCCCATTCACACAGGGGCGGCACGACTTTGGGGGCGACTCAGCAAGGCGACCACAAGACGACTTCAGAGGTGACTTGCAAAATTACTTCTGTATAGAAGTCAATGCAAGTCGCCCCCAAAGTCGTACAAGAACCTTTTTCTAAGTCGGAGCGACTTGCGTCACTCCTATTAGAATGGTTCTGTTGAATATAATGGGACGCAACTTGACAGGCTGCTGTCGTCCCTGACGAGTCGCCCCTGTGTAAATGGGCTCTTACACAGCACACAAAGATCAGGCAGAGTTCAGGTATGTGCCAGGAGGGGGAACCGAGGCTCCTATAAATTTCATTGCAGTATAAGTTTCAGATTTCATAGAAACACCATTTCATGTAGCAAACACCAAGGACAAGCCACACAGACATATAAAAGATGTTATGGGTAAGCAACTGCTGTTATAACAGCTTGAAAAACATTTTTTTCCCTTTTCTGCCTGAAGTTTTGCTTTAAATCAGGTTGTAATTTTGTCAAGCGGGCTAAATATAGTCTTTCTGTGCAGCAGGTTACACATGTGAGAACGGTCTTGGCAGCAGAAGCACTTACGTTAAATAATATATGCTAAACAAATGCTCGGAAGATTTGAGAAATGACTCTTGGCTTTCTCCGCACAAGTTATTTAACATCGGCTCATCCCGGTGACATTGATTTAAACTGCGATTAGTACACCTGACGGAATCTACAGCCAGCAGCTATTTATATGACACAGGTAATAAAGAGACAGTCGCTATCGATTCCCAGCTGAAAAATATCGTGCAGGCTTACCGGAGCATGCCGTTCTAACACGGAGATGAACTAAGTGATTCACGTCATGAATAGGTAAGAAGACATTTGCTCCAACGCAGACAAAATCCAATCTCCTTAAATATATTTATCCAATTGGACATTTACCTAATCTGCCTTTACAATTGATAACACCGCAATCAAAGTCTTAGCATGTACTCTTCCAATAAATTTCAAGATGGGCCCATATTGACATTCGGGTCATGAATCTCTGGCTTTTGCCTCTTATATTGACCCTGTGAGCACAAGGTCACTTGTATCTGCAGTCATTTGACAAAAGAAGAGGAAACAAAAGCATGGTGGCCCATGTCTTGGAACTCCACTGATACCTAGCAGGTGCACAGTGGCGGCTAGTGCGCAACATTTTTTGGGGGGGCGCAAACAAACTGAAAAAAAAAAAAAAAACATCAATTGGAGCCACTATGCCCATCAAACGCAGCCACTGTGCCCATCAAATGCAGCCACTGTGCCCATCAAGCGCAGCAACTGTGCCCATCAAACGCAGCCACTGTGCCCATCAAATGCAGCCACTGTGCCCATCAAGCGCAGCAACTGTGCCCATCAAACGCAGCCACTGTGCCCATAAAGCCCAGCTACTGTGTCCATCAAACACAGACACTGTGCTTATAAATTGCTGCCATTGTGCCATCAAATTCAGCTACTTTACCCATCTATTGCTGCCACTGTGCCCCATCAATTGCTGCCACTGTGCTCCATCATTTGCTGCCAGTGTGCCCAACAATTTGCGCTACTTGCCCATCAACTGCCGCTACTGTGCCCCATCAATTGTCGCTACTGTGCCCCATCATTTGCTGCCAGTGTGCCCATCAATTGCCACTACTGTGCCCCATCAAATGCTGCCAGTGTGCCCCCCCGGCACTTACCTATCTCGGGTCACGGAGCTGTCATTCGCGCTCTGATTCCTCGATGTCTTCTCCCGCCCTTTTCCCACCTTCTGCTATGATTGGACGCCTGTCGCTTCAGCCAATCAGGTGACAAGTAACCTGCGATTTGCGCCCACTGTTTAAATGATGATCGCATCACACATTAGTGAGAACAATAATTCTAGGGTCATTTTTCACAGTTAACGCTAAATCGATGACCTGTGAAGGCTTTTAACTCATCACCTATGAACAATTGTGGGTACCCAGTTTTTTTTTACTGTTTTACGGGTGTGTGCAATTTTAAGGCTTAATAAATTTGGCATCTATTTACTTGACGCAACCTCATCTTTTATAAAATTTGGTAATGTATTGTATTTCTGTGCACACGATCGAACATGTCCGCTGAAACTGGTCCGCAGACCAGTTTCAGCGGACATGACGTCCTAAGGTGAGCAAGTGGTTAAACACCAGTGCATAATATTTTCTTTTTTGATTAAATAAAATTATCGGTGGGGTATAGAGTCCAAGCCAGGTCTTTATGAGCAAGTTTTGTGGCTGTACTTTCTCTATCTTTCCTGTTGCATTTTTTTAGTACCCCACCTGTCATAGGAGGCAGCTCTATTATGAGGGAGGAAGCAAAGCCCTGCTCCTTTACCAAGATGGCCACCTGTACACAGACAGAGACACAGTGCAGAACAAGGAATAGTAGGACACTAATGGGGTATAAGAAGAAGCAGGAGCATATAGGTTTAGCACTACCCCCCGTAGCAGTCGCTAGTGTCCTGGGTCTCCACTGCCACACAGCCAGTCATACATCATTTCCTTCATACATTCCACTCCAGAAAACAGTCATTGGCTTGCTTCTGATTTTTTTTATTACGGGTTGATAACTTGGATAGGGTAGGGAATTATGGGATGCCCAACTTGAAAAATGTCCAGAACTATGAACAAAGGAACACTTCCCCCTATTTACAAAAAGTCCTCATCTTCCTTCCTCCCTGGTTTGCTATGTACAGCACCTGCTTCTCACTCCTGTAGGAACTAGAGGCATGTTACTAGTTCAACAAAGGCCAATTATAGGCAGGAACTCTCTGTTCCTTGACAAATTAGTGCCATATGAGTGAACAGCATGACATATTCCTTCTGCTTCCCTGTGGCCACTGATCCCAGCTCAACTTGCTTGCAGAAAATGCTAGCCCATCTGGCTGCCGCCAGCCTTACCTGGCTGCTTCTCTCTCCCAGTCCTTCTGACTAAATCCCCCCCACCCCCCTCGCCTGCCAGACTGGCTCACACACATGGAAACCTCCCAAGGCAAGGTCAAATGAAGACACTACACGGTCTTCCATAGAGACCTGCTCTTCCCTTGTCTGTTTCTGCACCATGCCGATCTACTCATTGTCTCTCCTTGTTCCTTCCCACTGCTTCTTCGTCATGAATCCTTCCACTGCCTCCTGTGTTAGGATCATTCCAGGCCAGCTTTCTTAAGCACCCGGCCTAAGGTAGAACCACCCAATGGTAAGGGGTCCTATAAAGGCCACCGACAGCCTCTCCTCAGCACTGCCTCTCCATCTTCTATCCGGCTCCCCTGCTGGAATGGCCCATTTCAAATTATTGGGTTGTCTGAGCTCCCTGCCAGCCCACCTCTGGGATTTGGCCATTAATATTCATGGCAGCTCCTCCTAACCCTCACCCTCTAGTTCTAGAAGGTTCTTCAACCTTCCAGGCACCAGGGAGACGCACCAGAGAGCTGCCAAATGATTCATCCAGCCCTGGCCTCTAATAACTCTGACCCAATTCAATGACTCAGGTTATTCCTGGCCAGAATATGCTTTTTTCCTACTCTCAACAGTAGTAGCACTCACTAGAGGGTTCTACACGAGTAATACTGGTGACTTAACCTGTGCCCTCTGCATGTATTTTTTGGGCACAGCTTCCACAGTTCAGGTCCTCTTCACTGTTCCCTAAAAGCATATTTATCTAAATAGCACAACATTGGCTTTGCTCAACCTTCTGGATCTCTAGTAATATCCAGAATGCATCAGACGCAATCCCATCGGCCACTCTACACTTCTATCTGGGATGCTTATGGCTCAAGATGTGCAAATACAGATCACGGGAACGGGGCTGCACTTTCATTCAGCCAAGTGATGAACAACATATGCAGATTTATTTTTATATAAAAAGTGTCACAACATGAGAGGAAGACTTTGGCAAAATTTGTCACAGCTGTCTCTATAACTCTTCTGAAGTTATTTTACTGCCAAAGAGCTCCGGAGCCGCGTGTGTTCACAAATGCAATTTTCTAAAAATATGACCCAGATCTAATTAAGCAACTTTAGAAGTCATGAAATATATTTGCATTGTAGTGTTTTTTGTTTTTTTTTTATCTTTTCTTAGGTAGGGACTTTTGTGCCATTTATTAATAGCTAACAAGATGTATCTTTATAAGGTCTGCTCACTGTTCATGGCTCAATGCTCACTACATTGGTTCAATTTGTCTTCCTTCTTTTTAGCATATTACCTTATAGTGAGGTATATATATTTAATACAGTGGTAGAGTAAACGATATATAAGGACTGCCATTGCTGAACACCTTTTAAAAATTATACTTAGCGTACTGTTGCATTGATACTCTGAAATCAGCTCTTTTTAAATGACCAACCCATAATCCCTGTCAGGTTTATGCCATCTGTGTACTATTTGAGAGACCTACCTTCACTTTTTGTTCTGTAGACACAACAGAAAATCAGAGAAAATCTCTTCAAAGTAATATAACTTTGCTCTTGGACCCATTGGAAGACTTCCCCTCTATTCAAGGACATTGGTCACTACAACAAATAGGGAGGGGTGATCTTCCTAGATGGGGAACCAACAGGCAATAAAAATCTTACCAGGAGTTCTCACCGCCTACTAATCCATCCAAAGATTTTTTATTTTTTTCATTAAGTTAAGCAGACCACAGATGACTCAATTTCTTTCTTTCCACCATGGATGGAAGGAGAGAAAATTGCTTGATTCCCCCACCTACAGTCAGTGTTGATGAGGGAATGCCTCCTGCAGCTCTGATGCGTTCTGCTGGTGGGGGGAAGAGGCGGGGTGGGCACAGAGAGCTTTCCCAGCCGACAGAACACATTGGTTACTGCTATAGCCGCTGGTAGTAATCAAATGTAAAATATCCAACAGATTGGTTGACCCAAGTCAATCACGGGCTAGACTTGCATACAATCAGCCCGCACATACATGGATTCAATATCGACCAGTCCCTGCTGAACCTGCCAAATTTTGATCAATGTATGGCAGGCTTTAGAATCATTTTATTGCTGTCACCTATATAATATAAAATATAGCCTGGTGTTAGATTTTATTAAAAACCTTCACATTTCCAATGTTAGCAAAGTGTTAGGCCGCGTACACATGATCAAACCGGTCCGATGAAACTGGTTTGAAGACCAGTTTCATCGGACCAAATTGATCGTGTGTACGGCCCATCGGACCGTTGTCTGTCGGACCAAAGTTTTAAAACTTGCTTTAAAATCTGTCCGACGGACACCTGTCCGTCGGACCAAAACGATGGTTAGTACACAAAAGCCTCAGACCAAAAAGCCACACATGCTCAGAATCAAGTCGACGCATGCTTGGAAGCATTGAACTTTGTTTTTTTCAGCACGTGGTTGTGTTCTACGTTACCGCGTTCTGGCCCGATGGGATTTTGGACTGATGGTGTGTATGCACATCAGACCATCAGACCACTTCAGCGTGGTTTGATGAAAACGGTCCGTCGGACCAGTCTCATTGGACCAGTCTGATCGTGTGTATGTGGCCTAAGTGTCTCTGGAAGGGGCAAACCCTGACCCCACATATTTACCTTACCTGTGCTCCTTCAGAGCTTTGTACTCTTTCCTTTTGCCAGAATAAACAGCATTTACGTGCAGGGCCAGGACAAAGGTGGGGCAGGAAGGGTAGCTGGTCCAGGTACAGTGCCCTCACGTGTGGCAGAGAGATTGTTACATAGTGAGCAGTACATTGCATGCACACTCCAGATCAGTGATGGGCAACCAGTAGACCACAGACTCTCCTTTATTGGGCTGCTGCTTTCTGTCTGCCGTGTCATCACCACATCCAGGTCACTGACACAGCCAATTTTGGTGTCACCTGCTGAAGAGCAAAATGCAGTGAGGGTGCCCAGGTAGTGTAAGTATTTGGGAGCAGGGGGGTGCCCTTTCCAGAGAGACTGTAATGTTGTCTTCCATGGGCAAAATAACAGGGTCTTTTGGAGTCATGGTAATTTTTCAGGTCACCATAGTAATGTTAACAAAGGAATTTATGTATGAAAACTGTGCCAACAAAAACATTCTTAACTAATATTGCTTAGTCACATTTAACTGGACTTGTTGTGTAATGTTGAAAAAGTTTCACTACTTATCCAAATAGCTTCTTCAGTTACAATGAGAGTCAAAAATGTATTGGGCAATCAACATGTGTCTTGACACATTCTATGGGGACTCGATTATGGTGACTGAATTACCTGCATGGCTATAAAATGCTGAATTATGTACCCACCACCTATTTGAGTATAGGAAGCTACTTGGATGAGAGTTGAAATGTCTTTCAACATGGCTGAATCTAACTAATTATGATTAGCTGTACCAGGACCTGGAAAAATGAACGCCTTCACATACAAATCAGAATTATTTTTTGGTACAATATTTTTATTGAAATAGACGAATAATCCTGTGCAGGGCATATAAGCAGTGAGCATAACATAATGCAATATATAATACACATATAAACAAGTTTTATAAGAGGAACTTTCCAACCATAATGACTCTCTGGTCAAAGCCAGGGGTCAACACAAGAATATGTAAACAGATTTTTTTTAGGGATTTGGGTGTGGACAGTCGACAAAAATCTGGAGAAATAAATCTTAAACCAAACTCACAAACAAAAAAAATAAAAAAAATAAAACCAAGAGAAAGGGGGAAAGGATTAGATGACAGAGGGGGAAATGAGAGGACATCACTGAACAAAGAGAGAAAAAAGAAGTGCAGAGAAGACAAGGAGAGAATTCCCCCAGGCCCGGGGGCAGAAGAGATCAAATTGGAAGGCCCAGGCTGGTCAGTGCAAGGTCAGAAGAGCGTAAGACAACCACGGGACCCATACCTTAAGAAATTTAGCATGGGAATCATAGAGGATACTAGTCATCTGCTCATTAATCATGAGAGTCGTTAAGATGCTCTTCACTTCCATGAACGAGACTGTCAGCTTTCTCCAAGTCCCAGCTATTGTCCATTTGGCTGCAATGAATAAATAGGTGGCCAATTTCTGTTGATAGGAGAAAAGGCCTGAACAATGGAGTAATGCCAATTTGGCGTTTTTGCGGGTGGGCACGGGGAAGAGAGTAAACAGGCCAAATACCCTCGACCAGAATCCCACCAAGTGGGAGCAGGACCACCAAATATGAAGTTTGTTTTCCCTCTGACCACATCCCTGAAGGACCTATCACTGTGAGCTGGACTGGATCTTGCAACATGGGCTGGGACACAATACCAGCGTAGTAGTACTTTATAGGCTGCCTCCAGAGTAATCGTATTGAAGGAGCACTTTGCAATGCTGGTCTAGGCTTTGCTCCAATCTGCTAAGTCAGTGGGGGACACGTCTTGTTCCCACTTAAGGGTGTAGGATAAGGAGGCTAGGGTACTGCTAGAATTGAGGGAAGAATAAATGAAGGCTATAATAACAGGAGCTCCAGGAAAATGTAGGCAGGTGTGCTCAAAGGCTGTTTTCTGGTAAGGGAAAGTGTCCAGGCGTGATAAAGAGGTTACCCAGAATACTATTTTGTATAGACTACACCCAATAGAGTTATCCGTGGTTTACTATGAGTCACTGTATCAAAGATTAATACAAGCATCCAATGCAACAGAAAAAGATGTAAAATACAACATTAGAAGTTACACTAGTTATGGTAACCAGGGGATCCCTCCCTTTGAAGGGATTTTCCCTCACTTCCTGTTTTGGCTATGGGACAGGAAGTGGAGGGCAATCTCCCCAATTAGACACAGATGCAAAAAAAACTGATAGGGTATATCACCCTCCCTTACTCTATCCAATGAATAAAATGCCTCCACTTTATTAAAGGATTTTATATATTAAAAGAGTGTTAACAAGAATATTCTTAATTAGTAGTACTTAGTCAAATTTAACTAGACTTGTTCCCTAATGTTAAAGAAGCTTTACCACTTCTTTGAGTAATTTCCTCAGTTTTAATACTTGTCATATATGTGTCTATCATAGCCTTGGACAATAAACATCTGTCTTGACATCTTTTTGGTGACTTGTTAATGGTGACCATGTGGCAATAAATGTTGAGGTATGTGCTGACACCCATTTCAGCTGAAGCAGCTACTTTGATGAGTGGTGAAAGATCTTCAACGATACAGAACAAGTCTAACTAAATGTAACTAGATACTAGTAATAATCTCTAATATTGAAGAAGTATTTCCATTTATCCAAACAGCTTCTTCAGTTCTAATGAGTGTCAGGAACCTATGCCATCATGGTCTTGGACAATCAAAATCTGTCTTGGTACATTCAATGGTGTCTGGATTATGGCGAAAGTTGTCGATATAAGTAAAAATATTGAAGTATGTTCCTGACAACCTTATGAGCTGAGGGACCTACTTGGATGATTGATGAAAAGTCTTTAAAGAACAAGTCCAACCGAATCTAATGCTGCGTACACACGATCGGAAATTCTGACAAGAAAACCGTAGATTTTTTCTGACGGAATGTTGGCTCAAACTTGTGTTGCATATACACGGTCACACGAATCTTGTCGGAAAGATTTGTCGCACAAGACGTACGACGAGCCGAGATCAAGGAAGTTCAATACGCAGTTTGGCTCTTCTGCTTGATTCTGAGCATGCATGTTTTTTTGCGCGTTGGAATTGCATACAGACAAACAGATTTTCCGATAGAGATTTGTTCTGTCGGAAAAACAGAAAACCTGCTCTCAATCTTTTGTTGGCGGAAATTCCGAGAGCAAAAGTCCGATGGAACATACACACGTTTGGAATTTCCGACCAAAAGCTCACATCTGACTTTTCTTGTCAGAATTTCCGATCGTGTGTACGCGGCATCACTAACTACTGCTAGCTGTACCATGATCTGTATGCCTTCACAGACAAATCAGAATCCTTGTTTCATCTTTAACTGTACCCTGTGGAAGTGAGAGCTGGAAACTGGTTGGTCCCTTATTCACTTTTCATACAAAGCCTAATGGGAGATGAGCTTTGAATGGTTGATATGGGTCACTCAAGCTATGCATATTCCTCTTTATAGAATACATGCCATAGAGTTCTCCTTCTTTCCCTTTGAGTCACTGCACCAACAATTAATCTGAGCATCCAACGCGACACAAAATAAATGTAAAATACAACGTTACAGTAATTGCATTTGGGGCTGGATTGGTAAACCACAGAGAAATATTTATGTTTTAGTCCTCATGTTGCAGACTCCTACTTTCCTGTCTGTCTTTTACTCTACTAACACAAAGGTATTAATTTGTAAATTATCTTCACTGTTTACTGGAAGGGAATACATTCTTCAGTGACTGTGTCTTTGGCATTAGCTGAGATGAGTCTAGGTATTACTGTTACCCAGCAGCAATGCTCTTCCAGGAATTCTATGGTAAAATATCAAGAAGAAAAAAAAAAAATATATTACAGGAAGATTTTCCTCAAGGGGTCATAAGGAAAAAATATATATTCATGTGATAGTTTGCCTTTTCTCCTTGTCATGTTAAAATGACATGCAGAGCATAAGACCGTCATAAATTCAGGCCATATAAAACTTTATATTCAGTAATCATGTACATAAATATGGCATCGTTTTTTATGCATTGGCTAATATTTTGTAAGGAGTACTTCATTAAAGGAAACCTGACATGAGCGATATAAGGTGGCACTGCTGCACCGGATCACGTACCTAGTACGCAATCCAACACTTCTGAGTAGGGGGCTTGCACGCGCGGTGCCGGTGGCCCGCTCCCACTGTGATTATAAGCAACGGGAATTGATTAGCAGGTTACCGTGGACTTGATGTCCGCCGGCACCTGCCAATCATTCGGTACAGAGGCAGAACGGCTGTCTGTAAAAAAGGCAGATTGACATTCTGCCAGTAGGGAAGGCATGGATCCTGCGCTTTTGCAAAGCAGGGATAAGGACCCCCTAGTAAAAGCACCTCCCACACTGTACAAAAAGGTTAGGCACACAGTTTACCCTTTCATCGCCTCTGATGTTAACCCCTTCCAAGCCAGTGTCATTAGTACAGTGACAGTGCATACTTTTAGCACTGATCACTGTATAAGGCCGCGTACACACGATCAAACTTGTCTGCTGAAACTGGTCCGCAGACCAGTTTCAGCGGACATATCCGACCGTGTGTACGGGCTAGCAGACAGGTTTTTCCAGCAGACAAGTTTTAAAGCATGCTTTAAAACTTGTCTGCTGGAAACCCATCCGTCCGACATGTCCGCTGGTTAGTACGCCTAACCAGCGGACAAAAATGCCCCGCATGCGTCGAATGGATTTTACTTCCTGGTTTGGTGACGTGGCGGCATCAACGTCACCGCCACGTCACCGCGCTGTCTGTCCACGGGGATTTTGGTTTGATGGTGTGTACAACCAGACCAAAACAGCCCAGCAGACATATCCAATGAAAACGGTCCGTCGGACCGTTTTCATCGGATTAGTTTGATCGTGTGTACGCGGCCTTAGTGTCACTGGTTCCCCAAAAAAAATCAAAAGTGTCAATTAGCGTACAATTTGTCCGCCGCAATATCACTGTCACACTACAAGTCGCTGATCGCCACTACTACAAAAAAAAATTCATACATGTATACCATAGTTTGTAGACTCTATAACTTTTGCGCAAACCAATCAATATAAGTTTATTAGGATTTGTTTTACCAAACATATTTTGCAGAACACATATTGGCCTAAATTGATGAAGAATTTTTTTTTTCTACAACTCAAAAACGTGGCTCACCAGCGGTTAACGTTTTTGATTCATAAAAAACGGTAATGCTGAAAAATGTGAAAAAATGCTATTGCAAAAACTTTGATAAACTCACTGCAAAGCTACTGCCGTTTTTATAATGCTAAAGTGATATGTCATATGTTATTTTATAAATAACAAACAATGGCATACTTACCTCCACTGTGCAGTTTGTTTTGCACAGAGTGGCCCCCGATCATCCTCTTATGGGGTCCCATGACAGCTCTCGTGGCTCCTCCCCGCATTAGATAACCCCCTCTGGGAAGCAATCTCCCGAGGGGGTCCATAGACGCAGAGTTTACGACTCGGCTCCGCCCCCGGTGGCCACGTCATTGGATTTGATTGACAGCAGAGGGAGCCAATTGCTGCACTGCTAACAATCTATACAATGAAGAACTGAGAAGCCGCAGAGAGCGACAAAGGAACGTGCCCACAGAATTTTTGGGTCAGGTAAGTAAAACAGGGGGTTTAAAGCGGAGTTTCACCCAAAAATGGAACTCCTGCTTTTCGGAACACAGGTATTTGCTCCCACTTCCAGGCATAGATACCAGACCCCCCCTGCGGGTATCTACTCCACTTCTTTCATCCCCCCGCTGTCTTCTGGGAGACACACAGGTCCCAGAAGACAGCAGGGACCAGTGGGATAGCACAGCGCAAAGTATTTGAAGCTGCTGACTTAAAAAAATATATACATTTGGCGAAACTCAGCTTTAATGCATAGGTGAAAAAACACAGGGGGTTAAACCCCTTTAATATAACGTCCAGTGTGCATTAGGCCTTATAGCGCTAAAAATAAAAACCGCAGAGGTGATCAAATGCCACCAAAAGAAAACTCTATTTGTGGGAAAAACTTGAATTTTATTTTATTTGAGTACAGCATTGCATGACCGTACAATTGTCAGTTAAATTAACGCAGTGGCGTATCGCAAACAATGTCCTGGACAGGAAGGGGGTAAACCTTCCGGAGGTCAAGTGGTTAAAAGATCTCCTCTCTTTCCCATTCCGGTGACAATTTTCGATTTCCCATGAGGCGGCGTACACACGATCGAACATGTCCGCTGAAACTGGTCCGCAGACCAGTTTCAGCGGACATGTTCGATCGCGTGTACGGCCTATCGGACTGTTTTCCAGCGGAGTAACAAAAGTTTCCAAACATGCTTAGAAACTTGTCCGCTGGAAACCTGTCCGTCGGACATGTTCGATGGTTAGTACACGAAATCATCGGACCAAAATCCTGCGCATGCTCAGAATCAATTTGACGCATGGAAGCATTGAACTTAGTTTTTTTCATCACATCATTGTGTTCTACGTCACCGCGTTCTGGTCCGAGGGGATTTTGGTCCGATGGTGTGTACGCACATCAGACCAACAGACCACTTCAGCCTAGTCTGATGAAAACGGTCCGTCGGACATGTTTCATCGGACATGTCTGATCGTGTGTACGCGGCCTCACTTTATTTTTCACTTACAATAGTCACCAGGACAAATAGAGAGGGTGACTCTACATAGCGGGCACCAATAAAAACTTAGCAAGAGTTCTAATTCTTTCCTTCTTTAAGTTTTGACTTGACATACATTTTATTTGCTGGTACCGTCCTTTTCGTTCCTTTCGAGTTTTATGCATGACTTCCAGAATTGTATTATTCAGAGACTAAACAGAGCTGCTTGTTGGGTTTGGTTTCGAATCCCACTGCATCCCCAGACAGTGATGAGCCATTGCCGGTCTGATTAGAGTGTTCCATGGACGAGTAGGAGGATACGTTCACCGGGCTATTCACAGCTGATAAGAGACATTGCCAGTGATAGCCAACTGTGAATTCCTCGGGACACATTCTTAAAATGTTTTCACTATGAGTTGTCCAATAGAACTTTGGGGATATTCGGGGAATGCCTTCATATGCAGAATAAATATGAATCAATGAATACAGTATACCAGCTGTGCTTCTTTTCTGTTTATTGGAATAGAATATCTAGATCTAGACTCAGCTAAAGGTGGGTGATACGTTATTCTGTGTTATTATTATTTTCATTCTTTCAGTTATACAGAAATTTGCTAAGAATTTCAGGCCTTGTCTGATAAAACAAAGACTTGCGTTCACATCCTGCCTCTTCGTTTGTAATCTTTTGTTTCTTAAGGTCATTCTAGCCAATCTTGCTCTAGCACTTGAGGACAGACACGTTAGCTGAACACCGCACCTATAGGAAACACATTGCATAAGCGGCAGGAAATCCCAACGTAGGACGTATTACAAATCTCTCACCTGCCAGGTCTGCTGGCTGCAGATAGAGCAGGTCTGGAGACCACGGGAGGCACAGCGGGCATATTTCACAAACTGGTTTTATTTTAATTGTTCTGTCAGTTACAACGTGACAATCCCATCCATTTACTGTCATTGCACTTAAAGGGAAATAGTCATCTGCAATTTCGTTTGTGTTCGTTAAAAGTGATAAACAATGTAAATCAATTCATAAGGTAGTGCTAATGTTTTAAAACCCCAAAAAAATTAAATTTAAATTTTTTATGATTTATATAGTGTAATGATCACACTAACTCAAGAGATCAAGGGCACCCTGAAAAATGTAGAAAAAAATGTGAAGAGAATCTCGTCATAAAAGACACATCGTTTTCCACAACGAGGTTCTTGTGAGGCCGTGTACACACGGCAGAGAACCTCGACGGGCAGAACACATCGTTCCGCCCGTCGAGGTTCTCTGCCGGCCGTCGAAATCGGCGACCCGCCCGTCGGGAATGGCAACCAGCCATTCATCCAGGCGGGCCGTCGAGCAAAAAGAGAGCGTGCTCTCTTTTCGCTCGACGGGATTCCCGATGGGCGGGGCGAGCCAGAAGCGTACACACGGCCGAGGTCCTAGCTGGAATGCAGCTTCCAGCGAGGTTCTCGCTGGTTTCCAGCGAGAACCTCGGTCGTGTGTACGCCGCCTCAGGCTTGTAGAGAATCTTGACAAGCTTTCTTTGTGTACACACAGTCAAGACGAAATCTCGTTGTTCTCAAGCGCGGTGACATACAACACCTACGACGGCACTATAAAGGGGAAGTTTGATTCCACCCCCCATTCCGAATCCTCCCCCCCCCTCTGGTGTCACATTTGGTACCTTTCAGGGGGGAGGGGGGGCAGATACCTGCGTAACCCCAGGTATTTGCTCCCTCTTTCGGGCATAGATCACTGCGGTGACTGTGGTGACCTACACCACATCTGGTGCTTAATCCGCCCCCAGCTTTCTTCTGGGAGACGCACAGGTCCCAGAAGACAGCAGGGACCAGTGGGATTGCGCAGCGCGTCTCGCGCATGCACAGTAGGGAACCAGGAAGTGAAGCCGCCCATGTAGCGCCACTGCAGAAGCCACTGCAGAAGCGCTTTGCAGGCGTTTATCTCAATGGGCAGGAGTGGTGGAGAAGCCGCTCCAAAGATGCTGCTTGCAGGACTTTTCTTTAATGTCCTGCCAGCGCACCACCTCAATGTGAAAGCACTCGGGCTTTCAGACTGAGACTGCAGGGGAGCAGTTTTGCAGGCACTTTACAGGCGCTATTTTTAGCCCAAAAGTGCCTGAAAACGCCCCAGTGTGAAAGGGGTCTAACTGTTAGATTTTATGAGATGAAGGGGGGGTGGGGGAATCGGCCTAACATATCGGCCCAAAAAAAAATCGGCATCATAAATCGACTATCGGTCACCGCGATTTCCGAATATCGGCACCGGCCAGAGAAAAACCCATATCGGTCGACCTCTAACATGTATATATATATATATATATATATATATATATATTGTACATTCTCATCAGTCCTTGCCCTCAACAAGCTTACAATCTAAGGTCAATAAAAGCCAGCCATACATGGTTCAATTTTTCTTCTGTTCGCTCACTATGCATTTTGTAAATTGATAAAAATAAACAATTAAAATATATATTTTTGAAATCATTCTTACTTTACAGCATTTCATCACAGCTGCCTAAAACTTTTGCACAGTATAGCATTCTTAACTCAAAAAGTCCCTTTTATTGCTCTTATGCCGTGTACACACGATCTGAATTTTCGATGAAAAAAGTCAGACGGAATTTTTTCATCGGCTATTCCGACCATGTGTGGGCCCATTGGAGTTTAGAAATAGTACATGTTTTATTTTTTACCGATGGAAAAAAATCCTATCAGAAATTCCGATCGTCTGTGTGGAACCCCCGACGGAGAAAAAAAAAAAGCATGCTCAGAATCAAATCGACGCATTCTCAGAAGCATTGAACAGTGCTTTACGTCACCGCGTTTTGTACGGTCAGAATTTGGTCTGACAGTGTGTATGCCAGACAGCTTGAATGGAATTCCAACGGAAATTCCGATCGTGTGTACAGGGCATTAGTCTTTTCCAAATTCCCCTTTTTTTTTGCTGCTGTGATCTGACTTTCTGTTAGAGAATGGCCACGTTCATACTCCATGGTCCTACTCTTATGCCGCGTACACACGATCGGATTTTCCGATTAAAAAAGTCTGATGGACTTGTTTCATTGGAAATTCCGATCGTGTGTGGGCCCCATTGGACTTTTTTCCATCGAAGTAAAAAAATAGAACATGTTTTAAATTCTTCCAATGGAAAACAATCAGATGGTAAATTCCAATCGTCTGTGTGGAATTCCATGGGGGAAAAATCCATGCATGCTCAGAATCAAGGCGACACATCCTCGGAAACATTGAACTTCATGTTTCTCAGCTCATTGTAGTGTTTTATGTCACCGCAATTTGTAGGGTCGGAATTTGGTCTGACAGTGTGTATGCGAGACAGCTTGAACAGAATTCCGTCAGAAAAAATCCATCGGATTTTAGACCATCGGATACTTCCGATCGTGTGTACGCGGCATTAGTTGTACTATGGGATCTGTAGTGTGCATAGAGCAGCACACAAGAGGGAAACTAAAATTCACTGCTTGTTCCAAACAAATGGAAGTGAGGAGAAAAAGGAGAAGTTCAGAAGCTTAAGGAGGAAGAGGAGGAGGAAGCAGAAAACACAGTGAGAAAAAATTGAATGAAAAATTAATATCAGGACCATTAACCAGTGAATATGTGTGGATTATTTTTGGAGAATAAGGATATTGTTTAGTTTTAACCACTTGCCCTCCGGAAGATTTATACTGGACTGCGAAATTGCGGCAGACAAATTGGACACTAACTGACACTTTTTTGGGGACCAGTGACACTAATACAGTGATCAGTGCTAAAAATATGCACTGTCAATGTACTAATGACACTGGCTGGGAAGAGGTTAACATAGGGGGGTGATCAAAGGGTTAAAGCAGTTGTAAACCCTGCTTTGTGATTTTCACCTACAGGTAAGCCTATAATAAATCTTACCTGTAGGTACAATGAATATCTCCTAAACCTGTACAGTTTAGGAGATATTCACCCTGCATGCAGCTGCTGACGTCAGTGGCACATGCATGCTGAAGGTCCAGGTTAACGTGCCAAAGCTTAAGAGCTGCTTGCCGAAACAGGGCGCTCAAGTATGCATGCACGGAGTGACGTCATCCTGGCTCCGGCCACTCACAGCGCCAGAAGAAAGGACAGGAGAATATGTCAGCCCTCTCAGTGGTGACCGGGTGCTGCTGAGAGGGCTTTGTTCTATGGTGAGTGTTTCATAATGTGCTAGTTTGCGATGCATACTAGTACATTATCCCTTTTCTTTTGTTTTCTTCCTAGGTTTACAACCGCTTAAAGTGGTTGTAAACCCTTTACAACCACTTTTACCTACAGATAAGCCTATATTAAGGCCTACCTGTAGGTGCTCAAAATATCTCCTAAACCTCCACGGTTTAGGAGACATTTACAAAAATGGCGGACGCCAATGTGTACTGCGCATGTGTTGTAGACAAATGCGTAGGCGCACTTTAGCAACTGAGATCGTGCCGTTCCTAAGAAAGGACGCGCCGTGACTGGCGGCTCTGGCCAATCGCAGAGCCGGAGCCACGATACCCAAAACTAAGCTCCAGGAGACATATCCTCGGCCGGAGAGGGGGCTGGGGACCGCTGCAGGGGCTTCGATCTGAGGTAAGTTATACATAATGCATACTAACTCATTATGCCTTTGTCTTGCAGGTTTTTTTTTTTTAGGGTTTACTTCCTCTTTAAGCTGTGTGCCTAGCTGGTGTTTTCTTACTGTGTGGGGGGTGCTTTTACTAGGGGAAGGCATAGATCTGTGCCCCTGCTTTACAGGAACACAGGATCCATGCCTTCCTTACTGACAGAATGGCAATCTGCCTTGTTTACCGTTCTGCCGGGCATCGAGTCTGTGGGACCCGCTAATCAGCTCCTTCTGGGCAGAATCACAGCGGGAGTGAGCCGTCGGTGATGTGCACTTGTGCCCGATATCAAGAAGTGCAGGATCACGTGTATATATATGTGATCCTGCGCAGCTATAGGGCGATCAGCTATAGGGCGATCGGCAAGAGGGTATACAATGAGTTGTTTGTAATGAGGTTGACCAGAGTGAGAAAATTAAAGGACTTGAAATTAATTGACAAGTCCCGAACATATCCAACACCTTGATTTATTCATATACCCATTGTGATTATGAACATGGCTTTGCCCAGAAGGTTGGAAAGGGATAAGGCCCCGGTTTACATTTAATGTCAGCCTCCCGAGTTGCAGCTCATTTTGTTTTTCACTCTCTGTTTTTTTGCATCATGCAGTCTAAAATTTTAGCTTTGCCGGCCGCGTCTAATAAAATACCTCTCCATGCTCAATTAGACAACATTTATAATCCCTAAAATGTTTTTGTATCCTCTTCCGCCTCTTTCATTATTTATAGAGGACATTTTTCAGTTGGTTAGATTCATACACAAATGATGAGATAAAGGGAATTTATTTGGGCTCCATACATGTCATTATCTCTTGTATTTACTACTTTTGGAGTGTTTTAATCCTTTATAATGGTGCCAGATCAGGCTTGTTCCCCCCTAATTGCTTGTTATAATATAACAGCCTGATAAAAGTGTGAAAAACACAAATAAACTTTGTTTCATACAAAAGCGTGTTTCAGAGTTTTAGGTTTTAGGCCCCGTTTACATCTCTGTGTTTCTGATCTTGCGGCAAACCTTCGCAGAAAACGTGGGTTTTGGCAACGTGCTGCGACTTTGCTATTAAAGTGGTTGTAAACCTCAATCATGAAATATTAACAAAGCATATCCCTCTATGGTAAGGTAACCAGATTTTTAAAATGAAATCCGGGGACATATTTTTTCTTTACTAGTAATGGCCTGCCCGTCGCCGGCCGCCTCACAGCCTCTCAAGTCTTACTTTTCGGGAACTACTGGATGGGGAGCAGAGGAAGATCACTCCACCAGGGAAGACAAGGCGATAGGCAGGTGGCCGGCCAGGATTTGAGCCAAGGCAGAAGAACATGCGAGCGAAGATGAATGGACATGCGCCCGAAACTGAAGAAATATTCCCTCCGCTCCGACCAGCACATGATCATCATCAAGGGGCACAGATAATGGGAAAAATACAACCTCCCCTATGCTAGTAGGCACGATAGAGCGGGGGTGTGTGATTCTATTTTTTTATTTTAATTCTGCACTGATTGGATTTAATAGGGGGCAGGGGCAATTTCAAAGACAAAACCAGGGACAGACTTGGTGTGGGGACAGTGTCCTCAATCAGGGGACTGTCCCCTAAAACTGGGGATGTCTGGTCACCCTACTCTATGGTGTGTGCTTGGCTGAATTAAGAAAACTAAGGAGTAGATTTACTAAAGGCAAATAGATTATTTTTGTTATTATTATATTTTTTTTTTATTAAATAATTTTTTTTTTTTAACCTAAGATGCTATCTGTGATATCTCCCACATTAGACTTTTCTGTCCTGGCCAGAGTTCTGGGACACTTAACCACAGATCCTGCAAGCTTAAAGGCCTCTTGTGTCCATTCCATGTCATTTGTAACATAAAAATAGCCCCTTCATTATTAGCGTGCCACTTTAACACGCAGGTTATTTTCTCCCCTTTATTCCAGTAAAAGCGGCCTTTCGCATCAGAAGAATTCTTGGCAAATTAATGCGCTACCTCTTGGGCTAATTAAATTAGAAAGGATCCTAAACACAGAGTGTCTTTTGTGGTGGACACAATGTTTGGCTTCATGCATCTCTCGCTCAGAGAGGAATTTCTGCTATTAAAGGCCTCCTTGCCTCTAGCAGAGGTCTGGCCTCCTCTAACACAGTCAAGTTCCTAATTTGCCTCAATGAAGGAGAATTATTAGCTGATAAGATGGAGGAGCGAGCCTTCGGGCTTGGAAGGGTCTGCAACTTAGCACCTGAAGCCTCTTGCAGTTCCTATTAATTCTTAAAATGAGAAGAATTCTCTGCACAAAATCACAAAGCAATTATAGTTGTTTTTTTGTTGGTTTTTTTAATTTTATTTTTTTGCTTTCGTCTGTTCGGAGATTGCACACATTACTTTACATATAACTACATGGAAGAAGTTAAAGCTCCTTTTTAGCATCTGCTTCGTGTAATTTTTACCTCTCCTTTAATGGTTGTTTTTAAGAGCGCCGCCGATTCTCCGGATTGCAGACAGTAGGTAATATCTTCGATGTAATGAATATTTCACACATCTTAAGACCATGGCTGCTCGGGAGATTAGTATAATTTGTCAATAAGTTACGTGCGCAAAATCAGACCTATTCTGTCTCCCTGCGCTCTACGATTGACTCTTTACAAGAGCACGGATCAGTGTTTTTTATTGAAAGTGATCTCTAAACTAAATTCAATGGAGCTGGGCAGTTTTTACACAAATGTCAAATCAATAGGACAGGATTATGATGTTTTTCATCGTTTTATCTCATTTTAAAAGGGTTGTATCCTATACATTAAAGGAACACTAAAGTCAGAAATATATATATTTTTTAAATAACAAACATGTTATACCTACAGAGTGTCCCCGAAAGCTGTCTTCTGGTGTCCCTCCGCGGCTGTCTCGGCTCCTCCTCACAAAAGCTTTCTACCTTCATGCGAGCGAGCTTGCATGGTGGAAAGCTTTTTCGAGCACGCTCCCGTGATACAGCGGCGGCCATAGCCGCCGACTGTATCACTCGGCTCCGCCCCCCACATGCCGTGTCATCCGCTGTGATTGACAGCGGCACCAGCCAATGGCTGCGCTGCTAGCAATCCGCCCAGCCTAGCCAATCAACAACCAGGCTGGGACCCGAAGAGGATGACAAGCACGCGCCCGGGAGATTTCGAACGGTCCGGTAAGTTAAACAGGGGTTCAGGGGGGGCCGGTGCTGTTAGATGTTTTTTTACCTTAATGCATAGGATGCATTAAGGTAAAAAAAAATTTACCTTTACAACCCCAAGGTGAAAAAACTCCTGGCAGTCACCTGAGCCCTGGAATTCACTCGGCGGAGATGCGCTGTTCCTCTCTGCATGGGGTTCCGGCTCTTGATTGAATATTATTATTATTATTATTATACAGGATTTATATAGCGTCAGCACCAATCCTAGGCAGGGTGCACAGGGTGCATTGCACCCAGGCGCCTGCAGAGGTGGGGGCACCGAACATCTAACAGACTCTCTAACAGAAGCCCTCTCTGTGTCCATCACAGAGCCCCCCCCCCCTCCAGGTTCCAATAAAGTACTCTGCTTCTCTTCCTGTATTTTGTTTATTGTTAAGAGATCGTGTAAGGATCCCAGGTTAATAAAGACTTTGTGGGAGAGCATCTCTGTGGTTGAGTCATAGAAACATTTGTAAATGGGAGGGGTTAGTAAAATGGCCACGCCCATGTGGGAACGCCAGAAATATTTCTGCACCCAGGCGCCTGTGACCCTAGGATCGGCCCTGTATAGCGCCAACAGTTTATGCAACGCTTTACAATATAAAAGGGAGACAATACAGTTACAATACAATAAAATACAAGAGGATTAAGAGGGTCCTGCTCAGAAGAGCTTACAATCTAATAGGGTGGGGAAGGTGGTACAAAAGGTAGAAACTGTGGGGAATGAGCTGATGGAAGTGGTAAAACATTAGTTGGAGACGTTATAGGCTTCCCTAAAGAGGTGAGTTTTCAGGGATTGCCTGAAGGTAGCAAGAGTAGGGGATAGCCGGACAGGTTGAGGTAGTGAGTTCCAGAGGATGGGAGAGGCTCTGGAGAAATCCTGGAGACAGGGAGGAATTGATGAGAGAGCTTGACAGTAGGAGGTCTTGAGAAGAGCGGAGAGGACGGTTTGGAATATGTTTGGAGACAAGAATCAGTGGACCTTAGAGTAGATGTCACGGCAAAAAAAAAAAAAACATAAAGTAAAACCTTGGATTGCAAGCATAATTCATTTCGGAAACATGCTTGTAATCCAAAGCACTTGTATATCAAAGCAAATTTCCCCATAAGAAATAATGGAAACCTATACTCCGCTCCTGGGCAGCGCCAGTGAAGCAACGGCAAAGCGGCGCTGCAGCGCCGCTTTGTGAGTGCTTTTATCCCTTTTCCGCCTGCTAGCGAGGGTTAAAAGCTAGTGTCTGCTGCTAGCTGTTGCTTCTCTATAGATAGGGATGTCTTCAATAAAAATAAACAAAGAGGATGTGCAGCATTATTAGAATCTTTAATCAGAAAATGTTTCAACAATGGCCACTCACTTGTGAAATGCAAGGCAAAGCTCATAAAAGTATTTCCATGTGCGAGCTCTGGTAAGATTGTGGCCATATTGTCATGATCCACCCACATGCCTGGAAAGACACCCGGCTCAGAGCCTAAACCTGCCACTCCCATCCCACCCCAGCCCAGCGCTCCAGTGAAGGGGGGGGGGGGCAGAGCAGAAAGCGGTGACCAACGCAGGACTTAGGGTGGTGGGGGCCCCTGGGCTTGAGTCACTTTCGGGCCCTACCTTCTATACATTACTTTAAATAGAAAAAGAGTTATACATACACAAGCTATGTATTAGAGCTACACAATTATAACAGCTCATCGCAATGCAATGCATATATATATATACAGTATATATATATATATATATATATATATATATATATATATCCCCCAAAAACGAGGCCTGAAAATACCTTTTTTAGGATGGTTTCTTTCTCTGTATTTCCGGGTATCTCAAGCGCTATTCATACTGCTGTTATGTGATTTAGATTATGATGTCGCTTCCGCCCTTACTGTGTCCCTGTCGACAATCTTGTGCATGCGCCGTTGCGCCTTCACCATTCGTTGCTGTGTCTGTGGCTGCTGTTTTCTTTCACTCCCCTTTTGTGACGTCTTCTTTAGTCACTTGGGGGAGTATCAGGAAGAGTGGAAGGAGCTAAACACTGCAAGACTTTTCCTCTGTGCCGGACAGAGGGGAAGTTCTCCCAGACTGCATTCCAGCAAGCTTTAAAGGGGCTAATGTGCGCAAGCACGGTGACGTCATGCAAATGATTGGCTGCCTGTGTTATGGGCTATTTTTTAAGACAGGGTTTACATTACAACCACTTTAAATGACTGGCATATTATTGAAAAAACATAAACGTAAGGGGCCCCCTTTTGGGCGGGGCCCATGGGATTGAGCCCAGTCAAGCCCAATGGTAAGTCCGGCCCTGGCGGTGACTGATAGCTACTGGCTCTTTGTATAGGGAACTTTGAGAACCGAGCAATCTGCGGTGTTTAATCGCTCGGTTCTCAGTGTTAGAGCCAGCGGGGGACAGATGCAGCATCAGACCGATGCTGCATCTACCTAGGTAAGTATTATTCTAAAAAAATAAAAAACATTCCCATACTTCTCTACTAATTATTATTATTATTATTTTTAGGAATGAGATTTGAAAACAACAGTCACATGGCTAAAATAACTTTCTATAGCTCAGTGTTAAAGCATTTTGTATTGTTCCATGTATATCTTTTAAAAAACAGGCAGGTGAGCTGCAAAATCTAAAATGATTCTAAACGAATGAAAGGACAAGGAGTGTTGTTTCCTAGAAGATGTACTGAAGAAAGCGTTGCACCTTAGAGAGGAGGAAGCCAAGGTTGAGTATTGCCTTCCTGTACAGTTGATCAATGGTTGACCATCAGGTACTGCGAAAGAGCTTCTGTTACGAATGGTTACCTAATAGAGTAAGTTCCTGTACACTGCAAAGCTTCAGGTGCCCTTATTTAGTGTTTGCTCCTCTTAGACACATGTGAGATAGTTTCAGTTATATATATTCTGTTAGAAAATTAAAGCAAAAAGTATGGTCCCTCTGAGGTAATACTATCTCGTCCTTTCTAGGATACTGCTCAGGGCTGTCTTTAAGGCAGGGCAAAGGGGACAGCTGCCCTGGGCCCTGTCATTGTTGTGGGGCCCAAAGCAGCTGCCTCATACTTGCCAACTATCCCAAATTATTATTCACTTGTCCTTTGAAGTTTTAGTCATGAGCTGTGTCCTGATATCTCAGTGCGAAGTGCGGATACTAATGCTGCCCAGCTTTGCCCTATTGTTGTGTACAGATGTCTCAACTGCAGACCCTGTGTTTACATGTAAATAACTGTCATTCATATGTAAATAATGTGAGCATTCATATGTAAATATCAGCAGGATTCATATGTAAATAGCTAAGGCCATTCATATGTATATCATGTCCCTCTACGAGAAAATTATGTGCTGTAACCTCTAACAACCAATCAGTGAGCAGTAATACTGTACAGTAGGGATGAGCTGAACACCCCCGCGCACCAGAACCGTCGAACAGTCCGATCGTTCACACAAACATTTAGAACCCCATTGAAGTCTATGGGACTCAAACGTTCAAATTAAAAAACGATCATTAAAAGACCAATATTCAAGTTATTGTTGAAAAACGTCTTTCAGAACCCGGGTCTTTCCCCAGGGAACATGTATCAATGGAAACAAGTTTTTAAAAGGGTCGTCTGGAAAGGATCGTAAATTGAGTCTCTCCGAGGTTCTGCCGAACTGTCCTCGGGCCTTTCCAGCCGTTTCCGAAGCTCTCCGCCCCCCCCGCCTCTGGCCTCATTTGGTATTGCATGCCATTGAAGTCAATGTGGAACAAATTATTTTGGTTTCCATTGAATTCTATGGGGAAACTCGCTTTGATATGCGAGTACTTTGGATTACGAGCATTCTCCTGGAACGGATTATGCTCGTAATCCGAGGTTCCACTGTATGTGGTATCGCTTTCGACTGTCAGGAGCAGAAGAATTTATTTTTAATTATTATTTGTTTTCAATTTATCTTTATTATGAGTTTTTTTCTTTAATACAAAAAGTTTTAACATTTATCCAGGATTGTGTTGAATTATATATCTATACTTGCTTATTATTTGATATACAAAATCCTGAACAATCTACAGAAACCTCATTATCATTAAAAACAATGGGCCAGATTCACAGAGCGATTACGCCGGCGTAACAGGAGATGCGCGGCGTAAGTCTAATTGTGCGCATGCGTTTCGATGCACGGCATTCCCAAAACGAGATACGCAAGAAATCTACTTTTTTTTGTCCAGCGTTAGACAGGCGCATCCGTCCGCGAAAAAATGCGCTAGATACACCATTGATTTGCTATTCAAATATGCTAATGAGGGAGTTACGGGGATCCACAAAAGAATGTTGGTGCAGTGCAGGCTACGCGCTGTGCGCAACAGCTAAATGTCCTGTCTAAAATTAGACCATATAAAAGCTGGTATAAAATTAGAAAATTCGTCTACATGTCAGATAAAGCAACACTGTTAGTGAGGAGCTGAGCAGTCACACGTGTTGCCCAACAAACTGTATGCCAACATGCCAGTGGCATCCATGCTCATAGCTATACTACTGACTTTAGATGAGCAAAGAAGGAGGAGGGCACTGAGGAGGGCACGGGATTTTTTTTTTTTTTAGAAAACTTTTTTTTGGCTTATATAAACTTTAAAATTTAATCTAATCTAAAACAATATTCTTATCTGATACAAGCCCCTCACTCTTCAATCTTCACTCTTCACGGGAGAGGATATATCACACACGCCTAGACATCTATGGCATGAGTGATTCTGAGGTGTCTCGCATCTTCAGATTCACCCCTCATGCCATCATGGAATTAACCACAACCCTGCAGGAGGACATCACCAGCCCAACACATGACACTACCCATGACACCCATGACAGCTACATATACAATCAGAGCCCCACCCCCACAGATTTCGAACACAACATGTATGGGGACAGCTGGCTGGTTGGTGAGTGACATGGATGGCAGGCATGACTGCCCCCCCCCCATGATGCACACATCACAAGGGGCACATGCACTACTAACATCCTCCTGTCTTTTCCCTTCAAGGTGACTCTGCATATGCACTGGGACCCCATCTCATGACCCCATCTCATGCCAGCTCACATTATGCATCTTTGCACGTTAAACACACACATTAATCATGGCACACTGAGAATGCATGCATGCACACCACTGTGGTCCCTAGCACACACACCCCACATCCTCATCACATTGGATTGGCACCAGTCCACCATGCAGGACTTGTGAGCAGCAACGCCACGCCAAGGCTCCAATTATGTCACTGTACATTCATACACCATTCACACGGACCTGGGGATCACTTCTCCCTGGTCCTGGGGAACCCTTCTCCACCAAAATTGAGGGTGACACCCCTTTTCCGGCAGGAATGTCACCCCCACATTCAAA